>JAOSBK010000204.1:6094668-6118815 GCA_027568895.1 Erythroxylum shatona
TTTTGACTTATTCCTTAATTTGTTTTCCTATATTACCATGTTATATCCAGTGAGGTGGGTCTTTTTTAATCTGTTATATAAAGATTTACATATTCTATTCAAGTTATAGCAAAAATCTATATTATAATTTAGATTTCCCAAAAATCTTTGTGATCATTTTTGTCTAATATTTGATTAAGAAATTTAGTAGTTCTATTGGTGTTATTGTTCCTTGTTCTATGTAATGTCCTACAACTATAATTTTCATTTGGAAAAGATAGTTATGTTTTTCATACTTCGACGTCATTTTTTATAATATACGTATAAGTATGAATACGTTTGAAATTTTGTTATTAGTATACTATATGAATTTTAGAATATGGTGAAAAAAATTTAATCACTATTCTTCGAAATTCAAAGAAAGCATACGTCAAACTAAAGGTCATAACGTTCCATTCAGATTACCTGAAAAGGACAGTGGATGCATTTTATATCTATCTTTATGGTTTATTTGTATTTGTCAAATACCTAACTTAAGATTAAATTTTGAACCTCTAAGGAGACCTAGTTAGGGAAAATTGATCTTTTCTTTATCAAGTTGTTTATTTCTTGTTTATAACGAATTTTCTAATTCTTTATTAAATTGTATAGACATAATCTTAGTAGGAATTCATTTTTCATTAAAATATTTTTTATAAAGTGGGTCTAAAAAATGTTGTTTTCTGTTCCAATAAGTGTTTTGATAAATGATACGACGAAGACAACGAAAACGACCACACGGACAGCGCAGGTAAATTCATGAACGTACTTCCAAATTTATTGATTTAACGTAAGATCATATTAACAAATAATTTATAAATATTCAAATAATTTAATTAATATTAATTATCGTCATGTTCATTACTGGCCAACTTCTCTCTCATTTTCAATTCACATGCTCAACGAGTCTGAATAAAGAAAGATAAAAGGTCTTAGTCCAGTGACCAATGTCAAATCCCAGGCATTTCAAGTACAGACACGTTCAGGCATAACACAATCCGACGGCACCGAGTTGTTCTTGTTCGGTTGAAAGTGAACTTTTGGAAAGCAAAGAGTTGAGATATTCATTTTACCTGAGCAGAAATGGCCATCTCTAATGATCCCAACATGTGTTCTGCTACTGTTTCCACTCCACTCATGGAAGACAAAATTGTTGATGGTTTCGTTGATTCCAGAGGTCACCCAGCCAGCCGTGCCACTTCTGGTGGGTGGAAAGCAGCTTGCTTTATTATAGGTAAAATGTTTTCCTTAATTTAGTCAACAAAATCAAATCTTTACGTGTACGATATAATTGTAATGATCATAGTGGAATTGGGTTGTTTGATTGTGTTTAATCATTGTCTTTGTATATAAATGTGTAGTTGTGGAAGTGGCAGAGAGGTTCTCGTACTATGGAGTGTCTTCGAATCTTATTACGTACTTGACGGGTCCTCTTGGTCAGTCCACGGCAACTGCGGCGGAAAATGTGAACATATGGTTTGGGACGGGGGCACTGCTCCCCCTTTTAGAAGCTTTCATCGCTGATTCATTACTTGGGCGCTACCGAAGCATTATCGTCGCATCTATTATCTATATCTTGGTATTTAGCATCCATTTCTTTCTATGTTAGTTTTAACCAGCCAGAAATTGATGCATGCAAAGAGTTGGAAAGTTTTGAATCAAACATGTGCATAGGAAAATGCAAATTGATGGATGGATTTAGGGTGTTTTTCTTCGTAAATACCAAAATAAGTTGCCTACTAGTTTGGTTTATCCTTAATGCAAGTACTTTTTTAAGAATGAGCAGGAGACTTCTTGTATTGCTCTTGTTTTCCTTTGAAAACGCAAATGCAGGAGGTGGGCTGAATTGCACAATGAGTGTCTTCCACTAGATAGTTTACGGGAATATCTACTGAAATGCTTGGTTCAAGCCTTGAGGTTTTCACTTGCATTACAAGGACTACATAGATATTAAGGTCCTCTAGTCATAGAAAGTCTAGTCTATCTGTTTTCTTTTAAAAACAAATGTGCTAAATCTACAGTTTTCAGATGATTCTGTGTTCTTAATTTGAAGATGGAGAAAATTCCCTGGTGATCTTTGATTTAACATGTTTACCTTGTTACTTGCATCAATACTAATTGTCCTGTTTGGCTTGAATGATTAACAGGGACTAGGCTTGTTATCTTTTACAGCTGTGTTAACTTCTCTTCAAGTCTCTCACCTACAAGACATCAAATATGCCAAGTCACAGTCTCCTGGATTTCGAGTCATCTTGTTCTTCTTCTCTATATATCTTGTGGCAGTTGGGCAAGGTGGGCATAAACCCTGTGTTCAAGCTTTTGGAGCTGATCAGTTTGATGGACAAGATCCAAAAGAAAGCAAAGAAAAAAACTCATTTTTTAATTGGTGGTATTTTTTCTCTTCTATGGGAATTAATGTATCACTTACTGTTTTGGTCTACATCCAAGAGAATCTTAACTGGGCCCTTGGATTTGGAATCCCCTGTTTTATGATGTTGGCTGCACTATTTGTTCTCTTGCTTGGTAGTAGAACTTACAGGTACAATGTTAAGAAGAGTGAGGGAAATTCATTTATGAAAATTGGCCGGGTGATTGGAAAAGCAATCCGGAACCGCAATGCCACTCCTTCAGCAATGGCTACTGAATATGAAGCTAAACAGTATTGTCAGACTCCTCAACAATTCAAGTAAGTGAATCAACTTTCTTTTTGTTTTCGTATATATTAATTACGGAGGCATAAGTAGGAGGATATCTTTGCTTAGCATCTTACCGTTTTACTCTGTGCTGATGTTTCCGACCTCTAAGTTCATAGCTTGAGAAAAGATCAATGTGCCTGGATGATATAAATGATGTTGAGATTTAGTTATTTCCTTGGAGTTTAAAGAAATAAAAAATGGAGTTCTTGCAGATATCTTATTCTTCACAAACTTATGTCATCTGCTTAGGTTCAAACAGATGAACAGAAATACATGATGCTTTATCTTGAAATTCCTGTCAACTAACTGTTTTCTTTTTTGAAGATTTCTCAACAAGGCACTGTTTGAACCAGACGGCTCCATGGAAGGCCTTAATGTCTGTACTGTTCATGATGTTGAACAGACAAAGTCCTTGCTGAGACTTATTCCAATATGGGTTACCAGCTTGATATATGCAATTGTGTTTGCACAAACCTCAACTGTTTTCACAAAACAAGGGGCTACAATGGATAGAAATATATTCCCAGGCTTCAAAATTCCAGCTGCTTCACTTCAGTTCTTTATTGGCATTGCAATTCTTCTCTTTGTTCCCATGTACGACCGCATTTTTGTCCCTGTAGCTCGATCCTTAACTGGGAAACCTTCTGGCATCACGATGCTTCAAAGAATTGGATTTGGCATGGTTTTGTCTGCCCTTTCTATGGTGACTGCAGCTTTAGTTGAGATGAAAAGACTTGAAACTGCTGAAGAATATGGGATTATTGATCTGCCAAATGTAACAGTTCCGATTAGTGTTTGGTGGTTGGTTCCTCAATATCTGTTATGCGGTGCTGCTGATGTGTTTACCATTATTGGTCTTCAAGAATTTTTCTATGACCAAGTCCCAAAGGATTTGAGGAGTATGGGTCTCTCATTGTACCTAAGTGTCATTGGTGTGGGAAGTTTGCTAAGCAGTTTACTGGTCTCTGTCATTGACAAAACAACTGGTACAGATGGTCGAGACAGCTGGTTTGCTAACAATCTGAATCGAGCACATATTGATTATTACTATTGGTTACTTGCCGGCCTGAGTGCAGTTGGATTTACAGCCTTCTTGTATTTCGCTAGATCTTATGTTTATAGCAGGGGAAGTATAAGTTAAATGTGAAAACAGATGTAGCTCATGACTGGAATACTCTTCCAGGCTTCAGCCAAAGATACTTAGCCACTTTCATGGCTGTTCTTGCTATGATAAATATTCAATGACATTTGAAATTAAATTAAATTTACAATATGCAAATTTTAGTAAATTATTCCATAATAGTCAAAAATTGAACTTCAAACTCAATTTATTGTTAAATGAGAAATTAATATTTATTATTTATTAATAAAATAAGATGCTCTAAATGATAACGTTGCAATCCTCAACCAACAAAGAAGAAAATGCCAAAAGATGATTCAAACGATTTATGCAATGCCGAAAGAAACACAACTGTACCGAGTCAAAGTAGGTTCGTGATCCTGTTGGTTCCGAAGCATTGTTTCAACAAATAGTGTTGGCTTCCAAATATAAATTACATTTAACACATGGTGGTAATCTGCAATTTCAATGCCAGTTCCTACAAGGCTCTTTGTCGTGCATAAATGTTATCGTGCAGCACATGCAAACTTGTTTTGTCAGGAATAGATCAATACATTTAGTGACATCCTACCCTTTTTTCTTGTCAAGATCAGGTTGCTACAAGATATGGATACTTACACAAATGGCGTACATGTTGGTTACAGTGTTTTGTTCTTGCTAGTTTTCAGCCTGTGCAACCTGGGACTTTCAGACAGCGTTCATGTGAGTATAAAGAACAGTTTAGGTAATGGTAAAAGCATGTCCATTCACTGCCAATCCAAAGACACTGATCTTGGCCAGGAGAACGTAACAGATGGAAACCAAATCGGTTGGGACTTCTCTCCTAATGCATGGGGAACTACGCTGTTTTTCTGTGACCTGGATTGGCAAAATGTGCAGCAGTACCACTTTGATGCATATTCGTACCAGAGGGATTTCGCAAGGTGTGAGCATCAATGCTCATGGCTGATCTCCACGGAAGGCATGTATGGCTTCAATGGAAAAACTGGATTCTGGGAATTTATGTACTATTGGCCAAGCTGACTTAAGACACGAAAGAAAAGCAGGTAAAAGCTGAGAGCAGAGCAGGTATCTTACCAGAAGTAATGTCCAAAAACTTTCTTCACACCAAATAAAAGATGTACAGTTAAATGATTCACAGAGTTTAACCTGCCTCTGAATGTTTAAGACACATCGAATAAAAATGACAGTGGAATCTGAAATTTGTATCTTTGATGTTCAAAATGATTTTTGTTTCCTGTTTCCTGTAAAAGGAAGCGCCAAAATACCTTGAAGGAAGGTTAAGAACTATTGTTTCCAAGGAAAAACTAAAGGAATGATATATTAGTTGCTATATCATAACACTTCACTACACAAGATAAGTAAAATATGACGACATGAAATTGGAATTCACTGAACAAACTTCATTCTATTAGGTTTGCCTGCTTACTTATCAATTTTACAGAAATGGTCTTTCATCAACTCCTAAGAGGCAAAGCCCTTAAAAACCAAGCAGAATATAAGCCCCCATGAAGTGTCATATGTTAGTCTCTTTTGTTGCTTCAAGGAAGGAACCCTTTCCGGCTAGCAAGAGTGGCAAATTCCATTGAGGTGTCAGGATAGCAACAGCACTGCAAACAACTAGGTCAGATAAGTAAGGACATCCTCAATTCTTGGAATTTTAGCTTTATAGTTGCCGGTAAAGCTGGAAAATAGCATACCTAACTCTCATATAAGAGAATCACTAGCCAATAGCTAAGCCAACACACATGCATAAGTTGTTTCAACAAGCATGTTTCATCTCATCCGCTTGTATATGCAGCTGGTACATCATGCAGTGGGTGACCTATTTGGTTTCTCTCTATTGTCTTTCTTGCAAGGAAAACTTGCTTCCCAACCACAAAGATAAAAGCATTGCCCTTTCCTCCAGCACCTCTGGCTGTCCTTCCAACACGGCGTACATATTCACTTGGATCACGAGGAAAGTCAAAGAGAACAACATGATCCACACCAGCAAAGTCAATCCCACGTGATGCTCTGTAGTTATTTTTAGAAACACAACAAATATGTTTCACAATTTGTTACCGGCTGGGAGGAATATTTGGATATGCATGTGTTATGGGATTCTTCATCTGGGAAGAAAAAGAGATGAGAAATAAGTAGGCTCAAGTTGATGATAATACCTGTCAGTACAAACCAAAAACAAAGAGACTTCTTCAGGCGAAGAATTCATGAACTCTTTCATATTTGCAAGCCGTGATTCTTGAGCCAGAGCAGCGTGAAATGGGAGAACTCGAACATGATGACCTTTCTTATCAAAACGTTTCAATACATTCTCCACTTTTCTGCATGTCTCAATCTGTATATTACAACCCAACATCTATCACTTTAATTCCAACAAATAACTAGGGAAACAATCAAGTTCTTTCAAATTAAGCACAAATTTACCTTATTACAGAAAACAATTGTTTTCGACACAGAATTTTGCTCCACTAGCTGCAGAAGAGCAGTTTTCTTATTGTTGAACGCACTTTCTGGAGTTTTTTCTGTCTCATTTTCCCCACTGCAATCTACAAGAACCTGAACATACAAAATGGTAAACGACACTGGTCCTGTTACAGACTTAAAATCTTTTGCTAATATTATCACCAGTTTGAGATATTTATCTCATTCCCTGATTGAAAATTAATCACTTGAAAAAAACCCAGCAAAAGAAGGGAGAGTTGTAGGACAAGAGGGAATTATACTTTGACAGGACAAAAAGTGAAATCCAACCTCTGTTAGCCCAGTGCTTGTACGATGAATACCAGGTCCCATGATCATTTCACAATCAGGAAAGACCTCAATAAGCTTGTTATACACGTCAACTGGCAAAGTTGCAGTCACAAACAAATATTGTGCAGTAACTGGTGACAAGTTGATCAAGCTTTGCAGTGCAACTTCAAAGTCCTCATTGCTGAATTGTATATCTATCTCATCCAAAATTACACTGCAATCAAGCTTCATGTCAAACTCAAATATCAATGTTGGGGTACATATTGCAAGCAATAGAAGTGAAAGCATGTATAAAGTTTCTAGTAAGAGATTAGCATAAGCACTCCAACATATACTTGGTTATGTTGGAATGAAATGCAATAGCCTTCACATGGCACACGGTCAAATGCTTTCTCACCAACCACAGAGACCATTAGCTTCAGACAACTGAGCAGCAAATTGCAAATGAGTTGAAATTTGCTAAAGTTCACTCACAACAATTTCTCTTTCTTTCTGGGTACAAGTACACCTACTTTCTCTCTCTCTCTCCCCCTCTCTTTCTCTACCACATCTATTGTAACAGAAACCGGGACCTCCTTTTTACTATCTCAGTTCATGTTGTTAAGAACCAAGAATGAAAATTTTATGGGCTATGACATAAAAAGGAAAACACAGTAATGTTCTAACCATTGACACTTATATTGGCCCTAAAATATGGCAACTGCCATTAGGTTGGTCTACTTGAAGAAAATAATCTCACTGCCTTTGGGTTAAACATGATATTCAAATTTCTCCTGTAAAAACTAATGTGCCAGATGATAAGAACTGGCACTGAAGATGATGCTTGCACTGTCAGCATTAGATATACTTAATACAAAAGTATGCATAAAAATCACATAAGTAATCACATTTTAAGTCATTGTGCGAAATAGGCTTTAGCACAAGATGAAAAGGATGCAGTTTTCAGTGGGAAATAGTATACCATTTGAGAGTTGCTAAACTCAAGAAGCCTTCTTTGATTAGAAACATAAAACGGCCAGGCGTTGCTATTAAAACATCAACACCCTGTTCTAGATTTTCCAGCTGAGTTCTCTGTCGAAATCCACCAGTCACAACCATAGACCGGAATGGAACACCAAACTTCGAAATTGACCGACAACTACTCAAAACCTGCAACAGTTATACCTTGCTTTAGGTAGCAACTAGCACTCCCGTATTAAATGCCACAAGCAAAAGAAAGACATATTATACTTGAGAATTTGGCTCTGCCGCTCAACACTAAGGATTAAGAAAGCACCAAATAGACCAATAATCCACCTCAGGACCTGGTTTCTCATGTTCTAATCAAATTATCCAACTCTGAAGGAAGAAAATCACACCATATAAAAGCCGTCCAAAAAAAAAAGCTATCATGGTTTGTCAAAGACAGCCCAGTCACCTTTTAGAAACAAAAGTAATACAGAAGCAGGTTTCCATTTTAACAAATCCCTGCTGATGCAGAAGCCTCTTTACCATAGTATCTGACAAGAAAATAAAAGTACCATCATTTGGGAATGCTGGTTTTGTTATGGTAGGGCATTAATAGTTTCTGAAAAACAAACTCCATAGGCAATCCTAATTATGCATCAAGGTGGAAGAAGCAAAAAATGTGAAGTTTCTTCTTTTTTTCCCTACGATGAGGGTAATGAAGAGGTATGGCAATTCTTCCTGACATCTATAAAAAGCAATCTTAGAAAACTTGTTATTCATTGATCTGCATTTCCAAGCTTGCACCAAAACTTCATGCATGCATAGAGAAGTTGAATTAGTACAAAGGTAAAAGAAAAAGGTAGGAAACATGGAAGAATGACAGTAACCATGGAATAAGTTACAAAAAAATAAACTGAAACAGACAAATTGAAGGGGAAAAAAAAGCCTTATTGAACATCATCGAGTAAGAAAAGAGGGATTGTATCAGTTTGCTTAAATCAAGTGTAAAAGCAGCTAACCTGAGAAGCCAACTCAGCAGTTGGCACCATTATAAGTACTTTAGGACTTCTTGATGGGGTTTCACCCAGCCCTTGCAATTCTTCTTGCCTAAGACGCTGAATCACGGGTATGAGATATGCCAGTGTCTTTCCTGAACCACTTTGATCTGCTATAATACAGCTCTTACCCATAATTACGGGCCCGAAAGTCATGGCCTGTAATTACCAAGATTGAAACATAAAAAATTTCAGCTCTACATAATGGAAACCATTGCAAAGACGAGAATCATACAACAAAAGATCTGAGTCTCTCCTTTCAAAAAATGTAAGAAATAGAAAAACAGTTAGATGGCTTGACATGAACTTCATTGTACAAAAGTAGGACCTCAGGAACCAACACAGTTATTATGTGGAAAGACATTTAGAGTGTGTGACATAAAAGAAAAATCTCTCAGATTGCTTATTCCAAAGGGCAAGTAGTGCATCATGCGTTCAGGCATAGAGAAATATTAAGAAAAGATAACCATTTCCAAGGGGACAAAATACAAGTACCATATAGCTAACCAGACAAAAGGAATACGGCAGTCCCCCTTCATGTCGGTCATTTTCCTCAGTATATAGTGTATAATAAGGAATGATCTGTTTTAACCTAAAGTTGGGGTATATGATATGAAGTAAATTATATAGCACAACAATCTCAAGTATATAAGTCAAATTGCTCAATTCTATGTTTCGTTCTGTTTTGCTAAGGGTTAGCCAAGCAAAATTCTTCACTAGGACACAATAGTTCAAGAGTTTGATTAACAGAACCAACAGTGTAACTACCTGTATATGCGAAGGACGCAGGATAAGCTGCCCTTTTAAAGATTCAATCATAAATTCACTGCATCCTAACTCCTTAAAAGATTTTCTACTGAAGAAATCATTTTCAGCTTCAAACTTTTTCCTCCCTTGCAAAGGGTCATTCAATTTGTTTCCGTAGCTATAAACAGAACCACCTTTGCCCCATCCTCTAAAACCTTCATTACTTGAAAATTCCCCTCTATTTCTTGATACTCGATTATCATATCCACTGGAATGCGCAGTCTTCTCCTTCACTTCCTCCACATGTTCAACAAAGTCATCAACTTTAGTAAGCACATGTTGATTTGCATCTTGTAAAGCTTCTCCATCCCTTATTTCTCTAAACTTTTGCTTAATCTGAGAGGCTCTCCTGGCCAGATCTTTTATTTTTTGTGCCTTCAATCTACCAAAACTTCTTGCTACTCCCCTAGTGCTCACAACTGCTGACATACTCTCAGTCCCTGTGTTCCCATGGACTACAAATTGAGTAGGGTGACCATTTAACCAAAGCAATAAGATCTCAAATAAGGTGGAATAAACTAGAAAGACCAAATGAAAAAGAAAACAGCACCTAAGGAAGCATCTTTGTTCTCGTCATCCTTGTTCTGGTAAGATTGAGGCTTGGGTTGATCATCCACAATCCGAGTCCAATCGTGGTCCCCATCGCTTACTACGGCCACAACCTTTTGAGTTCTATTTCTTTTCACGTCCAATAAAGCCCATCCATGGATGCTGGGACTGAAGCAATCGCCATGAGCACAAGAATTCAAGGTTAGCAGAGAATGAGGAGGAAGGGCAACTTTAGCAAGCATTTTTGGTTTCACACCATAAATGCAACTCTTTAGCTTCGCTTCCCAGTTCGTTTAGTCCGATGATTTGCAAAGGTTGTTCCTTGTAGTCTGTTACTGATTCTTTAATAAGGCGAGCAATCCACTTCCTTCTTGAACAATATCTGCCGCTAGCTCCGTTTTTTACCGGTCACCAATATGGCATGTTTGGCAATGATATGACCGGATAATTTCAGTTATTTATTAAAAATATATAATAAAATTAGTTAAGCATAATTTTAAAAAATTATAAAAACATAAATATTATTTTTTTTAGTATTTTTTGAATATTTTTATAAAAATTTAGAATTTAGAATTTAGATATTTAATTTTACAAAAATTAATTTTATAATTTTAATATAATAATAATAATAATCATCATCATCATCATCTAACATTAAAACATTAAATTCTCTATTAATATAAATGATGCAACAAGCTACACTATATTAGTATTTTTATATAATATATATAAATTTTATTATTTAATAAATTTAAAATATTTGTAATTATAGTATGACAGATACGATATATACCATAATTCAAAAATTATGAAAAGAAGGTATAATTGTTTTTTATCTATTAATTTTTGGTTGATTATCCAAAAAGCTCATTTTATAAAACTTTTAAAAATCAGCTTATTGGGATAAAATAAGCTAACCAATAAGTTATTCACCAAATCAATCAATAGCCTTTTAAGATGGTCAAAAAGTTAACTTTTAGTCAATAAGTTAAAAAATAGATGACAAGTTGTTTGGCATACACCTCCTGTATATATGCTTCCAAATCATCTCATTTACCTTAGATAATGTTTTGTATATAGGGAAAAAGAAAAGTAATATTTCCATCAAAATACATCTAAGTGTATAACTTTAATCTTAATATTTTAGATCAATTCAAGTGTAATTTTATATTTTAAAATGTTCAAAATAAATCTTAATAAATCAAAATTTTAATAAAATTTGGTTCACATCAACGTTAAGGCTATGTTTAGTTAAACGTAAGGTTTATAATGGAATGAAATATAAATAGAGGTAATATTAGAAAATTATTGTTTGAGACGGATGAAATGGTTCATAATATAATATAATTAAAAGTTGTTTGAAAAAAGGGGTTTATAATGTAATAGAGTGAAAAGTTATTTATCATTTTACATTTTATTATAATCCTCTTACATAGGGGGTTTCTTATTTTTACTGTTTAGGATGAAATGAGATATAATATGAAACCCTCTTCTTTCATTTCACATTTTATTCTTAGGAAGTTTCTCATTTTTACTGTTTAAGATGAAATGAGATATAACATGAAACCTCTTCTTTCATCTCGTTTCATTGTATTCCATTATAAACCATCATCCTAAATAATATAATAATAATACATTTTATTCCATTCTATTAATAAACCTCCATCCAAACATAACCTAACGTAAAACTTACTATATATTTTAAAAATATAATGGCATATCACACTGCCATATAGTATGCAATGTGAAATTATAAACACATTGAGTTGAATTGTTTAAAATTCACTTATCACATACTTATAGTGTCGGTTTATATCCTTGTAGCTAATTTTTGGTTGTATATTTATTTGTATAAAAAAATTATTCAATAAAAGGCATACTTTATCTTTGTGCATTTGTTAATTTTAATTATTAATTATAAAGATAAAATTTCTGGAATAATTATTATGCAATTAGAAATTATAATGTGATTATAATTATGAGATTCGAATTGCATTTTTTATTATTTCCAAAATGTTCCTAGTCATAGTTTCATCAAGACAAGGTATTGATGAAATAGTTAGAGTAATGCATGTTTGTTTCTTTCTTATGAAGAAAGCAATTGATATCATAGATTAAAGTGTGGATGTAACACCCCAAGTTAGGGGTTAGAAAATTGAATAATTCCAGTGCACTTTATGCTTTGTATAATGTGAATATTTGCTTATTTGTGCATAAGCATCTGGACACATACAATTATTGTGCATGCATTCATGACATTTTTTCAGGTAAACTGGATATATAAATGCGATTAAATTGTGGGGAATTTATTCCGAGACTATTGGAATTATTTTAGAATTTTTGAAAATTTTGGAGTATTTTAGATTAGAAATTAATTGACAAGTGGACTAATTATGGATTGACAATTGGACAAAGTACTATGTGACAAGTGGAGCAATTAGTAAGTGACATATGGGCTAATTAAATGGGTGACAAATGTAAGACATGCCAAAGGACATTTGTCAATGAGGGAAGGAGCCACCTAGTCACGTTTTTAGGTAAGAAAGTTTTTGTCTCCATTGAAAACACTATCTTCCTTCTTGCTCATCCATTATTTAAACACATAATTTCTACATTTTTGGTGTTATTGGCTTACCCACATTACACCTTGCGAGTCTTCTACCATTTGAGGGTCTTGATTATTACAAAATCTTTTTGTAATCCAACACCGAAATCTATTGGTTGCTCTCCCCATTTTTGGAAATTTTTATTAAAGTGAGAGAAACTTAAGATAAGTAAGTTTTATGCATGTTTTACTATTTTAAATGGTTGCATGCATGAATGGTGTATATTTTCATGCTTGTGGATTGTTGTATGCGTAATGTTGTTGATGCATGTGTGAGTGGTGAAAGAAGAACCAAATTCAGTGATATGATTAACAAGATGAAGGGCTATAGTCATTAGAAAATGATATAGGCAGTATTTTACTGAACATACATCTGTATTTATGGCATAACTTGATCTGTGAATATCCAAATTGGATGAACAAGGATATATCTAAAACTTTCATGGAGGAGTCGAATTGATTTATGTCACTAAGTGTGTAAAAATTTGGCTTGAAGTGGAGTTTTTGGATTATGTACTGTTGTGAAAAGTATGTAGTATTTTGGGGATAACTTTCAAAATATTCAACCAAATTGCACAAAATTGGTGTCGTTAGAAACTTGAGACATCAAGGGACAATTTTTTAGAAGAAAGTTTGGCCTAAATCTTTCGTTTTCATTGTCAAAATGATCGGGTAAAAGTGACTCGAAACTTTGTTTTGGGAAGAGCTAGAAGAATAGGTAAGGTGAAGAAGAAGGATTCATAAGTCCACTGGAGTATCGCGATCGTGCATGTGCACGATCGCGACTTCGCAGGACCACCCGAAGTGTCGAAGTCGAGGTCGTGCATGTACACGATCGCGACTTCCCTGTTTGTCCAAAGGAGGTTATTTTCTGAACATAGTTTGATCTTTTTGTTATAACTTTTTCATCCGATATCCAAATGACTTGATTCTTAAACCAATGGATTCATAAGACATTGATATTTATCTCCACCAAAAATTAGAACTTTCTGAATTGGATTGATTCAAGAATTTAAGATGAAATTGTGACTATGCTGAAGTATGATAACTGGGATGCTTTTACTGAACAGACTTTGGTATTTTACTTATATCTAGATCTGTGGATTTTCAAATGGAGTGATTATTATTTTGAATTAAACTAGAGTCATAAGGCTAAAAATTGTTTGAAGTTATGGAATTTAATTCTACCTCTAAGAATTTTAGAATTTGATTGGAATTTGAGATAAGAATTATGTTGGAGCTTAAGAACAGTCTGAAATCTTTTGGGAATAACTTTCAGTATACTGACCCAAATTGGATGAACTTAGTATCATTGGAAACCTAAGACAAAGAGAAAAAACTTTCCAGAAGGAAGTAGTACCTAATTACCTCATCTTCCTGATGAGAATAATTGAAAAAAATAGACCCAAAAGTTGGTTGTGAAATAAATCTGGATTGAGAAATTTAGTATGGTTTCTCTTGATTGTTAATATGCTAAGATTAAGGATAAGAAACTCGAAATTTTTCATGAACATGCACCATGCATATATTAGTATACATGAATATGCATAATTAAAATTCATAATTGTGCACAATAATGATATGTGTTTGTATTAAATGTTTTAGAGGAACTCATCGAGCGACCGAATCCAGATACTGCCGAGACATCAAGGCAATAAGCAATAAGGGAGCTTTAGTAAGTAATTTTAGAGAGTAATTTTGTAAGTAATTTAGTTGGTCTTATCTATAAGTAAGTCTTGATGAATATTTGTAAGTAATTTAGACTGTAATTTTTGTAACTAATTTAGATGGTCAAATTTGATATTTTTTCTTTGACTGTTTTGTTTGCTACTACTTTTAGTCCATTAAATGATTTACAAAGTTGTTGGATTGCTATGTGCATTGAATTTTAGACATTTCTGTTTTGATTCTGTTAAGTCCTAGTTGTGGGTAAATAGGCATGCCTAGAAGGGTCTACAGCTGCTTCTGTGACACTTCGGTGTCTCCTGTATTGAGACTTAAGTCTCTCCCGATATATGATGTCATTTATGATATCTTCTATATAAGTCCCGTTATCTACTTCTATTCAGGGATTTTTAGTCTAACTCATTTTGCACTTTGATATCCGATAAGTTTTAATACGAAATAAATCATATTTTGATCTGATGGGTTAACACCCTATTCTGAAAATCAATTCTGTATTATGAATATTCTGTTTTGCTATTAAAATGACTGACTTTATCATGCAAAGTATTTTCGTTAATAAATGATATTTTATTATGAAGTTCATTATGTTTTAGATGCTTATGCTATAAAATGTTTCAGTAGCAATTGATGTTAAACATAGTTAGTTATTACTTATTAAGCTATATGCTTAGCACGGTGGATTTGCCCTGTGTAGGTTTAAAGAGAAAGACGTAGAGATTTGGGATAAGTCAACCACAATGGCCAAAGGAGTCTGAATTTTTGTTTTAATAAAAATGTACTTTAATTTTGTTTTTGGATTTGTTTATAATGCTTGTAACTTTGGATTTTTGGTTGTAAGGTTTGTAATAACCTTAATTTAGGTTGGTATCTGAAATTATGATATGGATGTATGTTTGTTGAGATTTTTTTTAATACATGTATAAAGTGTTTTGTATGTTTCGAAATGCTCGCGTTCAGTGTGTTCTGTGTGTATGGCACTCGCAATATCCTTCTAGGGGGTATTAGGGTGTCACAGTGACATTACTTAAACAAACATATGGGTGCTTATTAGAGAATAAGTTCACTAAACTAACTCAATCATGATAATCCCAAATGGAACATTACTTGTGTGTCTGTGGATTATCTCATTATAATGGTTGTATAATTGATATTTAGACTTGAGATTACCAAAGTTATCTAATGTAAGAATTACTATATTTTAATGCTACTTATGTTCTATTCTTGGAGTAGTTCAATTTGGTAGTTATTAGATATAGTATGAACTATGTGGAGATAGTTGAGTAAATCAATAAAGAATTCGTTATCTTAAAGTTAAGAAGAATATTCTACTGTTCTTAATTAGTAATGATTTTGGGAATTTCTGGCCAGAGTAAATTAAAATTTATAAAATTTGTTTTCAAATATCAATTGTAAACATGATTGGATTATTTAGAGTAGACACGAATTTTATACTCTAATTCCAAGTGGAACATTAGATGACGAAATGATTAATTTATACAATATAGTCATGCGTAGACAGGTTAAGTCAAACCACTTTGATATTCCTAATATTTTGGTGATCATGACATGTTGCTAGACGTCAATCATGATCTATTATTATAGATTGTTTAATTAGGAAATTAAAGTTAAATTAAAACGAGTTTTAATTTATCTGATTCTAATTATGAATTAGAATTATAATTTATAATCATGGCTAACGTATTAGGAACCTAATAAGTCATACATAAAAAGATCTATAAAGGAGAAAGTAAAATTTGAATTAAGTTGGACTTAATTGAGAAGATTTAAAAACTTTAAGGATTAATTTGTGATATTTGATCTTATAAGGATTAATTCATAATTATGACTAAAGTTTGACTTTAGTTGTAATTTTAATAAAATCTAAAAACATGAAAATACAAATTTTCATATAAACGGAAAATTTTGAAAATTTTGGAGCTAGCACTTCTTACATTTTCCCTCTCAAATTAGATTTAATTTTTCTTTGAATAGATCTGTGGATACCATTAAAGGTCGAACTATTGAATGGCTCATGGATTGACGGATTCAAATAAACAAGAAATTATAATAAAAAATTGAAACAGGTTAGTATAGTTTTGTTAATTTCTTGTTTTATGTTTTTAATTAAATTTTGTTAAAGTTGATTCTATAAGAAATTTTAAATTCATTCCACTGTGTTTAGATTCGATCTTGCATTTTTTATTTGATATATAGTATTAGCCACAGTTCTTGAATTTGCATTATACATCTTTTGAATGATGAATTGACTCTTGAATTTGCACTATACATCTTTTGAATGATGAATTGAAACTAGTCATTAGCATACTCAACAATTTATCCAAAAATGAATTTTTTTATGACATTCCTACGGTGGTAAGATGAACGATCGTGAAAAGAAGATGACATAATTTGGTATTATGAAGCATTATACATACAACTATATATATAAAGGGATAGTCTACACAATAGACTCTTATGAAATATCTAATTTAATTGAACTTTTCCCTGTTCATAATGGACTCTTAGGCAATGTATTTTCATAGTCTATAGAGTGGATTCTTTTGAAACATCTCATTAATCTTTTATAATTATATTTGTTTCACAAGGTGTAGAATAATATAAAAATGACCGATCTTCTATGATTATACATATCTACCATGGACCATAGTGTCTCAATCGCTAGATTCGCTAAAAACTCAATTCCATAATTCCCTGTATGGAGGCTTCATAGTTTGACCCAATTTGGTCTGAGTTGATCGAGCCTCAAATTTTCTTTAAAAAATCATGCCTTAAGCTAAGCTCAAATTATCCAAGCCCGACTGGCTTGAACTTTAACATGATAGATAAAACAATATTTTTTTATTTCTATTTTTTAAATTTTAAAAAAATTCAGGATAAGTTAGATCGGACTAGGTCTCCAATGTAAGGGCTTAATTGGGCTCGGACTTGGGCTCAAATTTATCGGACCTAATTATGCCTCAACCAGACTTGACCCAACCAATTGTCATCCCTAACTACATCTACCATTAGATGGGGAGTTTTGGAAAAGTCTATTAAATGGACACACAAGAAATTATAAATAGTTTGACTAAATATAGATATCAAAGTTCTATTTGATTAACTTGACTTGATGAATATGATATACAAAGTTCCATGTTTCCTTATATTACCTTAGCAAAAGGATTCCATGATCTCTTGGCAATATTTGAATTGATATATCTAACATGTAGGTTACAACTAATTCTGAACTAGGCATACTAGCTCATGTTGAAGTTTCATTAATATGTTATCCTTGACCTTTATTAGAAGATTTATGAAAATTCCATAATATGACTTTATCTGAATAAATAAATGGTTTAAACTCAATTCAATTTAACAATCCAGGAAACAATGCCTTGAGATGAACTTTAAAGACTTTGTAATTCATTGATGCAACTTTTGAGCTATTAAAGCCATGAAAGTAGGTGGATTTCAAAGGTCATATGGAACTCAATAAAGAAGTATCATCAACTAAATATCATACGCAATATTTAATTTACTAGTATACCTACTTTTAAAATTGAACAATAAAATTAGATTTATACATAAATGTGTATAAATTATCATCATGTTATGAATTATCATTTACAATGTATTATGAATCAAACCAATATTAAGATGCTTAAAGATTAATTTTGATGGTACTTTCCATTCACAAAAGTCATAAAAATATAAAGTGATTTCTTTATACAAACAGTTAAAGGTTATACATACAAGTCATTGTCTTTCCTTAGGTTCCGGTGTAAAATCTTCTCTTCTATTAACTAAGTCCATATACAAGCGAGCGGGTTGCTCAACTAGGGGTGTTAGTAGCCCTTTAGTTTAGAGGAAAAAGGAAGGAGCTTTGTGCATTGCAATATAATAGGTTACAAAGTAGAAGTATGTCGAGGAAAAAGACAATAAGGAGAAGTTATGTGAAATAACAAAGTCTACTAAAGAGAGGTTGTGTGTTTATATTGTATTAATAGGATTTTTAGATAGGAGATGCTAGCCAATTGTGAGGCCTTCTTTTTGGTGTTTAGTAGACATGTACATT
Organism: Erythroxylum shatona; assembly: GCA_027568895.1. Taxonomy (NCBI): domain Eukaryota; kingdom Viridiplantae; phylum Streptophyta; class Magnoliopsida; order Malpighiales; family Erythroxylaceae; genus Erythroxylum; species Erythroxylum shatona. The sequence continues at coordinate 6,112,982 of JAOSBK010000204.1, forward strand.
GCCTAACTTTGATAAAATGATAATGACATGTTTTGGCAAAGAATTAAGGTAACAAAGTTGTTCGAAAAATTAGTTAAGGCACTAAAAAAGATGAGAAGTGTATAAGTTGTCCATTTAGGTTAATATGCAGCCACATTTGAAATTAGGATGATAGTGACATTTTGGTAGCTGAAAATTCATGTTTGAGATGAGCTAAAGCTGACTCCAGCTTTTTGATTATGGTAGTTACAAAATGATAGTTAATGATGAATAGTTATAAATTTTCATTTATGTTAGTTATTGATTTCCTAATATGATATTTGGAGCAAATTGCTTCAAAATTTTACAAAAATTGACATGGATAAGTTCTAGCCATGAAAAGCTATGATGATTAAGGAAAACTACTAAAACTTATCTAAGTCCTAGTGGCTATATATGTGTCTTGTAGGTAGGCAAAGTATTGCTTTTTGCCTTATTCCATACCTCATTTCGTATATTTCTTATTGAGAGACATTAATAAATGTTCCTTATCTATAATATGATTTTACATTATTTCTTACACAAATATGTCACAAAATCAATCCTGTTTATTAAAATGCCTTAAAGAGTGAAGTGAGACTTCCATTAGTTCTCTTGTCTAGAGATTTTTGCTGTTTGGTTTATGAATTTCTAACAACTATTATAGCATTACCTAAAGCCATAAAATGTGGAAATTCAAAATCCTAAAAACTGCTTGACGAAATGTTCCACAAAAGTGTCTAGAAGGTGATTGACATAATTACTAAGTGAAGTGCACCTAAGTTTTTTGTTTAAATTTCGTTTAAATTTCGTTGAGTACTTAGTTAAGAAATTAAATTGAGAGACAATGGACTTAAAGACACTTAACTAGCCTTAAAACACTGCTGTGACATTTGATATTAGAGCTAAATCTCAAGGGAATGCGAAAGGTAAATGATTGGTGGAAATATGAAATAATTGAGGGAAATAATTGTTCAATTGGAGCAGATTCTTGGCTAGTCCTAGAAGAAAAAGATTCATTATGGCTACGCAGTTAGATCATATGACTAAGACATAAGAATATAACCAAACTTAATGGAAGATATTTTGGGAGAGACAAATAGAAGAGCATTTATTATGGAGGATGCTTTGGCATTTCCCCAAACTAACTAAGGGGACTAGACAAGGCTGAAAGTCTTGGAATCAAAACATTTCAATGGTGTCTGATTTTTTAAAATGTTGGAGAGATTTTTAAAAGATATAGAGCAATATTTTCATGCAATAAGAGTGTTATTAGTGGACAAAGTAATAATAGCTAGTATATATTTCATTGGTGATGTCAAGTTATGGTAGTGAACAAGAATCGATGATGATATAAATGTGAGACATCCATAAATTGAGACAGGGGAGGTGCTAATGCATGAACTAAAGGAGTAGTTTTTGCCTTGTATCTTGGGTAGTGAGGGAAGAGGATAAGCTATTTAACTTTCTTTTGGGACTCCAATCTCAGGAACAAATTGTATTACAAAGGCAAGGTGTCTAAGAACTACCTAATGCCATTGCTATCATAGATCAATTGATGGATTTATGAATAAATAAGGATAAGAAAAAAAAACTCTCCAACAATAATAGAACTAGCAAGGGTGCTGAAGAGCATTTTGTTAAGGTAAATGAGAAAGGTAAGCACAACCAATCCTCTTAAAATTCTATTAAATAGATATTAGTTGTTTCATATGCAGTAAACCATATTGTGCAAAGGAATGTCTAAAAAAAGTGAAGTTGAATGTTGGTTGAGGACGAGGACAACATTGAAGTAGTAATTGTTAATCTATTAGTAGTGGAAAGGCTCCTAGGGGTGGAGCTTTTGGGGCCTTTGATGAATAAATGTGATGATTGCACATTTTTGTAGGGCTCAAGACAAGGGTCATGCACACGTCTTTCGATGGTGATAACGGTCTGCAAATGGACTTGTAGTCCCATTCATGGTTGTTCCATTAGTGACAAGATATGTGTTGTTTGGTGGGACTTAAAATAGGTAGAAAGGACAACTGTAATAAAATTTCGATGAAGTGACATCCACGAGAGTGCCATTTTATTATACACTTATCCAACATATTTGGTTAGTCTTTTGCATGGCAAAAAGTGATGGATTAACCAACTTTGAAAGTAAGTTTTCAAGGACAAACATGATGGATAAGTTCGATATGATTGTTATCGACGAAGACGTAGGCTTTCTTTTAGTATGGGAGGGTTGTGAGACTTTTCTTAGTGTTTAATAGACACACACATTGTACAACTTTAACAACATGATGTTGACTTGTTTTGGAAAAAAATTGCGGTAACAATGTTATCTACAAAGTTGGCTAAGGCATTAAAAATTGAAAATTCTATAAGCTATCCATTTCGGTAAAATGCAATCACATTCAGAATTAGGATAATCATGACATTGTTACAGCTAGAAATTCATATTTGGGACAAGCTAAATCTTACTTCAACTTTTGATTGTGATAGTTACAAAATGATACTTATTGATTGATGATTATTTTTGGTTATATTAGTTATATCGAGTTATTGTCCATTTATTGGTTATCTTAGTTATTAATTATTTGTCCTAATTTGATTATGTGTGTTTAGTAGACACACATGTTGCATAACTTTGACATCATGATCTTGGCATTGGGATAATAAAGTTATCCAAAAAATTGGCTAAGTCATTCAAAAAAATTGAAAAGTCTATAAGCTATCCATTTCGATAAAATGCACCCAAATTTAGAATTGGGATAATTGTAACATTATTATAGCTGAAAATTTGAGTTTAGGAGAAGCTAAATCGTACTTCAACTTTTGATTGTAATAGTTACAAAATGATAGTTATTGATTGACCGTTATTTTTAGTTATGTCGATTATATCAAGTTATTGTTGATTGACGAAGTGCTTAGAAAGTGTTTGACAAAATTACTAAGTGAAGTGCACCTAAATTATTTGTTTCAATTTTACTGAAAACTAAGTTATAGGAACTAAGTTGCAATAAGGGAATTAATGGCTCTCGACTAGCCTCATAATATCCCTTTAACACTAATATTCAATTACATTGTTGGAGAAGAATTAGGTTCTTATTTGAACTATGTATACGCGCGATCTATTGGCATGCTTAACTTATTAGTCCAATATCTAATAACATCCTCTACCTAGGTTTTCATGCCAAACTACCAGTTCTAAGTAAGTGTTTTTGTGACAGAAGCCCTTAACAATTCACACATATTGCATTCACATTGTTTCTTCCTAGTCTAATAAAAATTGAAAAATAGTTTTACGTGTACGACTTGTGGATATAGGCAGAGTTGGTATCTTTCTTTTATCTTAAGAAAGTCATCATCATCACCATTATGCCCAGTCTGAAATCCCACAATGAAGCGGGATCTGAGAAAGTCTGATAGTACGCAGCCTTACTCCTACATAGTAGAGAAATTATTTCCTATAGACCCACATGCAGATGTGACAGGAAAATAATGGTGCAAGTTAAAAGAGTAAATAAGTAAAAGAAAAAAACATGGCACTCAAAATATTTAAGTAAATAAAATTACCATAAATACATAAGGATAATAATAATAACAACAAATAATAATGATAATGATAAAACTACTACTAAAAGAAACTCAATTAAAGGATAATAATAATAACAGGTGCTTATTTTAACTTAAAAGACCACATAGAACAACTGAGGAATAGGCAAAGTATATACCCGATAATCGTGGGAAACCAATTAGCAGTGAATAATATTGGCGTCGATGATGGAAGTGCAAACAACATTAATTTTTGTACATTTCTTAAAATAAACACAGACCTGTGACCTTGATCCAACTATGCATGACATGAGGTATTTTTCCATCGAACACTTACAAAGTATCGCAATAAAACTATGCAAAGAAATAAACAAAAGTTGAAATCCAGGATTTAAGGGAAATCCAGAAATCAGACGCATAAAGTTGAAATCAAACACACACATGACATGAAAAAAATTGGATTTCAACAGACAATGACAGGAAAACGGATCCAAAAACCAAAAAATCTCAATGAAGACGCAACATCTTGAGAATGCGAAGATCAAACAAGACCCATAAATGATACAACAAAAAGAAGGAAACTTTACTAGTTTAAGTTGAAGAGACGTATCATTAGCATATTTACATAAAACAAAAGTACCAAAAAAACTGAGCAATTGAAGATCTTCAAGGTTACGAGGGAGCATATTATTTTCATAACATTTCATTTTTAACCCAACCCCATATGTAAAAATCAAATCTTGATATTAAACCACATAAGAACCCGCAATCAAAAGAAACCCCAAGAAGGTTGACCCAACCAATAACTGACAAGCAAAGAAATAGTTCAAAAAGAAAGGAAAAAGAAAATCCAAAGAAACCCATAAATCTCCAAACCAAAACTTCGAGATCTGGGAAATTCAAAAATCACAGGGAATAAATCGAACAAAAATATAGGTAATAAATACTATGCAGTAATAGATCAAACCACGACAAGATTCAAGAGAAACTTCAAAAACAACCAAATCATGAAAAAAAAACCAAAAAAAAACCATTCACTTGACATATCAAAACACGCATCATACACATCAAGACATCCGAACATTGAACAGTAAGAACTCAACAACACAGACCAGTAAGAACTCCAAAAGGCATAAATGGACTCACAAACACAGAACAGTAAGAACTTAACAACAAACACATCAAGACAGCATAACAGAGCTAAAAAGTCGAGAACTTGAAACCAAAAATTGCATAAAAAATCAAGTCTTGAAATGAACCCAAAGGAACAGAGAGATCTACAAGAAGCTTACTTGTTTTTCTTGAATGTAGTGAGTCCAACTCCAAAATCCAAATGGAGAACACATATTATATATATTATATCTTGAAATACCCGGAATTAGATGGAGAAAGAGTGACCAAAAAAAGCTACTAAAATAACCACATGCAGAAATAAGATCAACGGGGTTTTAAGTGTAGAAAGTGGGAAAACCAGAAGAGTAAAGCATTAAATGCTCATGGCTGTAGAAAACTGATCTACATCATTTTAGAATAAGAATCCAACAGAAGTTATAATCTACCATATACCTAACAGGCCATTTGGAAAGTTTTGAATTGGATTAATTGACGAATTTAATTCAATTATATTTATAGAAATGAATTAAATTTGATTTATATTATTTGGAATAAATCTATAAATATTAGAATTGAATTCAATTACATTGTTTGGAACACAATAAAAATGAATTCAACTACTTTATATAACTTTTTATCCTTAACTAAAAATAGCATGTAATCAATGTGTGTATTTTGTAGTAATTTTTATATTTGTAATGTGTATATTTGAAAAAGAATTTTTAATATTTTGAAAAGAATTAGCTCTTCAATTCAGAATTCAATTCACATCATCATAAAGAAAATGAGATTCAATTAAGTAGTTAAATTCAAGTCATCTCTTTTTTAATATTCCAAATACATGAATTGAATTTAATTATATAAAATAAATTAATTGAATCCAAATCATTGATTTCCAAACGGTCTCTTAATGATCTGTACGAACCACTCAGTGAGTTTTCTGCTGAGGTATGGTAGCCACTAACTTAAAACGACAGGCCTGAAACAGATCATAAAGCCTACGCTTCAAGCTCCTAGATTTGTTGAGGAGTGTGTAGGTGGCAATGTTTTAAGAACCAGACTGGTGACTGAACCGGAGAAGCAACTGATGTCAATGGCTCAACTGGAATTGAACCGTGATCGAACCGGTGACTAATAAATATATAAATTTTATTTTATATATTATATATATAAGATAATTT
>JAOSBK010000204.1:6122170-6140418 GCA_027568895.1 Erythroxylum shatona
GAACAAAGAGTAGAGAAACATGATCGCGTTGGATACCTTAAACTCTCAATCTATCCGAAATCCGGTATAAAATTTTTTCTTTCTTTTCTTTCTTTTTCATATAGTCGTCTTTACTCAAACTTATGCAAATCCATACAATTTCCCTTTTTTTTGGAAATTATCCTCAATCAATTTCTCCATTCATAATCATTTTCTTATACATTCATATATATACCAAAACTCATTGAATTCATTTTAATATTTCTAATTTCTACCGAAAGTTCGGGGTCCAACATTTAGGCTAAAATTGCATTATGAACCTCAAAATTTATAACAAAATACATTACATAATTTAATGTTTCGATGCATTCAAATTGAACCTCATTGTTTTTAAAACATTCAAAATAGAATCTAACTGGATAAAAATTTTAACAGATTAACTTTCTATCAATTAAATGCCACGTCAATGCCGATGTGGCATTATTTTTATTGTTAAATAAAAAGTGAGTCCTAATCACATATGACAAATAAGACACACTATCTTAAATGTACAACACTGGGTTCCACTTGGTGAAATGTATAACAGTAGGCTCCACTATCATATGGTTATGAGAGCTACTTTTTGATTAAATTAAAAAAGTTAATTATGCGACAATAGAACCCACTTTTTATTTAAAAATATGAAATAATGTCTTATCATCATTGACATAAAATTTAACTAATAGAGAGTTAACCCCATCAAAATTTTCTTTCATTTAGGGTCTATTTTAAATGTTTTGAAAACGTTAGGGTTTAATTTGAATGCTTCAAAATGTTAGGGTTGAAGTTGCATTCAATTGTAAATGTTGAAGTTAAAATGTATTTTTGTCCTATAGTTTTAAGGTTATTGTCTTTGCAGGTCCTTCTCTTACATGCTTCTACTATTATTGTGGAAATCAATAACAATAGAGCTCTTTAACATCTTAGGGATAAAAAAAATTAGCACTTGGGACAAAGTATCAACTTATGTTACTGGGGTGAGATTAAATTTTGCGATCAATACCATGCATGATCTTTAAGATGTAATCTTACATGTAATTATCCATAGTCTAATTAAGTTGATGCACCTTGGTAGAAACTTACTCTAGATAACCCATGAGACCTATAAGAGCTAACTTTAAAAAGTAATTTTTGGAGAGAAAAATATGTTTGTCTTGAAGTACTTAAAACATATGATGTGTTATAATCGATTTTATTCTTTATCTCATGAATACAAGCACTGAATCTACATGGATTTTGGGCTTCATATCATTTTTTATATTACTAACAACTTGAGTTCTTTTTATGAAATGAAATCTTTATATGCAGCCAGTGAAAATTGTGGATCCCGATTTGATGAAAATTGTGGATCATGATTTGATTTCAACATTTTTTTATAGATACAAGAGAGTATATTTACATGCCATAACTGTGTTCTTTCACACAAGTATTTTTGTTCATATACTAAATAATCAAATTGATGGAAAATGAAGAAAAACTAAAAGGTACCACCAGAACATACCTAGTATTCTGGGTTTACAATAAAGCTTGTAACTTCTAGGTTTGATGGGTTTGCAGTAGACAAGTTTAACTTCGCCTTTGAATTATTGATCAGAGCAAGGTGAAGAAGATCTGTTAAAATACAACAATTGGGTTTGATAGGTTTACATTAGATCTTATAACTTTACTCTATCACGATAAAGGAGTAAGGTGATCGAAGTTAGGCATGAAAGAGTGTTGACATAGAGGAGAATGAGAATAGATGTAATTGAGAAACACTTTAATTGTCAACTTTAATGTTTCTCAAAAAATAATTTATCATCACAATAAAACAATGCGTGTGCACAATATAATGTGACCAAAAACAAATAGCAAAAGGATAACATTAATTGAATTCATAAGTGTCAAAATAATAATAGCAAATATCTAAACATATGTACATACATAACATGATTTCATGCTAACAAGGACTTATTTATAATGCCCATCCTTTTAATATAGTCAGTAAATGTTTTAGGTTGTAGTCCTTTAGTTAACAGATCCACTGCCATTAGATCAGTTCCAATATGCTCAATCAACACTTTATATTTTCCAATTCTTGTTTGGCTGACAAGTATTTCAAATCCATGTATTTAACAGCCTTAGAATACTTATCATTTTAAAGAAGAAGATAGCAGTGAGATTATCACAATAAATTCTTAACAGTTTAGTTATACTGTCGACAATACCTAGCCCTAAGATAAAGTTCTGCAAATAGAATGCTTGAATAGTGGCCTTAAAGCATGCCATAAATTTGACTAAGAAATTACCCCTCCTACTAGTTGGAATAGATAACCAAAGGTAGATTTCCTTAAGGCCACATAACTAGCATAGTTTGAGTTTAAATAATCAATCACTTCTAAGTGAGCTAATTTCTTGTATGTGAGCATGTAATCCTTGGTGTCTTGTAAATACCTAAGAACTTTCTTTGTAACTTTCCAGTGGTCTAATCTAGGGTTACTTTTGATATCAACCTACTATTCTAACAAAAAAATTGATATTTGACCGAGTACAAGTCTAAATATACATCAAACTCCCAACTACAGATGCAAAAGGAATAAATTCCATTCCCTTTTATATCAAATCATTCTTGGGGAATTGCATTTCACTAAATTTATCCCCTTTTAAAATTGGAAATAACCCTGTTGAGCATTTTTCCAATCCTAAATCTCTCTAGTACTTTACTGATATATCCTTATGAGACAAACCTAACAATCCTTGTGTCCTGTCATGACATATTTCTATTCCAATCATATAGGATGCCTCACCCATATTAACTTATTATTTTGATAAGTCACATGACTGTGATACAACAAGAGGATCAACAACTTGAGAAGAGATATTAGGTGAAGGATTTTCCACCTAAATCTCTTGAATATCCACCTTTCGTGGTTCTCCACTCCTACTAATTCGTCCATTTTCAATGAACCTAGCATTACCAGACTTAACTATTTTTGTACTATGGTTAGGACAATAAAATATGTACCCTTTGGACTTTTCTGGATAATCGATGAAGTAACCACTAATGGTTTTAGCATGAAGTTTCCTTTCATGAGAATTATAAATCCTTATTTCAGCTAGGCAACCCCAAACATGTAGGTGCCTTAAGTTAGGCTTTCTACCTATCCACAATTCATAAGGTATTACAGGAATCACTTTAATAGGATCCCTATTAAGTAGATATGTAGTTGTCTTTAATGTATACATCCATATAGATAAAGGTACATTCTTGTAACTTAACATACTCCTAACCATTTCCATAAGAGTACGATTCCACCTTTCAGCTACACCATTTTATTGTGGTGTACCGGGCATTATATACTATGCATAAATGCCCTAACTTTGAAGAAATTTTGTAAATGGACCTAGATATTGTCCATTCTCATCATATTTACCATAATATTCACCACCTTTATTAGACCTTATGACTTTGACTTTTCTATCTAACTGCCTTTCTACCTCATTAATGAACACCTAAAAAATGTCCACTAATTAAGACTTTTTATCCAGTAAATAGGGATAATAATAACATGAATAGTCATTAATAAAGGTGATAAAGTACTTTTCACCGCTTCAAGATGGGATATGAAATAGACCACATATATCAATGTGTATTAATTCAAGTAACTTAGTATTTCTTATGGTTGAATTCCTAGATATGTGTTTGGTTTGCTTGCCTTTAATGTAATGCACACACACATCCCAATCAGTAAAATCTAGTTGAAGTAAGATTTCATTTTTTATTAACCTCATCACCCTTTCTTTAGATATATGACCTAACCTTTGATGCCACAAGTAAGTAGAGTGTTCATTATGTGCACCAATTTATTATCAATATTGTGTTCAATATGAAATAGAGATTCAGAATAATTAACATCAAGGTTGAAATGATATCAACCATTTATTAATATACCAGACCTATAATAGTACTATCGTTTATATAAAGAAAAAACATCATTTACAACATTGAAATTAAAACCTATCTGATCCAACTTACTCATAGAAACTAAATTTCTAGCACATTCAGGAACACAAAGACACTTTACAAGATCTAGACTACAACTAGTGTCTAAGATCAATATATATGTCCCTATTCCTTTTATTCATGTTACCCATATATAGGAACTCTCCAGTTTTGTTTATGGTTTGGATCGAAAGGAATCCTTGCATAATATGTGATGCATGAGTAATTGCACCTGAATTTAACCACCAGGTATTATTAGGAACCTCAATAAGATTTGATTAAAAAAAAATACTAAAACATAGTACTTACCTTTCTTTTCAAACTAAGCCTTTCTCTTAAAGCAATCTTTCTTGAGGTGACCAACTTTCTTACAGAAGAAACAATGTTGCTCTTTATGGATTTGGCCCTCGTTAACCTTTATTGGAGCTTTGTCCTTCTTATTGCTCTTCTTTCTTGGCTTTCTCTTTTTACTGGTAGCTTCTTTGTGTATTATGAAATGAACAGAGTGTTCCTTCATTTTCTTTAATCTCCTCTCCTCATGCACCAATATGACCTTGATTTCTTACAAGTTCCATTTTTCCTTCAAAGTGTTGTAATTCACTTGGAATTGACCAAATTCAAGAGGATGTGAATCGATGATGAATTGTACTAGGAAGGATTCACTCACATTCATGCGCACTGATTTCATCTTTACAGCCAAATTTGGCATGCCTCTTACATGATCATGGATAGGTTATAACCAGTCAAACTTTTTGGTTGTCAATTTGCTCATCAAGCTTCCTGTAATAAACTTGTCAGTTACGTCTAATTGTGAGTACTCTTTGATTTTCATCGTACATTCCCTTGCATTGTCGATATAAGGCATTGATGGCTTAACATTTTTAGCCATTGTCAATCACATAAAGTTTAGACTTTTCCCAAGGCTTAAAATATATCCTTTCAGCTTAGGTACTAGTCTCAATAATGGTTGCAGGCTTCTCTGTAACTAATGTGAGGTCCTTATCCATAACACCTAATTGAAATTGGATTTGCTCAAACCAATCGATATAGTTTAGCCCATTGAACTTGATCAGATCATTGCCCATAGCTAATAAATTACTAGAAACTGCAAATGTAAAAATAAACTCACACATTAATACTTTGAGTACAATTAATAGATTCAGACAATAACAAATGCTAATATATATATTTAAGTCCACCTTTGGGCTATACTTAAACACATATCCTTAATCCAAGATGATGCTAACATATATTTATATATGGACACACGCACACACACACTATGATAGACAATCAATCATACTTAAGCTAGTATGCATGTCATCTTTGGATAACATATTCACCAAGTAGGTCGATAAGTCTCTTTAATATTGTTAATTATAAGCAATGATCCACCTTTGGTGATCTCTTAACATTTTAATTATTAGTTCAATTGTTTAGTTTATCTATTATGTCATTTATTAGCATCATATAACATGAACAATTGAAAGAATGCATAATTAAATGTCTAAATACCTTTTCAAGCAAGGTCACTTTGGTGACTAACAAGATTTCTATATAGTAAACGTTTGCTTAGTAAGTATACGTGAATTTTGGAGTTTAACGGTAATGTTGAAAGATGATGTTGTAAAGTCCAAAACTATACCGGAGACAAAAACACAATTGACTCTATACGTTAACAACCATATTCAGCCTTTTGACTTGTTAACAAACAAGTCACAGTTTTCATACATTTTAACCCCTAAACATTCTGTTGTATAACAACACAACAAAAGTCTCTCTAAGGTGAGCCCCACAGAACCTTGTCTTTTAACTCTTTTGTTTTTCCATAAATAGAAAAAAAGTATGTTTTTTAAAATCTCATACAAACAATAATTGCAATACAAATCTAATGTCTTAATGGTGGGTCCCATAAAAACCTTGACTTTTTTTAACTGTTCATTTTCCAAAATTTGTTGTAAACAAGTAATGCAAGCAAAAAAACAACACTTTGATCATTGGTCCCACAAAACTTTTCTTTAAACCTTTATTGTACACACTTACGCACACTCTTCTCTACATCTTTTATTCCTTTTAAAAATTAACAAGTCAAACCATAATTAATACCTACACGTACTTCTCACCAATCCTTTTGCTTTTTTAGAATTCGTTCAAAGACAATAAATAATTAATGCAACGTAAACTTGTAATTATTGGCCCCAGAAACATGAAAACGTGATTCACCAGAGTCTTTAAAATTAGTTTAGATCAATAGCTATCCCATCTCAATCTAAAACAAAACAAGCAAACAAATATGCGAAAGACAGTAACGCTATCACAATCTCTTCCTATTATTATTAAGAATATTTCAATCGATAAAATCAAATCCAGAAATCAAGAAATAAGATAGCCTTAATCGAGATATTACAACCGAAACAAGAAACAATCTTCTATAACTTTAAAGCGAAGCAATATTGATTGCTACCGATAATTTTAGGGTTAACTCTAATGCAAATTAAAGTGTCATAACTTGCTCTTATAGCACATGTAAGATTTAATCTTTAACATTCTAAGCAATATTACAAGCATAGAATTCATCCAAGAACATTTATGACACAATGATGGAGGACCATCACACAAAGCCTTGGAAGATATGTCCACCATGGGCTTTGGGGACCAAGAAGAGGAACCGACGAAGGAGGATGAAGAGTTAGAAGAAGTTGGCCTCAACATTCTCCTACAATACCAAGCTTTATGGAAACCTTTTGGGGATTCTAAAGCCTTACTCCAAATTGATGATCTTGAAGCCCAAATGGAGCCCATAGGGGAGAAGGCTCTCGACCAAAATCAAGTCACATGTTGTCCTATAACTTGACCTGGCCAAGAGAAGATATAATATTTTAACCTGTTGTATGTTTTCAATAAGAGCAATCCATTGCTCACAAGTTTCCTATTTAATGTTTTTAATTCTTATTTAGTGTGTTTTAATTCCTATTCTTAATTTTCCACATTAATACATGTATAGTGGACAATTATGGATAGTTTTTTTTGTTATGAATGTTTCATTAAGAGTCCATTAGGAGGTGAGAACTGAATCATATGATTCTCCACCTTCCTCTCAACTGATTTTCCTATTTAAGTCATGTTTTGTTTCCTTTTGAAACAAAGAATTTTATGAATGAAAAATCTTGAGTATTATTATCAAATTTAGAGTCAATTTGCTCTTGGGTTGACTATTTACCAAAAATAGAACAAGGGTTTAATAGTTTTCCAAAAACTTCCACTCATTTTTTTTTTCAATTTTCTTCTTCATTTCCTGAAACCGTATCATCCCTGACCAGTTTCACCATCTCATCCATAACTTTTTATACACACATCAAAATACAAAACTTCCTTCACGAAAGTTGTAGCTAACTTTTTGTTCCTTTAGAACCATCCCCAAATTCCTTTTAGTTTTTCTGGAAATTACAAAACAATCTGCTGCTAATTCCTAATATGAGAAACACAAAACTAGACCAAACTTTCGTTTATCATCACTCATCACCTCCGACCAAATTCTGACCATCAAAATGACCACACGCCATCAAATTTTGGTATCAAAGCCCATGTTGTGATCCTACATCAAGTCAGGTCCACGTCCCCACCCAAAAATACACCCAATCTATAAAATACATCCAATCAGCCAATCAATTCGACGCCCCAAGACGTTGATGCTCTTAATGCCACCATTGAAGCCCTACACCTAGAACGTGTAACCTCAAAAGTGAAAGAAAGAGCCTATCAATCCATGAAACAACCAACATCATCAAGCCAAAATCCAAATCCTCCCCCTTTCCCACCCTTAAGTCAATTCCCAGAAATTACACACCCGAAATCCCAATTAGGTCCGACCCTATTCCTACATTTGAAGAGTCATTTGACTTGGAGAATAAGGAAGTTTCTAATGAATTTGGAGAGACCTCTCACACCAAATAGGAGGACCGAATTTAAGAGGGAGAGGAGATACAAGGCTGCAGGCTAGAAGAGGTAGACCAATTACTCCACAGCACTCACAAAATGACAACTTGTTTAATTTCAAATTAGACATACCAGAGTTTTTTGGAAAGCTTGATGTGGAGGCTTTCAAAGATTGGGTCTATAGTGTAGAGAGGGCTTTTAAATTGAAAGAAATTGACGAGGAGAGTAAAATGAAGATAGTAGCCCTAAAATTGAAGGGCTATGCTGCACAATGGTGGGACAATTTTCAAAAAAGAAGAGCGAGAGAAGGAAGACCACGTTATCAAACATGACAGCAAATGAAACATGAAATGAAGGATGCTTTTATGCAACCCCAATATAGGCAAAAGCTTCTTGATCGGTTGTTTAGTCTTAGACAAGACAATAAGAGTGTAGAAGATTACATCATGAAGTTCGAGCATTTGATGATTAGTTGTGACTTGAGGGAAACTGAAGAGGTAGTTTGTGCAAGATTCCTCAAGGGCCTCAAAATTGACATCCAAGATATTTTAAGCTTCTATCCCTATGAGACTTTGCAAGAATTAAAAAGGCTTTCGATGAGAAGTGAATTGTCTGTTAAATACACTCAAAGCCTAAAATTCCTTCCAAAATATGTCCAAACACCACCAAAGCCAATTAGCCAAAAATTTCCTCACCAAAATCCTTCACCACCCATGGCTCCACCACCAAAACCATTTAACCAAACTCCTCCACCAAAATCAAATGCCACACCAAGCCCATACACTCCAAAATTTCTTCCACAATCACCACAATCTACACTTAGGTGCTTCAAATGTCAAGGCTATGGACACTTCTAAGCCAAATGCCTAAATAGGAAAGTCATGACCATACAAGAAATGGAGGATATTGATTATGAAGTTGAGAAAAAAATGTTGTTTGCTGCTAACGTTGAACATGAAGAAGATGGAGATAGTGATGAGACTATTGAAGTTAGTGGTTACAACGTTGATGCTGAGATGCTTGTTTTGATGAAAGTATTGAGTAGTGATAAGGGAGTTGAAGATTAGAGGAGAAAATCACTGTTCCATACAAGATGTGTGACCAATGGAAAGATGTGTGAAATTGTCATTGATAGTGAAGTGTGTGAGAATGTGGTCTCAAATGAGATGGTAGACAAGTTAGCCCTTAAAATCGAGCCCTTACCAAATCCATAAAGCTAACTTGGCTTGACTCCAAGCATGAGATCAAAGTCAACCAACAATGCCTTGTCCCATTTGCAATTGATAAATGTGGATGAAGTATGGTGTCATGTCATTCCAATGACGACATGTCACTTGCTTCTTGAAAGACCATGGCTTTATAATAGGGATGTTTAACATCATGGGAGAGCTAATACATATTCTTTACATCACAATGGTAAGAAGTTTGTGTTGACTCCAATGAAGCCGGATTTCTAAACGAAGAAGAGGGAAGAATCTACTTTGATGACATCAGAAGAAAAGGTTGATGTTCTTGGTGAATTGCCAAATTTTGTACCACTTGATATTGAAGAGGAAGATAAGTCACGACCACTAATTCCAAAAGAGGTACAAAACTTAATTAGTGAGTTCACTTTTATGTTTCCTAAAGAACTTCCAAAAAGGTTGCCACCTTTAAGGGAGATTCAACATGAGATCAATTTTGTGCCTGGTGCTTCTATTCCTCACAAGCATGCGTATAGAATGAGTCTTAAAGAAGGAGAAGAATTACAAAAGTTTGTATATGAGTTACTTGAGAGAGGTTTCATTCGGCTTAGCACAAGTCCATGTGTAGTGCCGGCTTTGTTGTGCTAAAAAAAGAATAGGAAGTGGAGGATGGTGATAGATTTAAGAGCCATCAACAAAATCACCGTCAGGTATAGGTATCCAATTACTAGACTTGATGACATGTTGGATCATCTCCATGGTGCCAAAATTTTCTCAAGATTGGACCTTGCAAATGGTTTTTCATCAAATAAGAATGAAGGAGGGAGATGAATGGAAAATAGGTTTCAAGACACTATTGTTTAGATTAACTATGATGATTTATTTTTTGTCAGTAATACAATAGTAATTGTGACAATTTAGTATCATTCACAATTAAGTTGTCACTATTAATATATTAATAGTGACACCTTTTCTTTTATCACTAAGTTTTTTCATTAAAAGCCTATGCAATTTGGCGCCAAAATTATTTTGGCAAGAATAGATTGTAATTGTAACAAAACATATGTTAGTAGCTAATATTTTCTATTTATTGTGACAAAACATAGTTTAGTCACTAATATTTTGTTCTTTTTGTTATGAATCAGTTAATCGTGATACAATATTTTACTTATTGTGATAAAAAATTTTGTCAATAAATATTCAATTAATTAGTGTCTACTTCATATTGTCACAATAATTGAACTATAACTACAGTCGCAACTATTCGTAATTTAGTGACAATGTTTTTGTGACTAATTATTTTTTTCATCACAAATACGATATTTTTTAGTGCCAAGACAATTGATTGACACTATTGTTTTGATATCTGCGATGATTTATATTTTTGTCACTAATACGTTGGTAATTGTGGCAATTTAGTGTCTTTCATAGTTAATATATTAATAGTGTTAAATTTTATTTTATAACTAAGTTTTGTCACTAAAAGCCTATGAAATTTGGTGCCAAAATAATTTTTTCGGGAATTAATTGTAATTGTGACAAAACATATGTTGGTAACTACTATTTTCTATTTGTTGTAACAAAACATAGTTTGGTCACTAATATTTTTTTCTTTCTATGACGAAACAGTTTATCTTCACATAATATTTTACTTGTTGTGACGAAAACTTTTGTCAATAAATATTCAATAAATTAATGTCAACTTAATATTGTCATAATCACCAAACTATAACTATGGTCACTACCATTTGTAATTTAGTGACAATTTTTGTGTGCCTAAATATTAGTTCGCCACAGATACAAGATTTGTTATGACAAAACAATTGATTTATACTATTATTTAGATTAATTGTGATGGTTTATTTTTATGTCACTAATGCAATGGGAATTGTGACAATTTAGTGCCTTCACAATTAAATTGTCACTATTAATATATTAATATTGTCAATTTTTCTTTTATCACTAAGCTTTGTTATTAAAAGCCTATGTACTTGTTATGACGAAAACTTTTGTCAATAAAAATTCAATTAGTTAGTGTCTACTTGATATTGTCACAAAAACCAAACTATCAATATGCTCACTATTATTTGTAATTGTAATGACAAAAATTTTTGTTGTCACTTGATCAACTTTTTGTTACAAAAGCTTTTTATTTGAGAAATTAAATAATTTCATTAAAAAATAGAAAAGTTATATTTGGATCGCTATCCCTTATAGATAGCCCATTTGGTTCACTTCATACACGAAAATAGCTTAAAAATGATAACATTTACAAAAGACATCTTTAGACGATTTAGGGTAAAACTAATTTTGTCTTTCTTGAATATTCAATATGTTACTTAATTAAGGAGGATGATTTCGATACTCTAAACGCAACACTTGCGAAGATCCAAGGGACTCCTCTTCTCAGTCTTGTTCTTAGTAGGTATTTAGGTCATATTTGCATTCATTTTGTATATTCATTAATTCATTTTAATAGCATTTTTAGGTTTATTTATTTATTTTATTGAGTTTTTTATTTATTTTATTTTTCTTATTTTTTCATAGAAAACATGAAGTTTGGCTTTAAATCACACCTAATTTACCATGGAGAAAAATTTGGAATGAAAAAGTTTGCCTTGCAATTTAATAGTTAAAAAGTCTAAAAAATTTTATGCACCTGGCAGATACATCAAGAAGCAACTTACTAGCTGGGAATTAGAAAATTCACAACAGCTGGCAAGTTAAAAAATTGCACTCACAAAATGACACAGTACAAGGTCCAGAAGAAGAGGCCAAAATGCAGTGGAATGGGGGATGTTAGAAGGGGAAAAAGCATTTTTAATGTGTTAGGTTTTAATTGGGGAGAAGACCTGGACGTCGCAGCTCCAAGACCTAGACACACGAAGAGATGTCGCAGCCTCAAGGCTTGACGCGAGGAGACCTGATGCACGGAGAAACTTGGATGTCATAACTCCAAGACCTAGACGCACGATAAAGACCTGACGTAGGGTGTGGGAACAAAAACGAAGAAAAGCAGCAAATTGGAGAAAGGAAGAAAAAACGCGGGCAAGAAATAGAACCAAGACAAAGTGATGTCGCAACTATGAGCACCATTTTCAAACCTGGGTTTTTGAAGTTTTTGTTCAAGATTCACCAAATTTCTTCACTCCTTACTCCTCTAATGTCTATTCTCCTTGTTTTGATATTTATTTTGTTGAACATGAGCATGAGTGAGTAGATTTCTTATTGGGTTTCAAAGATAGGATGTAGTTTTTGAATTTCTACATGATTGGATTCTGGATTGTATTCAATAAAATTGATTCATGGCTATTGATTCTTGTTTTGAGTATTATTGTGCTTGTTATGTATTAGGCCTCACATATTTTCAAAGCTATTGTAGACCCCGCAACAACTAGTCTTCAATGTCTGAAGGTCTTCATTGATGTTTTAACTTTTCCATTTTTATTCTTTAATTATTTAGTGATTCCTGACAAAAACTTTTCATGTTTTTTTGGTACCACTTTGATTGTGTTTATATGATGTTTTAAATATACCAGGGCTTGACTACCGGTGGACTGCCGACATTTATAGATGTTGGTAATAGTTTTGGTGCTCCTGCTATTATTGAAGACAACTTCAAAAAATAGGTCTCTTTTGGTTGTTGTTAATTCTGTTGTTATTATTCCCATCTCTCCCATTTCCCAGATATTATTTGGGTCCATCTTTTACTTTCACTCCAAATTTTATTTTGATTTCTTTATTATTGATTTAATTATTGTCAAACAATGAAAATTCTTACTCCAATATCATTTTCACAAGATTTTGCCTATTGTAGATGGTTCTTAATGGGAAATGTGTAGTGATGATGGGTGATGATACATGGGTTTAGTTGTTTCCTCAACATTTTAACAAATCTTATCCCTATCCTTTTTTTAATGTTAAAGATTTTCATACGGTATTGCATTATAGCTTCTGTATTTTTTTCTCGCTGTCAATTCCTCACATTTCATAATATATCAAAAACTTATTGTTTCAAGTTGATGATGGGTGCATCGAACACCTTTTTCCTTCCCTTTTTCAAGAAGATTGAAATGTTCTTATTGCTCATTTTCTTGGTGTGGTATGATTGACATATTTTATCAGTTGCAAATAGCAAAATATTTGTATCTCTTGTTTGATTAATGAGTTTTGGAATTTTGTGTGTACATATGTAAGTCATTATGAGTTATCTATCAAATTGAAGACATAAGGGTGGATTTAGGTAATCTCTTTGTAGGATCTTGCTAGACATATATATGGAGTTGACTCTCTACCAATAGTAGAAAAGTTGGAGCAGTACAATCTCATTTTAGAGGTAGGTTTCTTAATTATGCACGCAAATTATGCCAAAATATTTCCTGAGCTTGCTGATAATGTCCATATACTTCTAATAGTGTAAAAAATATTCAAGTTTATTGAATTCATGAATCTACCACACTATTTTTTAGTTAAACTTCATCCATTTTGGAAGTTTTTCTTTCTGTGTTTCCTTTCATCTAAGTTTTATTTTTTTAAAAGGCTTATATTCAGATGTACATGCTTTATGGAGAAACTGAAGAAACAATTAGAATTCTCTCCTTCAAGCATTTTAATTCACATTTTGCTTCCTAATTTTGACAATGCCCTTTAGCCAAGATAAGTTTCATAAAATAATGTAAAATTTAGGGTTTAAGAAATTGTTCCAATTGATAGATGTTATAATTAAGCTACGGAACAACATTGAATTAATAATCCAATTTAAAATATGTTTATAAAACTAAAATGTGTACCAAATTACTTTCTGAGCATAATCACAATTGACCTTTTGTTGAAGTACTTCCATTGTGGTCTAGTCCCTTTATCATGTACAACAAGTTTTGAAATATATTAAACTCATAATTTAAGATTGTAGATGAACATTGGAAATTCCGCACCTATAAGAATTATAGAAATAAAATTTAGCTCGATGACTTGGGCCATATGGAATATATCTAAACATCAAAGTGAAATTTTCTCATCAAAATGAACTAAACTACTTCCTCATTTTCCTTTCATTTAAATTTAGTACTTTTTGGTGCTCCAAAAGTCCCTGTTGAAATTATGGGAAAGACACAAACTTTCAACTATTAATGTTAGATTGATGCCTGGAATTTTTTTGGAAATAATATAAGAAGTGAACTAGAAATTGAGCTTTTGTTGGTCTTTAGTGATTGAAAGGTAAAATTTGCAAAATTTTGGGTATTCTATTATTCCAGATGTCCTACCTCCATTGACTCTACCATACATGTGAAGTTTCTCAATACATATTGGTTACTTATTCATTTACTTTACTATACATGTGAACTTTCTCAATGCACATTTGCTGCTTATAGTGGAATAAGCTCATCTTGTTTCCCTTATCAAGCTGCCTTTGTCTATTGGTTTTAACCTTTCTTGCATGCTTAGTTCTTATTTGGTAATGCTTTACCACAAATTCTACTGCAGAAGCTTATCAGAATTCTGGATGGTGAGTCTAGTTCAGGTGGCTTGCATGAAAACACTTTCCTTCTTGTTATGGGTGACCATGGACAAACCCTGAATGGTGATCACGGTGGAGGAAGCGCTGAAGAGGCATATGATTTAACTTTCTGAAGTTCAATTTGGTTTCATTATCTGTTTCCTTTGTAACAATATTACATGTTGCAGGTTGAAACATTAATGTTTGGCATGAGTTTTAAGAAATCTTCCTATCAGCTTCCATCTGATTTTGATACCTCTTCTTGTGCTCTCGATTTGGTATTGCCTTCTCTTTAAATGATTCTGCATTCGCTGTTAATTTCAAGACATCCTTCTTTGCGCCAGTTTGTTCTTTATGTTACTTTTCATCTTTTACTATATTAATGGAGAAGCATGTTGTTACTTAATATCAAAAGTTTTTAGGAGAGGATGGAGAAGTCTAGTAGAAAGATGACGAACTTATTTTAAAATGGATGAAAACCTTATTCATAGTTTTTAGTTCTTAAGAAATGCAGAGAAAGAAGTTTAACCATTACTTCAACACTTTTAATTGCTATCTGGCTGGACCATACTGTCCTTGCCTCTTTCACCTCCAAGAAACTGGAGGCTATATAGATAAAATGGATAGATTTAAGGATGAAGTTTTAGTTTAAGTTCATATCAATAATTTTTTTTCTTGCTGAATGTTATGTTCTGTAACCAATTTTAGGCTGGGAAGAAGATATGCATCAGTTCAATCCAACAGGTAAACCATATAATTCCCGAATGTTATTTGCCCATTATTTTTCTAGAATGATTTTCTTATGTTAAGTACTTGGCTCATTTTTTGCAGCTTGATTTTGCAGCAACAATGTCAGCGTTGCTAGGTGTTCCCTTCCCTTTTGGAAGGTGCCGTGTAAGCATCCTTCAATTATACTCGTGTGTCATTATATTGAATACACGTTACACGTATGTGAGGACTTGTATGTGATTGATGGGATCCTAGAATCAACTTTCCTCGTGCAATTATTGCTTTCTGTTCTTTGTGATTTAGCAATCAATCATGTCAACAGAATGCACATAATTCTTGCAATAACCCGTGGATTCCACTGCCTAAATAAATGTGCATGAAGAAAATGTTTAATATTCTATCATAATCTGAGTACATACATGTGCTACAGAAATTTCATTATCATCTTCTTCTTCATGAAATTTGAGCAATACTTTAGCTGTTTTAGAGAATAGTATTGCTGGTGCCTTGCACTTCAGTGTTAGTAGGGAGTAGGGGTCACTTGCTTTTCTTAGTTTCTTACTCAAGGCTTTGGAAGACTTGACATGTCCTGGATACTTTTTCTTGTTAGAAGTTTATGCGTATTTGACAAGGATATATTATTTACCAGCATTTGATTTAAAAGCTTTTCCTGTTTAAAATGCTTTGCCAGTTTGTAATTACAGCTGGGTTTTAAATATTCCTTAAGGTAAATTTGTTGGTTTGCCTGGGACAATCTTCTTGAGTTTGTTTCTTGTTTTAAAAGTGTCCATAATGAGCTTCGATGTCCTTGCAACATCTTTTAGATTTTTCTATACGACTGATTTTGGTTTCTAGTTTCCTTTACCAGCATTGGCCGGGTAAACCTGGAGATGTATGCTTTGGCTACTGGTACATGGAGTTTGGAGGGTGCCAACATCGAGAATTTCGGCAATCAGGCAAAATGGGAAAATTGGTTACAGAACTATGCTGATGTACTCTGTGTTAACTCTTGGCAGGTGCTTTATTATTTCTTTCTTTTCTAAATTTATTGGATTTAAGATAAATATTTGGTGTCAATCCTATATGAAGCTGCCTCTCTCTCTTTCAACATATTCTTATATTTTGGAAAATTTCTACTTAGGTACTAAATAAGCTTCTAAGCATGGATATTTGTGATGTGCAACTCTTTCTGCTATCATCTATTGGTATTCATTAAGTGATTAAAAACATAGGCCAGAACGTGTCCTAACTAGGTTTTTTAAATAGATGATTGATTCTAGTCATTGAATCTTCAACAACTCTTCCTTTGAATATTAAGTGCAACTTGCTGTATGATAAGATAAACTATACTGTAGATTGAAGATTCCCTATGGACAGTTCATTCCATCAAAACCTTCCAGGCATTAACCAATGTTCTTATTTACCTAGTTTCTACTAATATCTAGATCTACAGTTTTTTTGTCTGCACAACAACTTAGGCATCTCTTCACAAGAACTCTAACTAATTTACTGCACAAACATAGACAGATGGAGTTAATGTTTTGACTACATGTCCCTCACAGTGTGCCATTGTTTCTTCTCTATCATTAGTAATTCTCATACTGGTTTGTCATTTTGTTCTACAAAGGATTCTAGGAGATGCTTGCAAAATATGCATTAGCAAAATATGCACATTGGATTTTTAAGTGCAGTATCTAGCTTTGATAGTGTATTGGTAAGTGCTTATCTCTGCCAGTCTTCTTTTCGTTACCTTCTGTCATTTCGCAATTTTCTATTGTAGGTGAAAAGATACATTGATGCTAGTCAGCCTCTTCATTCATTGAGTTTTCTAGTGAAGATTTGTTACACATATAAGATGTATATGATAAAGCATTAATGATAAATTTATTGTAATATATATTCTTTATTTAGTGACAACATTATTGTAACATATAGCTTTCATACTTGTGACGAAATTTGTTAGACAATATAGCCACTGATGCAAATTTCTTTTACAACTAATGTAATTCCGTTGATGAATTGATAATTTTATTTGTGATAATAATAAACACATTTGTTATAATACTTTTTGTAAGAACCAATTTTCATTTTTGTGACGAAATGATGTTGACACTTTTTTATCACTATTTTATATTATTTGTGTCAAAAAACTTGTCATAAATATGTAAAGTTGCTGTGACCATATAGTGTTGTCACACATTCCATATGTTTTAGTATTGGCACTTTTGTCACAATATAATGAAGTGTTGTTACAACTTTATTCGTCGCTACTTTATAATTATTTGTGTCAACAAATTTGTCATAAATAAGTAAAGTTGTTGTGACCATATAGTGTTGTCACACATTTGATAGGTTTTAGTGTTAACAATTTTGTCACAATAAAATGAAGTACTGTTACGACTTAATTCGTCACTACTTTATATTATTTGTGACGATAAATTTGTCATAAATATGTGAAGTTATTGTGACCATACAGTTTTGTCACACATTTCAGAAATTTTAGTGTCAGTATTTGTGACCATTTTTAAATTAGTCACTATTTCATTAGTGACGGAGGTATTTGTGATGGGAGGTGATGACTTCAAATATTGGACACTATTAATAATAGTGACAAATATTACTGCTTTTAGTGACAACTTTTACTTACACTAAAAATTCAATTTCTTGTAGTGCTTGCTTATTGAGTCTTGCAAAAGTTTTAAAACGATGAATTGAAAAGAATTTGATTTTGAACTTTGAAAAATGCCATTTCATGGTCAATGAAGGTATAGTGTTAGGTCATTTGATTTCTAACAAAGGGATTGAAGTTGATTAAGCTAAGATTGAGGTTATATCTTCTTTGCCTTATCCTGTCTATGTGTGAGATATAAGATCATTTTTAGGCCATGCAGGATTTTATAGG
>JAOSBK010000204.1:6140518-6159982 GCA_027568895.1 Erythroxylum shatona
TTCTTCTTTTAAATAATACCACATTATGCTTGCTCTTCCCTTTTTACCCTTCATTTAATTGGTTCTCCCAATTTTGCTCCTTTTGTCCATCAACTACCAACATTTTGACTCCTTATTTGATCAAGTAAATAAAGAAATATGATAACATTTTATTCTAGAAAAATGTTCACAATTTTCTTAAGTTTCTAAGGATAGCAAAATCATTCAAATTAGTTTAGTAATTTGGAAGATATGCCTCAAACATTATCGAGTTATTCATATTCAAAAATAGTGTACTATGCACAACTTTCATCTGGAAATTCAACATCTTAGAGACTGAATCATAATTCAACTTCTTGAGAAAATTTGTAGGAATATATCTCTAGGTTAGTTAAAATTAAAAATGATCTTTTTTTTATTACTACAGAAAAAGTTATGTCCAAAATACCGAAACATGTTCAGTAAAATAACACCAGTTCACACAATTTCAATTGATTCTCTCACTTTTGTTCAATTAATATTTTTAAAATCAATTAATAATGATACCAATTTTTTTGGAGAGGTATAAAAATGTCTTAAAAATCCAATTCTTCAGGAATCAAGTCATTTGGATCTCTAGAGAAGAAGTTATGACCAAAAGACTATCGGATGTTCATCAGCCTCTCAAAACTTCAAAGTCGCTATCGTGCAATTACATCGTAGTGACTTTCGCTATTCAACCTCCAAAGTCACTGTCGTGCTTTTGCATGATGGTGCTTTCTCAAATTCACCCTTGTTCTTTTTTTCCTAAAGTTTAAAAGTCCCTGTCGTGCTTTTGCATGACGGTGCCTTTCCACTCCATCTTCTTCTCAAATACCCTAATTTCTAAACTCCATAACTTTTAATCTAGAGCTCTAAATTTTGTAAACTTTATATCAATGGAAAGATAAAAGAAATATATACAACTTTCATGAAGAACATAAAAAAGATTTATGTCTCTATAAGGGTCAAATTTTCAAAACAATGAAGTTGTCTCGAAAGACCACCCTATGCAGCATCACCGACTTCTAATAATCATATCTCCCAACTCAGATGTCCAAAAATCTCGTCTGATATATACCATTGGAAAGCTTGAAAGATAAAATACAACTTCTAATAGTCAAAATCGCTCTAGATCAGTACAGAAAAATCAGAAAAGATTCGGATCAAAATCCAACTCTCCACAACTATTCATTCCCAAATTTTTCAGACTTCCAATTTTCAAAAACTAACATTTCAAACTTTTTATTTTTAGTTTTTCTACTCCATTTTAATCAACTCATTCACCATAAATTCATACTACTTCAAAATATACAAATTTAGTCAAAAATCATCAAAAACCCATAATTCATAATCAACCTATTCATGCTTTGTTACTTTTCTGCATTATCAACTTTCAAGCTCAAACACTATTCTTCCTCTCAACTTCCATTTACACAATCTTTCTCAATTCAGACCATCATCTTACAATTGCTTTTCAGCTCAAAAGCCATTCTTTTGGTTATCTCTAAATACGCATATATTCAAGTACACTCATATAAATATACATATATTCACAGTGAAGAAAAACATAGTATATCATAATATCATCCTTTTTACATTCTCTATTTTTTCTTCTCAACTTTCATTTAAACTCAATATCATCCATAAACAAATTATAGTCCATGATTGATCATGAACACTAATAACAGAACATGCACACATATACCCTCTCATTATCAAGTTACTACATTCACTACCTTAATCTTGTATATCATTTCAAATTCAAAAATTCTCCTTTTTCTTTACTCATGACTAATCCCTAACCATTTCTCATTTAATAGTTCTAACTTTTTGGAAAAGTTTGGGGTCAAACATAAATTATCCACATATTGCTTGAAATCTTCTAAATAGTTTCTGAGATTACAGTTACCTTAAGCCTTAGAGCTGTATAGTCTATATGTCAACCAAGGCAAGTCAGTTGTAACATCCCATGTTTGGGGCTAGAACCCATAATTATAAGCTGAGCGTACTTAGAGCAATTAAAGTGCATTGCATGCTCATGCATCATTGTATATTCACACACATGTGAATATTTATTGTTGGCATATTTAAAATAATTATTTATGCATTCATTGACATTTTTTGGTATAATTGACTAAATAATGTGATTTAAAATGTGAATTCTGGCATATCGGTGTTAAATATTTATGTTAAGATTACTAGTATCATTTCAAAATTTGTGGCTAATTTTAGGAATTTCTGAAAATTGGAGTATCTTGGATTAGGAGATATAGCCAGTAAACTTGTAACATTTGGTAGTATTGAATAGTGACACATGTAGTACATGCAATGTAGCTATGTAGTGTATGAATTCGCTAAAGCTTTTTCTCACTTGCTTGTTTCTTCACTAAAAATATAGTTTACAAACTCTCTTTATGTTTAACCACCATCGCACAACAACTTATTAATTTTGAATCATCGATTCTCTCACACTATCAAAAGCTTTGTTAAATCAAGTAAGTGATTCTTGATGATGGTTTATCGATCATAAATGAATGCATGTATGGGTAGTTTGAGAAGTGTAGCCTCAGTGAATAAACTTGAGAAATGAGTTAGATGAAAGATCTGTGACTAGAGAATGCGCAAAAAATGTATAGGATTTTGAAAACTTGAGTTTAATGAGAGTTGGTGAATTAGAAAAATGCTGAAAATATTGACTATTCACGTTCCTCTATTGTTTTTTCGTGTATTACATGCATGTTTAGAAATGATGTTAAATGATTTTAGAGATAAGAGAAAAGTTTCTAGTGATACCGTGATGTGGGAAAAGCATTAAAATGGAAAGTGTAAGACATAAAGAGAGTGTTGTTGAGATATTGAGAATTACAGAAGTTTTAAAAAGATCACAGTAGAGAGAGAAAGTGTATATGAAGTTTCAGTTTTGATCAATTACTATATAAGCTTGCATTTGATGTGTTTAGAGCTAGTACTACGTATAGAAATACAAAAAATATGAGTTTTGAATGGAGAGAAATATTTCTGCAGAGTTGATGTGAAGCAAGCATGCACGGGTGTGCATGTGTATTGCACGCCTATGACAAAATTTCTGGGTTGTTAATGAGAGTTAAAAAGTCACGATCGTGAGATGAGAGTAAAAAATAGATTGTATTTGGATGGTTTAAGTCACGATCGTGACTTTGCTAAATGAAAATCAATCTCACAATCATGTGTAAGCACGATCGTGACTTTTCTATTTAAGATCACCCAAAGCCATTTCCCTCACTATATAGTCTTGCTTCTTTTGATCATAACTTCTTCTCTCGACATCCAAATGACTTGATTCTTAAACCAATAGATTTCTAATAGATTGGCTTACCTCTCCATAAAAATTGGTAGCCTTATAAATTGATTAGGAAAAGATTTATTGAATGAAATTGTGAGGATCTGTTGGGTTAGAATGAATTGGAATATTTTACTCAATATACTTCGGTATTTTTCTTAAATCTTAACCTATAGAGTTCCAAATGAGGTGATTATTGATTCACATGAAACTAGTGATACAAAGCTATGATTTCCCTAAAGAAATCTGGTTTTAAGAATTCGAAAATCTATCCTAAAGTTGAAGTAAGAGTTCTATTGTAGTTTAAGCATAGATTGACATATTTGGAGTATAACTTCTTGTCTACAGGATTAAATTAAATGATCTTAGTGTCATTAGAAACCTAAGACATAGAGGAATAATTTTTTAGAAGGAAGTGTTGTTTAAATCCTTCATTTTTTGGATCTTATTGATCTTATACAATTGACCATAATAGAGTGTTTTCAGAAAAATATGAAATAGAGAGTGTGATTGAATTTTGTCTCAATTGGAATACAAATGATATGTACATCAATGTATGACAGAAATATACCCGAGAATTAGTCATTGAACATACATGATACATGAAACATTTATACATGTGTTTATTCTGTTTCATAAGTGCTCTAATAATAAGAAATTGTTTTTATTGCATATAGACGAGCAACTAGAGTGACCGCTTCTATATATTACTATAACGTCAAGGCAATAGGCATAAGGGAGCAACTGTGAGTAACCAAAGATGGTTTCACTTTATTTGTTCTGTTCTATATATTATTGCATGGTATTGATATATTACTAAACTGCATTGACGGATTATGTACTAAATTCTGGACAATATATGTTCAAGGCGTTTAATGCATGCAAACAATATTGGAAGTGCTACTTGTATGTGACTGAGACTTCCTATTTGAAAATTTTAATTCTCAACTGAAAAGTTGATTGTCGGACGTAGTCCGATGACTACTAATACTGTGACTATTATATTATGATAATATATGCAAATGAAGGTGATTGAATTGATGACTGAATTGTAACATGCATATCATTTCAATGCATGTAATATAAAGGTCGTTGTGACTGATGTTCTACTGACTGACTTATACTATTACTAAGAGAGCTTAAAGCTTTATGGTAGAGCCTATGTTCCTACTATATAATTAGCCCAGTTTCTGTAACAGATACGGGAGACTGGAATTCATTGAATGATTTGCAAAGCTGTAATGAAATAATAGATTGATATGAACTGTGTAATAATTGAATGAACTGTATGACTATATTCTAAGTGATTTTATGATGACTGTGTTTTGCTATATGAGTGAACCATCGAGGATGGTTACTCTACTAAGTTTGCAAAACTTATCAAAATTGCACCATTGACTTTTACAAGTCTGAGAGCGAGATGACCTAGCTCCTTAGACTTCATTGAAGCAGATTTTGTGTAGCCCAATATCAGAGATGGCTTAAAGGCCTGTTAACTAGGATTAAATGCATTGTACTTATTATCTTTTATTATTCCTCAAATATGTAGCACACTGTATGGAACGACCTGTTTATGCTCTTTGATGATGTTAAATTGAATGCTACAATGTAACTATGGCTTTTGATATAAAATGAGGAAATTTTGAGTTTTAGTAAATGTGATTTATGATTTTAGTTATGATGCCACGTGATAAAGTGAAAGTGAGATAGTTAACATGCTATTTATGTCGGGCATGTGCATGTGTTATCAAAACGGGGCATATGCATGTGTCAGATGGGAGTGGGATGTTACTGAAAGTGATAAGATCATTTGAAGTGATAAGATCATTTGACAAGTCCCCTATTTGGAACCTAAAGTTACTAACGTATATGAAAGAAATAATAATGTCCATTCTCTTTTTCAAAAAGGACATTCTAAGATGCATAATCGGATTAGTGGATTTGAGAAGCACCTCTTGAATATCATCATCCTTGTAGCATATGATAATTCGCCTATATGTTTATTTTGAGTAATTGGTAATTTTCTTCCAACATGACCCCAAGATATTTAACTTACCAATGTTTTCAAATTTTATTTTTTTAAGTAATCCTATAATTTGAGGCTTCTACCTCATAATAAAATTCCTTAAAATAGCTAGTTTTGTAAGGTAGTTTAATCCTTTGACATTCCATACAAGAATTGACATATTAAAGATGTTTATTTTTGGATCCTTTACTCTTGTTCCTCTAAGATCTTCTCCTGTCTACTGTTTGAAATGGTGTATTTGAACCCTCATGATTAATGCCAACATCTTTTTTAGTCTGGTTAATTGGTGAATGAGTTTTAGTTGTAGGTGTTTCAATATTAGTTTGAAGAATTGGTGAAGAGTTATGTTTAAAGAAAAAATTTCAATCAAAGGAGTGTGTTCAGTAATAGGATCCAAATTTGTATAAGGTAAATTATTTTGAGAATCAGATAGGTTATGGTTTTCTTTGATAGTCTCTTAATTAGTTTAAGGAGACGCGATAAGAGGCTTATCAATTGCATCAACGAGATTTTCTTCTTCTATTAGAGGCTCAATATTAGCATTACCACTAGTCTTATTGCTAGTCATTTCTTCCTTAGTTAACTCAGCCCCTATTAACTTTAGATACCTCCCTGCTTTGCCTTCCACATTTTCCCCTAATGTTTAGGAGATAACTTCCATTAGCAGGAGATAGCAACAGTGTCCTCCCATTGCTTGTTTCCTTCTCCTAGTCTTATAATAGGTATCTTATTTGGAAACTCCTTATAAAGTTTAACACTAACACTTATACAAGCATATCCTACTCTTTTTTTTGGCAATAGTCTCATAAACACAAAGGGGTTTGCTTATGAAGTTAATAAGGACACTTAATCCTTTTGTAGTCCAATACTTAAGGGGAACATTATAGAAATGATCCATAAAGGGTTGTTCTAAACTTTGATAATTCAAGCTTCAGGCTAGGCTACCAAACTTGCAGAAATATAGGTTGTTTTCTAATATGTTGAGGATCTTCCTCTAGTATTTTGTGGGATTGAGAGGTTGAGTTAAAGGTGAGCAAGATGATGTTTTCCTCGATTTGAATCACATCAAGAAGTCCTTTGTTATTCCATAACTAGTTTTCCCATTTTCAGATGATTAAAAAAGTGGGTTATTAATCAAAGAAGAAACTTACAATGGTCGCTTCCCAACTACATGCACCGTCTTCCTAACTCCATGGGGGGTTTGATATGAGACTTGACATTTGATGATCCTTAACTACTTTCTTCTAACTTTTCTAGGGGGTGAAGGCTAAAGGTGGTGTAGTGTAGGTGATTTTGAGTAGAGCTGTTTATCAGGAACTAAAGCTAAGAAAAGAAACAAACAACTTTGACAGTTATGAAAGGCTGAAAAGTAACAGTTCAAAATGGAAAAGGAAGATGGCGAGAGAATGAATATGTTGTGGTGGGACTAAAGTGCCCCTGACAATTCCAAAGAATATGTAATAGAAGAGGATGAAGGGAGGGGTAGAAGGAGGAAGGTCATTAGGGATGTAGATGTGTACCTAAGTTAAGTTAGCAGAGTCTACATCAATTTTCGAAGTTTCCATGCATGAAAAGTGTCAAAACCACCATGCAATTGAGGACTTGCTTATCTCCTGGTCTTGTGTGCAAATAGTCTAGTTTTCTTAAGGATCCCCTTACTCATTTATTAGTAAAAGATGTACCTTTTGTTTTTGATAATGATTATTTACTTGCTTTTGATAGGTTAAAAGGTGCATTAACATCATCACCTATTTTATAGCCACCAAACTGGAGATTACCATTTGAATTGATGTGTGATTACAGTGACTATGCAATTGGATATGTATTGGGGAAACATAAGGATAACAACTAGCAAGCCATCTACTATGCCAGCAGGACTTTAACAATACCTCAACTTAACTATACAACTATAGAAAAAGAACTGTTAGTTGTAGTTTTTTCATGTAACAAGTTTTGTTCTTACATAATGGGTTCGAAGGTTGTTGTGTTTATAGACCACACAACATTAAGTATTTTTTTCCAAGAAAGATGCAAAGCCTCGATTGATATAGCAAATCCTACTCCTACAAGAATTTGATATAGAGATCAAGAATAAAAAAGGAGCAAAAAATATGGTAGCTGATCACCTGTCAAGTTTAGAATGAGGGGAGTTATACCAATAAGCATAAATCAATAAGCAGTTCCCCAATGATACGTTATTCTTAATAAATGAATTAAGTATTCCATCGTTCATAGACAACGCGAACGACATAGCAGGTCGTATCCTTCTGCTTCATTTTTCTAACCAAAAGACAGAGATTTTTACATGATTATGCACAATATATGTGGGAGGAACCAATTCTATACAAGGATTGTTGTTGGGCACCCTACCCTCGTGAATCATGGGCCCAACGTCCTAAGTGACATCTGAACATGTATTCTACAAAGGTGGAGTGCCCACACTAGGACAACACCAAAACAAGTCACTTCTCCTATTTCTGAACAGATTTTCGAAAACCTTAAACTGGAATTTCAGTTTAACTTGTTCAGAACATTTGTGACTCTATGTCTCTAGTTTATTTATAGATAAAAATCATCTCATTTGGAGATCCTATAACAAAGTTATGGCTGAAAGAATCAAACAGGGTTTTGACCTCAATCATATTGCACCTGTCTTGGGGAAATTAGTATAACTGTCATTAGGGATATCAAATTAAGATTATCTTAGGAATTTTTGAAAGAAGACTTCAAGATCTACAACTTTCATGAAGACATCGAAGACAGATCCTATTATTTGGAAGGTCAAAAATGGAGCTGACAATAGGATCAAATGAAACCAAAAGAAAAAGTAGACGAATTGGGAAAATTATCATAACTTTCCCTACAGTTATTGGATTAAGGTGTTCTTTAGATGGTTTGACAGAGAACTTCAAGATCTACAAATTTCATGAAGACTTGGAGACAAATTCTATTGTCTGAAGGGTCAAAAATGGGGCAGACAATAGGATCAGACGAAACCAAACCAAAAAGTCGACGAATTGGGAAAATTGCCATAACTTTCCCTACATATATTAGATTAAGGTATTCTTTGGATGGTTTGAAAGAGAACTTCAAGATCTACAATTTCATGAAGACTTGAAGACAAATTCTATCATCTGGAGGGTCAAAAATGGAGCAGATGATGGTACATAGAAGGAGAAGTTTCAGTCAACGACAGAAGAAGCAAAAAGTCAACTATAGAAGATATGATGTCATCACAGATGATATGACGTCATCACAGATGATACATCTCTACAAATGATATGACGTCATCACAGACGATACAATGTCATCATTAGATGATACATCTTTATAGACTATATGATGTCATCACAGACGATATGATGTCATCATAGACAATACTTCTTTACAGATGATATGATGTCATCACAATGATACATCTTTACAGACGATATGACATCATCACAGATGATACATCTTTACAGACTTATGCTTTAATTTTAGATTCAACATTATAACAATGTTTAAACCATGATAAGAAATAGATTGTTAAATAAAGGTAGTTGATCTTATTTTATACAAATAGTTTGTATTTGTTGAATCAAAGGAGACTTATGCTTAATATAAATGGAAAGAATATAAAGCTAGATAACCCATACTATCCTTTTATGCCATATTGGCTAAATTAACATAACGAAATCATAGAGTTACATACAAGGATCTATGTATCCTTTTGATTATGAATTGTAAGAAACTTATGAAGCTTTTAAAGTTGAAGAATAAATAAATCAACCTTTTATAAAAGGATGACAATGGTATTGAATTGTTAAATTTATACATATGATGTATTACATAGAATAATAGTTCATAAAAGGATAATACTTAAATTTCATTAGAGTATTAATGATTTTATATGATATAGTCATATGTATTAAATGAAATAATGATTTAAAATTTTGAAAATTTGAAATTGTTTAAATCTAAGTAGAAATTAAACATTAAGAACATTGAAACATTTCGATGAGATCGTCATGTTGGGTTTTAAATTTTTGGTTATCTATACGGAATGAGATTCTTTGGTGAATACCTTCATAATAAAATTTCGTAAGAGTATGCTTTTATATAAGGAGGAAATTACGCTAAGACTTTGAAAGAGTCAAAGTTAATGATTCAAGGATACAATGCTTGGTTGAATCATAAATTATCCATTATGTTTATAACTAAATTGGACAATAAAAAATTATGATATATCCAAAAGATTGGATATAATCTTATAGCTCCATTAAACAAATTGTTTGATTCAATTTATTCTTATAGGATAATCGTTATCAAGATAAGTAGTAGAAGTAAGACGAAATTTGAAAAGTTCAAATCTTATGACATTACATCTAATTGAAACTAGTGTCATTATTGATATATTTGATGTATAGTTGAAAGGCTACAAGACATTGAAAGATTCACTTTCTTGATAAATTCAAAGATTTTATTTTTGGAGATGTTTGTGAATGTATTATATCTATAAGAAGGTTAGTAGGAGTATAGTTTTCCTCTTCAATGGGAGTATGTGGAGAAATATTATTCATAGAGAACAACAATTCTAATTTTCAGTTACTGAAAATATAATTTTTATTGGACCCCATTTCCGGAGTCCAACTATCGCTCTGATACCACAGCTGTTAGGCATCATTTTCGGAACCTAACTCTTTCTCTGATACCAAACAATGTTGGACCCCACTTTGAAGCCCAACATTCGAAGTCACAAAACGTGTGTTGGACTGAATCATAGAAGGTGAGCAAACACATTTCTTCAACTTTAGAACAGATTTTGGGAAACCTCAAACTGGAATCACAATTGACTTCTTCAGAACCTTTGTCACCCATTGTCTTAAGTTTCTAATGACACCAAAATCATTCGATGTGGTTTAGAATTCTAAGTTAGGGCTTGTTCCAACTAGCCCTCATTATTCATTCTTGATTCATCTTCATTCCCTGATATTGTAAACGTCATGCCCTATTTTTTGAATGATGCTTATACTGAAGCAAATATTATTTGCTCAACTTCCATCCAGATATTGGACATCTTAGAGACTGAATCAAAATTCGACCTCTTCATATAATTTCTAAACCTACATCTCTAGTGTACTCCACATTAGAAATCATCTCAGTTGGAACCCTACAGATCTAGATATATTCAAAATGCCGAAGCATGTTTAGTAAAATAACATCAGTTCATACTATTCCAACATATTCCTTTACTTTCATTCAATCTAAACTTTTCCTAGTCAATTCGGAATGCTGCCAATTTTTGTGGAGAGATAGCACAATGTTTGAGGTCAAGTAGGACTATACATGGATCTCATGTTCCTATGAATTTCAAACTATAAGCCTTAAACATATCTTTGACAGTTAAGACCATCGGCAAAAGTGAACATCTAGTTACTTGACTTGACATTCTTAATCGCTAAATGATGTCCCAGTGTATTCCTACTAGGATGTATAACTTACGTTACCATTTGAACTTTTCTAACAATCTCTTTGCTCAATCATCTTTAACGGTACATATACTTCTTATTTAAATCACAATGTATCATTCTTCCTATTCGAACTCAAAATTTGTATTCACTTTCTATTTCTTAGTAAGATTCAAAAATTTTAGATCCTCAATTTGGGTTTGGTTAATCCCTTCATATGAAACTGATCTTTAATTCTATAGCAAATAGTACTTTGATTTGTCCAAAATTCAACTCCAAATTCTATGTTCCTTTTTACACTAGATTTGAT
This sequence comes from Erythroxylum shatona, assembly GCA_027568895.1. Lineage (NCBI taxonomy): Eukaryota > Viridiplantae > Streptophyta > Magnoliopsida > Malpighiales > Erythroxylaceae > Erythroxylum > Erythroxylum shatona. Next base: position 6,151,624 of record JAOSBK010000204.1, read on the forward strand.
AACCTCAATATCAAATTTCTACTTAATGTATCTGATATAATACTAACTTTACTTAAAATTACTCATTTGTACAATCATAGTCTTTCAATACTTATATCAATTGTCTCATCTCATATTCAAATCTCTCAATTCAATAATTACCTCAAACTTTAATGATTTGTACATGTATATATATATATCCAAGATGTTGCTATACATATACTGTCTCCAAACTTTCATAGCAATCATTAGCATAGCATCTCTAAATCATATATCGAATAGTCAACTCATATGACTTTTAGTTATCTTCCATACATGTATGAAATCACTTTATTATGCTACATTGGATTTTATCCAAATCTCTTATACAACATCATTGTATACTATAAAATCTCCAAATCCAGATGACATAATTAATATCGGTGTTATAATTCCTCTAAAATTCTCTTTGCTTTCATTTCTCATACTATTTACATGTTTTTTCCTCAAGTAGTCAAACTATTCTTCTCAATTTTTCGAATACCTTTAATATATCATTCAATTTTACTTGGATAACTTTAATCTTTAATGCCATAATACTATCGGGGCATTTGTTAACTTGAACAAATATTTCCAAAGCTCCATAGGCCATGATTAGTTCTCATAATTCTTTAAATAACTGATCCTCATTTCTCACGTTATTTTCAATTTCCTAAACGACTTCCTTCCTTGAACACTTTTCTCAATTCACTCGATTTCCTCTGATTTCATACTGAATTATTCCACTGTTTGCTCATTCATACTAATTTCTCCACCTATTTCAATTTATTTTCAATCTTAATTTCCTGCATTGGTAACACATTCATCAGATCTTATTTGTATCTCCCGAACATACTTACACAAAATATAACGTAGACCTATATACTCCTCATATTAGTAATTTATGTCTCCTCACTCATATAGTTGGATACTTTACATCAAATAAAAATACATACATTCTCAGTAGTATATTCTACCCCTTTTGCTTGAGTCTCCGCTAGAGATATGACTCCAATATTTACTTTTGAATCATTACGTATTCATTTACGATTTGTTCTTTCATTCAATAAAAACTGTTGAATCTGCTTAACCCAATTCAATGGAATTCTTCTCTGAAAGAAGATTTCTTGCTACTATCATCTACACTATTCATGTAATGTTTATCAATCATTGTTATCATCATCGCCTTATCAACCATCCTTAATACCTCAAGAAGACCAATATCTATCATTCTTACAGGGTCATAATGTTCTAATTACCAAAACTTAATGAAGTAGTAAACATAATTACTGTCGCATATGCTTAGGTGTGTATCATCAAAGTCATCCCCTTTTGTCCACATATTTATCTCCAACAATTCACAATTTTATACCTTACATGATGGATATTATTTGGGTCTATCTTTCACTTTCACTCCAAATTTTATTTTGATTTCTTTATTGTTAATTCAATTATTGTCAAATAGTGAAAATTCTTACTCCAATATCTTTTTCACAAGATTTTGCCTGTTGGAGATGGTTCTTAATGGGAAACATGTAGTGATGATGGGTGATGATACATGGGTTCAGCTGTTGTTTTAAGAAATTAAAATTTTTCATTAATCAGAAAAATTACATAGTGGAGCCCTACACACTTGTACTTTACTTAAACGACAAGCACTTCAGCAGGAGTAGTGTAATACTACAACGTTTTAACTCATAAGCTACTTAACATAAAAACGACGACCGTCGATACTTACCTATCAAAACTATTAGGGTAAAACTAACCCCGTCTTTCTCGCGACTTCGGTTCTTTACCCAATTTAGACAAGCGATGATTTTGAGCTGTGACTGGTGATGAGGATGGACACTGGAGGCGGTGTTGCCTCCGAGAGGCAGCAAGGTCTTCGAACTTCCTTTAATCGATTCTTCTTCACAAGTAATCAGTTTCTCTTACATTTATTATTTAGCGATTAGGGTTACCTATGAGAAATTACTTCGTTTCTAGGAGACTCTTCATGACTTCCAGGTGGCTCTAATGGTCATTTTGTTCTCCAAGCTTCTTCCAGCTGACTGTATTCCCCAGCTATTCGTCTCCTTCTTGGACTTCTTTTAGATATTAGGGTTTAATGAATCTCTAAGAATTTCTTTTGTTTGGAGGTGGAAGGCCCTTCAGTGATAGTCTGAAGAGGAGGAAGAGTAGGATTTAGGTCAGATCTTGTCTATTTCTTCTTTTATAAACCTCTGTTGTCAAATCTTGTATTGCTAAACTGATTTCCTGTTCCTAATTTGCTTCCTTATAGGAATACCTGGGCTTCAAAAACCTTCTCAAATAGAGAATGGGCTAGCCCTACCTAGGTATGTGTTATGACTCTCTAATGTTACTCCTTTCTTTCCATTCGTTCTAATGAGAAGGATTGAACTGTGTATCTCTTACTGTGGTCTTCCCTGAGAAGGGGAGAGATCTAGTCTGTGTATTCCTTAGGCTCCTTTTATGGACTATGATTAAGGCTCTGTGGTTGTAAATTAGTTTCTGCATAGTTGATTGGGTGGATTGAGTAGCTCTTCTTTAAGGTAGAAACTAGATTATGGCTATTAGGGTTCAGCTGTTTCCTCAACATTTTAACAAATCTTATCCCTTTCCTTCTTTTAATGTTAAAAATCTTTATACAATATTGCATTATGGTTTCTGTATTATTTTCTCTCTGTCAATTCCTCACATTTCGTAATACACCAAAAACTTATTGTTTCAAGTTGATGATAGGTGCATCGACCACCTTTTTCCGTCTTTTTTTCAAGAAGATTGGGATGTTCTTATTGCTCATTTTCTTAGTGTGGTATGATTGACATATTTTATCTGTTGCAAATAGCAAAATATCTGTATCTCTTGTTTGATTAATGAGTTTTGCAAATTTGTGTGCACATGTGTAAGTCGTTATGAGTTATCTATCAATTTGAATACGTAAGGGTGGATTTGGGTAATCTCTTTGCAGGATCTTGCTGGACATATATATGGAGTTGACTCTCTGCCAATGGTAGAAAATTTGGAGTAGTACAATCTCATTTTAGAGGTTGGTTTCTTAATTATGCACGCAAGTTATGCCAAAATATTTCCGGAGCTTGCTGATAGTGCCCATATACTTCTGATAGTGTCAAAAACATTCAAGTTTGTTGAAGTCATAAATCTACCACATTGTTTTTTGGTTAAAGTTCAGCTATTTTGGAAGTTTTCCATTCTGTGTTTCCTTTCATCTAAGTTTTACTTTTTTAAAAGGCTTGTGTTCAAATGTACATGCTTTATGGAGAAACTGAAGAAACAATTAGAATTCTCTCCTTCAGCCCTTTTAATTCACATCTTGCTTCGTAATTTTGACAATGCCCTTTAGCAGGGATAAGTTTCATGAAATAATCTAAAATTTAGGGTAAGAAATTGTTCCAATTGATAGATGTTAAAATTAAGCTATGGAACAACATTGAATTAATCATCCAATTTGAAAAACGTTTGTAAAACCAAATTTGTACCAAATTACTTTATGAGCATAATCACAATTGACCTTTTGTTGAAGTGCTTCCATTGTGGTCCAGTCCCTTTATCTTGTACAGCAAGTTTTGAAATATATTAAACTCAAAATTTAAGATTGCAGATGAACATTGGAAATTCCATACCTATAAGAATTATAGAAATAAAATTTAGCTTGATAACTTGGGCAATCTGGAATATATCTGCAAAACATCAAAGTGAAATTTTCTCATCAAAATGAACTATACTACTTCCTATTTTTCCTTTCATTTAAATTTAATACTTATTGATGTTTCAAAAGTCCCTGTTGAAATTATCGGAAAGACACAAATTTTCAGCTATTAATGTTAAATTGATGCCTGGAATTTTTTTTGGAAAGAATATAAGAAGTGAACTAGAAATTGAGCTTTTGTTGGTCTTTAGTGACTGAAAGGTGAAGTTTGCAAAATGTTGGGTATTTTATTGTTCCAGATGTCCTACCTTCATTGACTCTACCATATATGTGAAGTTTCTTAATGCACATTGGTTGCTTATTCATTGACTCTACTATACATGTGAACTTTCTCAATGCACATTTGTTGCTTATAGTGGAATAAGCTCGTCTTGTTTCCATTATCAAGCTGCCTTTGTTTGTTGGTTTTAATCTTTCCTGCATACTGAATTCTTATTTGATAATGCTTTACCACAAATTCTATTGCAGAAGCTTATCAGAATTATGGATGGTCAGTTTAGTTCAGGTGGCTTGCATGAAAACACTTTCCTTCTTGTTATGGACAATCATGGACAAACCCTAAATGGTAATCACGGTGGAGGAAGCGCTGAAAAGGTATATGATGTAACTTTTTGATGTTCAATTTGGTTTCATTCTCTGTTTCCTTTGTAACAAAATTACATGTTGTAGGTTGAAACATTAATGTTCGGCATGAGTTTTAAGAAATCTTCCTATCCGCTTCCATATAACTTTGATACCTCTTCTTGTGCTCCCAATTTGGTATTGCCTGCTCTTTAAATGACTCTGCATTCGCAGTTAATTTCAAGACATCCTTCTTTTCATTACCTTGTGTCATTTTGCAATTTTCTGTTGTAGGTTAAAAGATACATTGATGCCTACTCAGCCTCTTCAGTCATTGGGTTTTCTAGTGAAGATTTGTTACACATATCAGATGTATATGATAAGGCACAGGACAGCTGGTTACAAACTGCAAAGAATTTGCTGACCCATCAAAATAAAAGCTATGACTCACCAATACCTGTGCTCACAAAGCAAATTGATACATACTTGAATTTCCTAACTAATGTTTCAGATTTGGCACGCTCGAAATGGACTGAGTTTAATCTAAAAATGATGGGTGTTGGTCTTGGGATAATGTTGGCGTCACTCTTTCTCATGTTTCTTGCAAGTCAAAATGTGAACAAGGCAGGTGTAAACTTTTTTTCTTTACATGGAGATTCCCGGATATCGTTTGAATCAGTGTTTGCTTTTATATTAGTTGCAATACGCGCATGCAGCCTACTTTCAAATAGTTATATATGTAAGTTCTATCTTCATTGTCATTTATGGCTTCTTGAAAACTTTTGTTGTTGCTTTTTAATCCTCAACACTGACTGTTATGTTAATCTTGATGTCAGTGGAAGAAGGAAAAGTGGCAAGTTTTTTGTTAGCCACTACTGGCATTATCAAGTTGCGCGATTCAATCAGAAAAAAGAAAATGATATTTGAAGTATGTAAGACAGATGTCATCCTTTATTTTGACAAATTGAAGTGCGGTGTCATTCTAAATCATCTTTTGTATCTAATTTCTAATGAATTCATTTGCAGGCTATCATACTTCTTCTGTTGGTCACAATTCTTAGATTGACCATTGAAATTGGGCTGATAAAGCAGGCTGCCACTTCCTTATTTATGAAGGCATCTCACTCATGGGTGCTTGGGGTTGTATTGGGTGATCCAATCTGGACTTTTGTATCTGAAATAGGACCAATTTTAGCGCTCATCTTCTTGATCTTTTTGTTGTGCAAAACCATTGGTAGCATCCCTGGGGAAGGAACTTTGAAGTGTACTATAATGGGAACCATTTTAAGTTATATGCTCATTTCTGTGCATTGGGCATCTGAAAGTAAAATACCCGTTGTAGCTATACTACTTCGAGGAGCTAGTAGAAATTTCATTCCTAGAATAGTTTATTTTATTGGGCTTGGACAGCTATTATTGTTGATTTTTGGTAGATATTTTGATCTTGACAAAGCTTCAAATTGGAAAAGCAGCTTGGTTTTGAGAATAGTGGCAGTCCTATCTTCATTTAGCTCAACAATCATTATGCTGTCTGGGAAACAGGGTTCCTTTGTTATGTTAGCGTTCTTGATTGGAGGTACTGACCCTCTTTTATTTTTGGCCCTATAGTTGTGATATCCTGAATCATTAGTGAACAATTCTCAGATGTTGTTTTGATGTTATTCTTCCTATAAGTTACTCTGCCTATAATTGTATGTGTGGCCTATTTCATTAGTGGTGTGCTCCTTCAAATATATGGAAGTCTCTTTACAGGGTATTGCATAGTAAGGCTGGATAGCATGGAAGAAAATGCCATTAACCCAACTGTTGGACTCTTTACTTTCAATCCTCTTGTTGTAATACAATGGAATCTTTTAGCCGTGTGCCTCTTTTTCGTTACGGGTCATTGGTAAGATGCTTTTCGTTTACTCTGGTTTGTGGCTTTAATAGTAAGTAGTTCTTCAGGCCTAAAAGTATACTCGAAAATTTGACTACCTTTCTTTCAGGTGTGCTTTTGATGGCCTTCGCTACGGTGCTGCATTTATTGGGTGAGTCTTTTGAGTATATGCATTGATGCAAATGTATTAGATAAATCCGAAGTTAAAGATTCAGGATTGGCCGGGCCTAAGTAATAAGGTGATTATAAAAAGAAACTGAACCTACAAGTTAACATTTTCAGGTTTGATGAGTTCATCCTTGTTCGCCAAGCGATCCTTCTAACATTAGACACATTTGGCTTTTCTCTCATTCTTCCTGTGCTGGGACTTCCATTTCTTGCTTTGGGCCAATATTTGTGGGATCATGCAGGCTGTAAGAGAAGCTTTCTTTTGACACGGCTGTCTCAGGTTAGTTAATCTGTTGAACAAGATGCTTGGTGTTCCATTGAGTCCAGCTTTCCCTAGGAGTCTGCTTTCTCAAGACCAATATTTGAACGTTAATTCCTATAATTATGCGTTTGATGTACAAGATTAAGGTCAATGTTACAGATGTACATGATGTATGGATTGATTGTGGCAACTACTGTTACGGCGACAATAATTTGTGTTACCATTCAAAGACGACATCTAATGGTAACTTTTAATGCTTGAATAGGCTTATGAAGATGATTAAACATCCTGGACGATAAGTTCACTTGTGTGTGGCATTGCAGGTATGGGGGCTATTTGCACCGAAATTCGTATTTGACGTAGTTGGTGTCATGATTACTGATATCCTGATATGCTTTGCCTTGCTCTTCTACTCCTGTGGAGGTGAGGATAACGTTACTGTAAAGTAGGCATGGAAAATATGTAACCTTGTTTGTGTTCATGGGACTAACTCTAGCTGAATCATTCTTTTGTAACGTTTTAATGTGGATGATGTTTTACTTTAGAAGGTGTAGCTATAGGTGGCAGGAGACTCTTACCAGAGAGAAGCATACTTCATTCTAGTATTTATGGTCTCTTTGGAATCTAATTATAACATCATAAAAATATCATTTTAAATTTAAATAATAAATTATGAGTTCATAATCTTTTATTCTGTTAAGATTAATTATTAAGTATGGATAATAATTTTTTTTTCATAACGTCCAAACTTTAACTTTTTTAGTTCCATAAGAAATATGTTATTTTTGGTTTTTGGTTTTTGTTTTTGGTTTTTAATTTATGTATTTGTTTTTAAAAAACTTATTTAGTTATTAATTTATATTTTCATTACTGATAATAATAAACTTTAAATATAAATTAATTTATTGTTTACTATTTATTAATAAATTAATAGTAAAAATTATTATATTTTTAAAAATAAAATGATTAAATTTTTATTAAAATAATTATTAAAGGAAGCTTTAAATTTAAATTGTATTTACTAAGTAAGTATTAAGTTAAATTTCTTTTGTTTTTAAAACTAAATTATTTATAATTTGTACTAATGACTATTTCTCATAACTAGCGCTAAATTAACGCTAAATAATTATACTATATTTTTACTGATTAATACGCTATATTATGAAAGAAAAACAAAACAGAAAGCATAAATCATTTTTGTAATCCATAAAAATTAAAATTAAAGCAAAAAACAAATTGACCAACTTGTCAATTGACAGTCTCTTCTTAAATCAAGCAGCCCTTTTACGGGATAGGAGTAAACCAAAACAAAGAAACGTTCATACTCCTAAAATAGTTGCCCTAGTCTTAATTTATAATAAAACACATTTATACGTTAACAATCATTATATCACTCCAATTTCATATAATACTAAAGAGCAAAGACAAATTAAACCATTAAATATCAAAAGATATAACTGAACTTTTTATATACTTAATTTAAATTATGTGTATATTAAACACCTCTCCTTTCTTTAAGCATGACTTTTAATGTATTGGAAGTATTAAATTTGTGAAAATAAACACAGTTCACATAATTGAAATGTATGTACTTACAAATAAAATGAAATATGTTTATTGTATTCATGAAATAAGGTATTCTTTGATAAGGCAATTATCGATTTGTCTTCAATACAAACTTCAGTAAGCTCCCTTTTCTATAATGAAATTCTTTCATCAAAATTTTTAGCCAAATTACTTGAACTAATTATAATTTGTTACATAT
>JAOSBK010000204.1:6186451-6197218 GCA_027568895.1 Erythroxylum shatona
ACAGGTTGGTGTGAGTGGTTCAGCACTCTCATCCCTTAACCAGAGGTCTCGAGTTCGAGTCCTGGGAATGGAGAAATTTGTTTGGCCAGCACTTTATCCCTTACGGGCTGACCCGGTGCGAGCGGGGATTAGTCTGAGAGTGAATGGCTTAAAGGCGCCTTCCCATAGTTAGGACCCTCTTAGGACACCTCGTGGACTAACCAAAAGATTGCTTTCTCTTGCTGCATCTACGTTGTGTGGAGGGAAAGGAATCAAAGTATACATAGAAAATTTGAAACACACAACTACTTGTTAACTGGATCAAGGAAATTATTAAGTCTAATCAAGCTAAGGTGAAAATAAGTGAAATAGAAAGAAGAAATTAGGAACTGTATTGAAGAAAACCATCCCTTTGCTACTTAGTTTTGTATTTGAATTTACTTTTTGAACTTGGTTTGTGTAATTGAAGGTGCTAATTGAGGTAACAGAATGTAACTAATTAATTTTGTATGGCTCCTCTTTAGGCCAATCTACTAGTTGACTAACTTTGATTACAATAGGTCTTAAGTAGTATCAATGAATACCATTTGACTAACCTTGATTATGAGAGGCTCTAATTGGTATCAAAATATAAGAACTCTTATATAAAATACTTTGGAGATCTCACTTCAAAGAATTACTCATATAATCGCCATATTAAGCATTTTTATACACAAATAATATTTCACATGAAATCTTCATAATGAATCAATTTAATAAACATGTTTTCTAACTAGTACCTAAACTTTTATTTAAATATTTATATACTTTAGTTCATCCGATCAACTACTTTTTTTTTAATAAAGAAGAAACATGATATATGTTCGTATTACTATTTTATTAATATCTAAATTTAATAGAATAATGACTACAAAAATACATATTAATGAATTACAAATTTCACAATTAATTGTAATTATTTTAAGTTTAACCCGTGAATTAGTTAATTAAACAAAACAAATAAGAATAAAAAAATCCCTTGATTAAAATATGCCATGTTATGCAACCAATTAATTAATTATACCTCATAAACTAGCATGTATACTTTAACAAATTCTTTAATTAAATATGTCACATTTGGCAACACTATAAAGCATATACTAACATGTGCAATTTCAGAGATTGGCTTGTCTCTTAGTAGTTGATACCTTCTATCTTCTATGACCGTAGCCCCCAAACTTTGAAGACAAAAGTAGAATGAAGAGTAAAGTTTGGAAAGCAAATGCAGTGTCCTGGCCATTCCCGTGAGGAGGCTATTTTAGACTTTGATTCCTTTGTTGATAGAAGCGCAGGTTTAGATTTATAATCACCTGATATTAATGATAAAAAAAATCCGATTCAATTATAAAAATTTTAAATTATTCAACTTTTCACTTCAATTTACTTTAATGACTCTTGTTATTAAAAATTTATTAGTTTATTAATTAATTGATTAATTTTTATAAATTAATAAATTCTTATAAAATACAATATATCAATTAATTTTATTTAATAATCTCTTTTTCAATTAAACTTCAAATTTTTCGATTAATAAGAACAATTTCTTCTAATATAATTTAAATTTTTAAAATTTTCAATTTTATGACAATATAATATCTATTGAACATTTTAAACCTTAAACATATTATTTTATCAGTTTAAATTTTGATCCGGTTATCAAAACTTAATTAAGATATACTTACATAAAATCAAACCCTGATAGAAACAACAAAGAAGCATCCGATCGCACCAAAAATTATCGGCTGCTCAACCCTCCGCAACAATCTCTCCCTCTGCAACAATCTCTCCCTCAAGCCAGATTCTTGGCTTAACAAGAGACACTGAGTAAAGCCAAAGCGACTATTGATGTAGATGTCAGGATAGGGAAAGGTAAGACCTGTATTAATTATGTACACTGGTTGGAGATAGGAAGCAGCCAACAAAACCGAGAAAACGACAAATTAGAAAAAGAAGGATATGAAGTTCTTTACTTCAAGGAAAAAAAATAGGTAAAACACTTTAATATGGATAAAACGTTGATGCTTTAGGTATGTATTGTTTATCAATTTAATAAGAACGTGTTGCATGCTTTGCTTATTTAATGAAAGGTATCATGTCTACCTACTTACTCAAAGATCTAGCATGATTAATTAGTTTCTTTTAAACACATTTTGTTTAATAAATCTTAATTTGAACAATAACATGTAAAGTTGTTCATTTAATGACCATAAGGTCATATGTTTAAATCACGAAAGCATCTTCTTTGTAAAAATATAAAAGAAGGTTGTGTATATTATGATCATCTTCAAACTCTGATAAAGCTTGAAGTTTTGTGCATTGGATACATTGACTTTTTTTTAATAATTTGGACAATATCTATTTTGATTATCGAAATCAGACTTTGTTGCCCTTGCTTAACCTACTTCATAATTATTGGGATTTAGTGGTTTTGTAACAAAGAAGAAGAAACATCTTAATAATGAGGAGAATTAAAAAAAATGTCATAGATACCAATTAAAAGATAACCTTCCATGTATCTGATTTTGTGGCTTATCATATATAAATACAATAAAAACTTATAAATTAATTATTTCCGGATCATGTATTTTTTATTAATTGAAAGAAGTATTAATTGATTCATAAATAAATAATTTGTGGAATTTATTCATTATTCAATGAATATATATTTATTTATTTTACTAATATGATTAAATCAATATGAGAGAGAAATAATTGATAAGGTTAATGCTTTGTGACTGCAAGGTTACAGATTCGAATCACGAAAATAACCTCTTTATAAAAACACAAAAGAAGGGTTGCGTATAATTAATGTCTCTCTGTTAACCCTCGCAAAGTATGGAGTCTTATGCACTGGTTCGTTTACTTTTTAATAAATTGAATCTAATTCAATAAATTTGAGTGTTCATTACAAGAATATATTTATAGTTTTGACAAATTATTAATTTATGATATGAATCCATAGAATTTTATAAAGAATTCATTTGAAAAGTATTATTTTAATAATGTATTGAAACCATTAACATAAAAATATTATATAAAATAAATTATTGATTAATGAAATATTATTTTGTTTTCATGGCAATAAAGGAATAAGAAAGGACTTAAAGCGTGAAGTAAGAACAGACAACGTGGAGCCATCCCAAAAGGCCTGCTTAGTTGATAGCGTGTAAAGAGAATAATGTTCTTATATTCTCTTTAAAGCGTGCAATGCATCCTCTTCAATTTTATGATTTATAGTTGGTAAGACAGTTTACTTATTTTACTTCATTTCATAAGCCATGGCCATCTCTGATGTCTCTACCAGTAAGTCTCCCCTAATAGAGGACACTGTTGATGGTTGTGTCGACTACTGCGGCAGGCCGGTGCACCGGTCAAGCTCCGGTGGATGGAGATCAGCATGTTTCATCATCGGTGAGGCTTTTTTTCTTTGAACATTGTTTGCTCTTTAGGAAGACGATGACTATGTTTTAGAAACAAAATCATAGTATTTGATCATTCTTTTTCTATTCTGTAGCTGCGGAGGTGGCGGAGAGGTTCGCATATTTTGGGATATATTCAAACCTTATGACATACCTGACGGGTCCGCTCGCCCAACCTACTGCATCATCAGCTGAAAATGTGAACACTTGGTCAGGCACAGCCACGCTGCTGCCACTTCTCGGAGCCCTTGTCGCTGACTCATTTCTCGGTCGATACAGGACAATTCTCTTTTCTTCCTTCATCTACATACTGGTATTCTTGCATTAATTTTTGTATCTCATTCTAATCCTTTTCCTACCTAACAATTCTTTGCTTGAAATGACGAAAGTCGATCCTATTTGTCACATCATTTCCCTACCTAATTTGCAGGGGCTAGGCTTGTTGACTCTATCAGCTGCAATGACTTCTTGTCAGAATACCAGAAGTTCTAAGTCATGTTCTCCATCTCAGTTCCAAGTAACCTTGTTCTTCTTGTCTCTGTATCTAGTAGCTATTGGGCAAGGTGGTCATAAGGCTTGCATTCAGGCTTTTGGGGCTGATCAATTCGATGGGCAACATCCAAAGGAGAGTAAAGCCAAAAGTTCCTTCTTCAATTGGTGGTACTTCAGCTTTTCAATGGGCATTCTCTTGACACAACTGGTTTTGGTCTACATACAAGATAACGTTAATTGGATCCTTGGATTTGGAATTCCCTTATTTGTGATGCTACCTTCGGTGCTCTTCTTCTTACTTGGTACCAGGACCTATAGGTTTAGTTCCCATGGAAATGAGAAAAATCCAATAACGACATCTATTCGGGTGCTTGTTAGAGCTGTCAGGAATCGAGTTACTAATTTGGCCAAAGCTTGGAGAAAGGAAGGTTACCTGTCTCATAAAAGTTCAGGGGATTTAAAGTAAGTGAAATTTCTATATCATCACTTCAATGATTAAGTGTAACGATGTTTAATATGCTAAAATCTCTAGAGAAATAAAATGAAAGGACAATATAAAGAAGATTGCTTGGACAAGTTTGGTTTCCTATCTCTGCTAGGCATGTTCTTGCATTTAACAGGTCCAGTCTCTTACTTTCATTTGCGAAGATTCCCTGACACCGTGCCAAGTGGACTCGAAGATTTTGGTTCCATGGAAGACGGAAATAAAATGTGCATTATTGAAACAGATGTGGAAGAAGGCAAGGCAATGTTGAGACTTATTCCAATATGGGCTACAAGTTTGATATACGCCATTGTGTTTGCACAAACCACAACATTCTTCACAAAGCAAGGAGCTACAATGGACAGAACAATCATCTCAGGCTTCGAAATCCCACCTGCTTCACTTCAATCATTCATTGGCATTGCCATTATTTCATTTGTTCCTATATACGACCGCATTTTTGTCCCTGTAATTCAAAACTTAACCGGGAAACCCTCAGGTATTACAACGCTCCAGAGAATTGGAACAGGCATGTTCATATCTACTATCTCAATGGTAATCGCAGCCTTAGTTGAGACAAAAAGGCTGAAAACTGCAGAAGAACATGGGATGATCGATCTGCCATACGAAACAGTTCCAATTAGTGTTTGGTGGTTGGCTCCTCAATATGTGTTATGTGGTATTAGTGATGTGTTCACCATTATTGGTCTTCAGGAATTTTTCTATAGCCAAGTTCCAAGGGAACTGAGGAGTGTAGGACTCTCACTTTATTTCAGTGTGATGGGTGTTGGGAGCTTTTTAAGTAGCTTTCTAATCTCTATAATCGACAGGGCAACTGATGAGACAGGTCGAGAAAGTTGGTTCTCTAACAATCTCAATCGGGCACATCTTAATTACTTCTACGGGCTACTAGCTTTACTTAATGCAATTGGATTCACTGCCTACTTATGTAATGCGAGGTCATACAATTATAGAAGAGAACATATGAATTAGATGTTAATCAGATGAAACTGAAGGTATATGGAGTTATGACCTCTTTTGCCAGTGAAGCTTTTTACTTGTATTTGATTGGTTATGGTCAATGTTCTCTTGCTGTTATCATTCCTAGCTTGTCATGAAACATAGCTTTGGAAGCAAGGGATAAAATTGAAAACCCTTGCAAATTTGTATATAATATGTAACAATATTTGAAAATAATTTTTATTAACCTTGATTGTGTCCTCTTCTATTTGATACTTAATATCTCTATAATCTTATATTATTGTTGCATTTTTCTTAGCATGTCCCTTATCGTTTCCAGCTCAAAGTTGCCTGTCAGGACAAATTTGCATATAAAAGATACTTTCTGAACTCATAGCCAACATTGGTATGCCAAAATAGAAACGTTCATTAAGAGACGTGACACATTTGTGTATGTATACATTTTTATTGTTTAGATTCAAGGAATCTTATCAGGAAACAGTCTCTATAAGGGTAAGACTGTATATTATCAAACTTTTCAAATCTTATTTTATTGCGAAATTTCGGACTGAGTGTAATGATAATATAGATTCAAAGAATATTATCTTATTAGGCACAATGAATTGCTAACATATGCCCCTTAGTATGGCCTAGCTAGGTGAAATGTGTATTTTGCGTTACCTCCCTCAAACATATCCCTCAAACATAGTGTTTATTATATGAACCATCTAATTAGCATAAGCCCATGATCATACAATAATGACAATAACAATGTTAAAAATAACAAAAGAGCTAACACTAAGCAACGTAAGACGAGCACAGGTTAGGACAACCAAGAAAACAGCCAACGAGAGAATGGTCAAGAGTTAAGACACAAAATATCTGGATCTGATTCAGATTGGAGTTGAGACGTATAGATTGCAGTAATAACGGTGACATCGGGCACAGTGCTTAAAGCTTCCATAGCTTGAGGAGTTGCTGATATGGCCATCCTCAACCTCTCGCCGGAGGCCCAAACGCCTCTCCTCCACGAAGCCCTCGAAGACTCCGTTGACTACAAAGGCCGACCTGTATACCGATCCAACTCTGGTGGTTGGAGATCCGCAGCTTTTATTATTGGTACCAAGATCGAAATTAGTTCGATGGGCACTTGTGAATTTTGGAAAAGTTTGTTCTTTTCGCTGAATTTGGTTGTTATATAGGTGTGGAAGTGGCGGAGAGGTGTGCGTACTATGGGATAGCTTCGAACCTTATAACGTTCTTGACGGGGCCGCTGGGCCAGTCTACGGCGACCGCGGCGGAGAACGTGAATGCGTGGTCCGGAGCGGCGTCGCTGTTGCCGTTATTCGGTGCGTTTGTAGCTGATTCGTTTCTTGGGAGATACCGTACCATCATCGCTGCTTCGCTTATCTATGTCTTGGTATATACCTCTCTTTTCAAGTTTATTTGGTTATTTTCTTTGAAATAGAACTTTTATCCGCTTGTTTTCGGCTAGTTTTCCTTTAGCTTTTTGAGCTTTGAATCTATATAGGAAAATTAAAGAAAAATAACGTTAGATTGGCACTGCATTCTATGAGATCTAACCATCCATTAAGTAAATCACTATTCGTTTGTACGAATTTTGAACTGCCTTAATCATTTCAACCATGGACTGCATAGTCATCGTTTGTAGAGTTATGGGTTGTGATAGATGGTCGCTGCAATGAAATAAACATATATTGCAAAATTCTTCTGTTTTAAAATACTTGGCAATGAGTAGGAATTGAACGGATGGTTATAAAATCTTATGGCTATACAATTGACTGCTCTACTCTCAATTAACAGCAGTTACCTATTGCAGTGGTGCTTCACATCATTTTCTTTTACTTCCAACCAAAACTGGAAGATGGGTCTTTGAAGTGTTGAATTATTGTGTTTTGCGATCCTCTGCATGAAAATTGCGTTATAAATCCATTAAAATTACAAAAACAAGTAGAGTGTAATTTCCTTCTTGTTTACTGGTTGAGCTACTTGGGGACATTTCTAGCACCTTTTATTGTGACTAGTAAAAGAATATCTGCTATGAACTAAACGCTTTGCATTTGTCGGTTGTAATCTCAGGGACTTGGTTTGTTGACACTCTCAGCTATGTTTCCTTCTCTCAGTGCTTCTGATTGCCACAAAACCAGTGCTAGCTTATCATGTTCTCCTCCTATGCTTCAGGTAATTTTGTTCTTCTTTGCTCTGTACTTAGTAGCTGTGGGGCAAGGTGGGCACAAGCCATGCGTTCAGGCTTTTGGAGCAGACCAGTTTGATGGAAATGACTCTAAGGAGACGAAAGCAAAAAGCTCATTCTTCAATTGGTGGTACTTCACTATGTGTGGAGGCACTTTAGTGGCAGTACTGCTCTTAAATTACATACAAGACAACCTCAATTGGGCTCTTGGATTTGGAATTCCGTGTATTTTGATGGTTATTGCACTTCTTGTCTTCTTACTTGGAACAAGAACGTATCGATTTAGCATCAAGGGAGAAGAGAAAAATGCATTTCTGAGAATAGGTCATGTATTTGCAGCAGCAATCAAGAATTGGCGAACTAGTTCTTCGTCTCTAACTTCTGAGGAAGAAGCACGTGGAACCCTACCTGACCAGAGCTCTAAGCAATTTAAGTAAGAGACACAAATTTTTATATCTTTTGATGATTAACCAAGTAAATACAACTGCACCACAACTGGTGGAACTTTTATGAACATGATAAATTTTGTGAGGCAGCATTTAGCATTCAAAAGAGTCCGTGGCAGTCAATATCAATTATTTCTATTAGTCACTAGTTTCAAAGTCCTTCGTGCTCACGACTTATGACAAGCTGTAACTTAGTTGAGTTATGCTTGAGGTATTCCTGCTCCAAAATTTTGATCACATTGCAATCTAACACCATTTTTATGAGCACAATTTGGTTTACATCTAAAGCTGGGACTATTGATCTAATATGTCTTGTGGCATATTATTCTTTATAGTACAAGTTTTATAGAGTGTTGTTAGGTGTTTGAATATATGAACTTTAAGATTTTCCAAACGAAATTCTTCGGTTGTCCTGAGTATGGTTACTATGAGGACAACGACTTTGTTATTGTGTTAGTCACTCTTATTTGCTCTACATCCTGCATTCCTTTTGTGATTATCTACCCATGCTATTAGAGAGAAGTTGGCTGACTATCACATTGAAAAAGGATTCATAGGTAATTGGAGTTGCTTAAACCTATCTTCTGTTCTTGATGGAGCCACTTTATTTAGGGTAGTGCGAGAATCAAAAAGTATTTTAAGCTCTTTGGCCTTTGAATACTCACCATGATGGAAATTTCTGCATGTTGTCAGATTCCTTAACAAAGCCCTGCTTGCTCCGAATGGAACAAAGGGATATGAGAATTCCTGTACCCTTAGTGAAGTTGAAGAGGCCAAAGCAGTACTTAGACTTGTTCCAATATGGGTTACGTGCTTGGTTTATGCTATTGTCTTTGCTCAGTCCGCTACGTTCTTTACTAAGCAAGGAGTAACAATGGATAGATCAATTTCACAAGGTTTCAGCATTCCACCAGCTTCCCTTCAATCATTTATCAGCCTTGCCATTGTCCTCTTTATACCGATCTATGACCGCATCTTTGTTCCCATTGCAAGATGGTTTACAGGGAAACCTTGTGGGATTACAATGCTACAGAGAATTGGTACAGGAATATTTTTATCTGCTGTATCTATGATACTTGCTGCCCTTGTTGAAACAAAAAGGCTAAAAACTGCACAAGAATATGGACTAGTTGATATGCCTAATGTGACAGTTCCGTTGAGCATTTGGTGGCTAATCCCACAGTATGCTCTGTTTGGAATCGCTGATGTGTTTACCATGGTTGGTCTTCAAGAGTTCTTTTATGACCAGGTTCCCAGTGAATTAAGGAGTGTGGGCCTAGCCCTCTACCTAAGCATTTTTGGTGTAGGGAGCTTTCTTAGTAGCTTCCTTGTATCTATCATTGAGAAGGCAACTGGAGGGAATGGCCATGATAGCTGGTTTGCCAATAATCTGAATAAGGCACATCTTGATTACTTCTATTGGCTTCTTGCTGGCCTAAGTGCAATCCAATTAACTGCTTTCTTGTATTTTTCCAAATCTTATATTTATAATAGGGGAATCCCAGTTTGAATGTATGCCCTTTAGTCATTGCCATTGTTGTACATGTAAGGCAAGCTGTGGCAGGATAAGTAGCAAGCAAGGACTGTATCATACTGATGTTGTATATATATGTTGTGACGCAAGAAATAGGCTTTATTTTAATAATATGGTTGTTCTTAGCTAGTGGAATAATTTTATTAGTTATTTTATTTAATTTGGATTCCTAGCTAGCTATTGATTAGGACGTTTGTTATTTTATTTGATTAGGATTCCTAGTTATCTATTAAAGAAGCCTAAGAAATAGGACTTCTAATTTTGTAATACGTCTAGCCTATTTATAGGTTAAAGAAAGGAATGAAAAGGTTACGACTGAATTTTTATCAAAAGATTGGAGCTCTCTTTAACGAGATCCAAGCTTTCAGCTTCTCTTTGATGAGTTGAGTTATTAGTCAAGATAGGTCGCTCGAACTCCAACAAGATCAAGGGAAATTTAATTCCATCAGATTTTGATTTTCTTGTTTATCGTCCGGTTACTCAATTCTTAACTCAACGTCCTAACATTTTGGCATCAGAGCCAAATAACATGGGCGATGATATTGATAGAAGGTTTCAAGAAGAACGATCCCTTACGCTGCGTTTGGTTGCTGCTTATGGTATCTGTAGACAGGACGGAACAGAACAAAAATGAGAGACAGTGAGGTGTTTGGTTGTGGTGGACAGAACAGAAATTTCTGTCTCTGTCCTGTAAACAGAACGTGTTTGGTTGCAGTGGACAGAATGAACAAATGGTGACAATGACAAAAATGCCCCTGGTCCTTAATATGATTAGAAATATGTAATTACTTGACAATTTTATTATGAACTATTTGTGTTACTTGAAATGGGCACAAATAATAACAATTACAAATTATTATGAAATATCGAATAATATAAGAGTAATAATAATAATAATAATAACTAAATTAATAACAATAATAAAATAAACGTTCTTTATTCAATGTCATATTATTTTTATAATAAAATGGAGTTAATATAACTTTGAATAGAGAGCAAATACTAAGAATTAAAATATTTACATATTTTCCAATTATTTTTTGTGTGTAAATAATAAACATAAAATTTCCTAATCAAATTTTCATTAACAAGCTTACGAAGCATAAAAGAGATGTTAGTTTGAGGACCCTACCCATGAATAATGCTCAAAGCTTAGAAGGTGAATCCCAGCTTAAAGAATGCAGTTTCAGTTTGACAAC
>JAOSBK010000204.1:6199847-6221295 GCA_027568895.1 Erythroxylum shatona
CATCTTACTACTTTAATACTTCAATTCAATTAATCTATGTCATAAAATCTTACCAACATTGACATAAAAATTAACTCTACAAAATAATCGCTTAAGGGCCTCGTAATTTATTTAGATCATGCTTATTCCTCGAGAAAAAAATTAGGGGGCCAACAATAACAAACAACAAGCTACTAACCTTGTCAATTTCTCACTAGGGGAGATTTGGAATAGTTAGAGTAAGGATAAAATGATCATTAATATCATCTAATAAGCAAAAAAGGGGATCCCGAAGTTAAGAAACTATGAATAATGGGAAGGATTATTATGGTGGAGGGGAAGAGTAGTAATTGACTTTGAAAAAGACTTACACTTCAAACTAATATCCATAGGTCATGATGATCCATCAAGGGGGCATTCTGGTATGAATGCAACTATTAAGTGGTTACAAAGCATTTTTTATTGCAAAGTAGTTGGGAATGATGTGCAAAATTACATCAAACTCTACAATGTGTGTAAAAGGAACAAACATGAGAATGTAGTGAAGGAAGGATAGAAGCATGGATTTTGTAGAAGGGCTTCCACCCTCGTGAGGTCAAACAGGGATCACGATGTTGTGAACTATTTTAGAAAGTACGGTCATTTCATTCCTATTGAACATCCTAGCATTGCATTCAATATAGCAAGATTATTCTTGGATTAGGTATTCAAATTAAGTGTTATGCCCAAGTGAATTGTAAGTGACAGGGATCTCATCTTCCTCAGCAAATTTTGAAGAGTTTTTTAAGTTATAGGGGATCGGCCACCAATTCCCCATCTCATACCAACCACAAATGGATAGACAAACATAAGCAATTAATCACACTTTAGAAACATATCTTTGATGTTTCAGTGGTGAAGTACTCACAAGATGGATCGAATGGATTCCTTTGATAGAATGGTGGTACAATACCACATTCCACAAAGTCATTAATTCTACTCCATTTGAGCTACTATATGGGTATAATCCTTCCATGTATATTCCTTACTTGATAAATGACTCCTCAAATATAGCAATGGACCAAATCCTGTAAGAGCGAGAGGTGACCCTAATATCTACAAGGTCCCATCTAAGACAGGCTTAGAACTTAAAGAAATAACAAGCAGACAAAAGGCAAACTGAACAAGAATTTAAGGTAAGAGATATGGTATTCTTGAAACTACAACTGTGTTGCCAACACTCATTACGAAGGAGGGGTTTTTAGAAACTCTTCCCATGCCCTATAAATCGTATTTAGTAGAAGAGTAAGTTAGCGCAGTAGCGTACCAACTTAAGTTGCTATCAGGGGTAAATATTCACCCTACATTCCATATTTTCCAACTAAAGAAATGTGTGTTAGGAACTTTATATACTTCTACGGAACTACCAACCATGATTAACCTCGTCACTACAACAAAACATACCTTTGGAGATGGCTTTTAGGGTGACGACTAAAAGTAAGCTTTTTTTTGCAATGTTTTACATAATCGTCACTAAATAAATATATTTTGCAATGATGGATTAACATTTAACGACAACTAAATAAATATATTTTGCGACGATTCACGTTAAACGTTGCTAAAAGTCTACTTTTGGTGACAAAATTTCAAATCATTGCCAAAAGTTAATATTAAAGATTTTATATCTTACATATTTCTTAAGAGAATTTTGATGATTTTTTATGTGTGATAGTATTATTTAAAATAACAATGTTAAAAAGATAATCTTTTAATGATAAGTGTGCTTATTAATCTTAAAGTTAATTAGAACTGATATTTATATGATTTTTTTTTCATTTGCCTTCTTTATACATTTGTTTACATAGCTAATGCATTCAAACTCTATAACTTTGTTTAAATCTATGGATTTATACGTAAATGATTCTTTAATGATGCCTAATGTACATAGTACTATAACTCTATTCATACAAAAATGGAACATCTAAAAATTGTAAAAAAATTTCAAAGTTTTAAGCATATTGTTGAAAAACACATACATGGTAGGTAATTTAATTTTTGAAAAGTAAATATTTTTCGGACATAAAAAGATAAACATGCCTAAAATTGTAATGTTAATAAGATGAA
This sequence comes from Erythroxylum shatona, assembly GCA_027568895.1. NCBI lineage: Eukaryota > Viridiplantae > Streptophyta > Magnoliopsida > Malpighiales > Erythroxylaceae > Erythroxylum > Erythroxylum shatona. The sequence goes on from JAOSBK010000204.1 coordinate 6,201,930, forward strand.
AATATAATAAATTTAAATTGACTATTATTCTTATTCATTAATATTTTTAACAATAAAATAGTAATGCATATAAATATTGAAAAATGGTAAGCAATATAATATAATGATATATGGTAAGTAGTATAAGATTTTAATTAGAAGTTTAACAATTCTTACAGACAAAACAATAAATAAAGATTCATGTTAATTCCATCGAAAACAAAAAGAAATAGTTATTTTTTTGGATTCTAAGTGACATTAGAGTCTGTAGAAAAGGTAAAGGGGTTTCCAATGTCTAGATTCCTAAGAGGGATCCTTGCATGTTCCAAGCCATCAACTGAAACAATTAAAGGTCTTCCCTCAGCGTCTGGTTTATTGACACCCTCTTCCAACAACTTTTTTGCTTTAACTAAATTTGCAGAAGATGCAGTCAATGATGACAGTATTAGATGAACCACAAGTACTATGCATTTCACCTAATGAGAGAATAGTATAGAACAATCAAAGCTAAATCAAATAGTATTAGGAACCCAAATTCGAACACATGCATACCTGACTGATAAACTCCATCATCGTTACAATGAACAAACATAGTTTTTGCAATCGACCACTTTTCCAAAACAACCAATTTTCTTAATCTTGTAAGGACCATCGGGACATCACCATCGCCTCCATTTTCATCTATGTTCTTTTGAAGATTCGAGGAAGCTTAACACAATATATAGTATATACAATTAGATGTTCATATAATAGATTCCTAACAAAAAATGAGATACATATAATAAAGAAAGAGAGGTAGTTCAGATGATACTTAAAACCTTGAAGAAGAAGATCAGTCATAAAAGGCAAGCAGTGATTAGTGTTTGATGAGAAGAATTGTTGTGCATCAATTTGTTCTTCATTAGGGAAAATTTTGCCACATTCCTCTCAACAGAGTTCATTTCCACCATCGGAAACAAGTCGCCACATTGACATTTCATGATGAATTAATATTAACAATTTTATTATGAAAATTCAATAGAATACTTCTTATTTAAATGTTCCAAAATTCTAGCAATGTTAATTTTATGATTTATTAAGTAAGATTACGTTTAATGATAAGGTTAAGAATGTTAAGTTTATATTTACTATGTTTATGGGATGCATAAACATCCCTTACAGAATCCTCTAATGTAAATAGTTATGTAATTTTGATTTAGCTTTAATTAATCTTAAAACTTAACTTGTTAGTTTTGAGCTAGTCCATTTTATATATGGTTTCATAAAATATATTTTCAATAAATTCAAATGTGTGTATGCTAAAAGATTTGGTCTTTTAAGAATAAGAGTAAAAATATGTTGATCGGTTAAATTAGCTAGCAGTATGCACTTTTATAAACTTTGCTGATCAAATGATAAGGCATCGTTCAATATTGAAGTGATTTCAAATAAATTTTAAGATTTTGGGCCATAAAAGTTTGAAACACTTAGATCAATATGTATTTCCTTTGGAGTGTATTGTCTTATATTAGGATATTTCTCTAGAACTTGCTTGGAACATTTGAAGACTTAATTGATATTGGCAATGTATAAGAATAAAAAGAGGCTTTCATTGGTTTACAAGCTTTAAGTTTAAAATCCCAATTCTACATCTTTAATTAGGTCCTTTAAGCGATAACCTTATTCTTTTATTTTATAACTATATTACAATCCAAATTCTCTATTTAAACATCCTTACCTATTGTGTTATGGTTCAAAGAATTTTGGTTTATTGATATATGTATTCATAAAAAAGTACCAAAAAAAGAAAAAGTAAGAAGGTAGCAGTAAGAAAACTCATAGGAATTATTCTTCATATGAAGTAATTAACCAATCCCAAGTGAGTTGAATGAAATATTCAGACTTATACGTTTGTTACCTATACATATTTTCATGTCTTGCTAATATTTCTGGTTTTGACTAGTTCATTTTTCTTTTTATATCTAATCATAGCCTCATTACATGTTAAAATCAGGTCATTTTGATGGATACATCTATATACTATAAGTGGTAAAGATTTGGTGTAAAAGCAAGCATATGGTAAATATGTACATAAACATCCGTTTTCATCTAACAGTTAGTAAGATTTCCTCAAACAAGCATGGAAGGTCAATGTTTAAGTTACGGTTATGCGTATTGTTGATGTTTTCATTACGTTAACGTGAGAAGTTGCTTTTTAAGTTATGTTTATTTGGATTGTTGATGTTTGACTTATGTTTATGCATATTGTTGATATTTGAATCACGTTAATGTGGAATGTTGATTTTTGAGTTATGTTTATGTGGAATGTTGATGCTTGACATATGTTTAGGTGGATCGTTAATGTATGAGTTATGCTTATATGGATTGTTGATGTTTGACTAATGTTTATATGTATTGTTGATATTTAAGTTACATTAATGCGAAATGTTAATGTTTAAGTTACGTTTATATGGAATGTTAATGTTTGAGTTATATTTTTACGGATTGAATGTTTATGCATATTGTTGATCTTTAACTTATATTTATGTTTATTATTGATATTTGAGTTATGTTATTACAGAATGATGATGTTTAAGTTATTTTTATACGAAATGTTGATGTTTGACTTATGTTTATATGGATTGTTAATGTTTGAGTTATGTTTATGTGTATTGTTGATGTTTGACTTATTTTTATGCTTAATATTCACTTTTGAATTACAGAAATCTAATATAGTGACACTTAGTAGAAACAAAGAAAAGAAGGTGATGAGTATCGAAGTTGTCCCTCGTCAACAACAACCACATCAATAAGATCATCCCCTGTAACAACCACATCAATCAAATCCTAGCCAACAATAATAATCAACCTCATCCATCAATAAACCAACTCAACAACAACCTCTATCTGCCTCAACTAGTACTGAAGGATCTGTATGTGTATTAATGCTTAACACCTATAATTAGACTTATGATCAAATATATATTTACATGCTTAATGCATATTTTCTTATCATTATTCATTTATTATCAGGTTCTAATACTACTACCATAAAAAGAAGTAGTGGTATAACTAAAGATTGTGAGTTGCAATGTATGAATGTTGCAATGAACAGTAAGTTATTTGTACATATTAATATGTCTTAAGGTTGCTCAGAAGATAAGATTCAATACGTAAAACTGTATAGTGAGTTAGGGATAATTGCCATAAATGAATTGCCTTATATTATGTATGCCAAGCACTTGAAGGAACACAACTTGCTAAAGAATCTTTGGACAAAGTTTTGGTAAAAATTTAATCTATTTAATTATATGTAATATTCTTTTACTGATTTAACCATTAATTACACTTCTAATTTGTAGCATCTTGTTCCCATATTAAGGGTTAGAACCCTATATTTCTGTAATTGAGAAACAACAATGAAAGATTTGAAAAATGCATTTCATGCTTATACATAATGTTAGCATACACACATGTGAATTTTATTATTTCACACATTAAAATTATTGTACATATATTCATTGATATTTTTCGGGTATAATTGATCTATAAATGTGATTATATTTAGAATTTGTGAATTATATGTGTTAAAAATTAAGTTAGAGTGTATAAGTAGTGAATTAGAATTTTTGGAGAAATATGAGAATTTTCTAAAATTTAAGGGTATTTTTGGACTAAGAAAAATGTCAAGTGACAGAATAATTGATAAATGGTAGTAGAAATAAGAACCAAATGGCAATAAAAAATTTTATAAATGACTTTGGGCTTTATTGACAAGTGTCATTGAAAATTGGGAGACAATTGGAGATAAATGGACTAGTTAAATAAAAGACCTAGAATTGGTCTTTCATTTGTCCATTTAAGATACATACTCTTTCATCTCCATCTTCTTCATTTTCTTCATCATTCCCTCCTTCATTCACGTCCATCCCACCTCACCCTTATTATGTTGATTTTTGTTCAACTCTTTCACTTTGTTTCTTCAAAATTCATTGTCTTCTCCATCTTGTTACTAAAAGACCCAACCTATTCCACCTTAAAAGGGTGATGATCATATATGTTGGAGGAGCTAGGGTTTTTGGGTGATTGAAGAAGCTTTGGGTAAATCAAGTAAGTAACGTATTAATCTTCGTGGCTTTGATGAATTAATCATATTTAATGATAGTTAGAGGTTAAATGTTTATAAAATGAGGATGGGTACATGCTAAAATGTGAATGAGTAATGCGGTGGATTAATGTCTTACTTTGGTGTTTTGATGGGTAATAGAATATGGAATGATATAATGTTGGATTAATTAAGTAAATGATGTTTAAAGTGTATAATGATGTTTCACACCAGAGATTTGGATGAAATCTAATGCAGCATAATAAAGTGATTTCGTATGCATAGAGACAACTAAAGTCCCATTAGTTGATTATTTGATACTTGATTTAGAACTTGTTGCAGTAGTAACTGCTTTGAAAGCTTCAAGACATTATATGTACAGTGAAACATTTCAGATCTATATATATAAATATACAAATCATTAAAGTTTGAGGTAATTGTTGAGTTTGAAAGAATTGAATACGAGACTGAGACAATGGATAGAGTTACATAAAGATTATGAATGAGTATTTCCCAGTAAAGTTAGTGCGTATCTGATGCATTGAATAGAAAATTTCTATAACAGAATAGCATAAATTCAGGTATTGAGGTTACGAAATCTAGTGCAATAAAGAGCTTAGAATGTTGAGTTAAATTTTGGACAAATCAAAGTAATATTAGCTATTAAATTTAAGATTAGGTTCACATGAAAAGATTAGAAAAGCCCAAATTGAGAATTTAGAATTTGTGAACTTTACTGAGAAATTGAAAATGAATCCGAATTTTTTTGTTTGAATTGGAAAATGATACTTCGTGATTGAAAAAAGAGTATGTGTACCTGATATAGATGATTGAGCAAAGATATTATTAAAGAAAGCATAAAAAAATAACAACCTAAGCTATACATCCTAGTAGGAATACACCAAAACAACATTTAACAGTTAAGGATAAGAATGCAGAGTCGAGTGATTGAATGTTTGACTTATCAATAATTAAATGTTTGAGATATGCTTAGAACTTATATTTTGGAGTTTATAGAAACATGAGGTCAATGTACAACTTTGATTGGCTTTAAGCATAACAATCATTACATTAGTGATATCATTAGAATATTATGTGAGGCATTATACGACAAATAAAAGTCATCCGCCTTTATATTTGGATGAATAAGTCCTAAAAATGGTTGAAAGCTAGAATTGATTCGAGATATTGTTGATAAGTGAAATGAATCTGTAATAGAAATTAAGTGAATAAAGAAAGATAAACGAGTTAGGTGGATTAACACCAAAGGTATGGAATATAGTGAGATGGACATAAGAGTTAACTGTATTAATGCTAAGGAGATGTGAATTATCAAGTGAAAGATGAAATATTTGTGGGAATATCACCTTGGCATGGTGCGCTCAGGTTAGGAAAAAAATCAACTAAGTTTGAATTGTATTGGTCCTTATGAAGTTATTGAGAATAGGACCATTGACTTATGAGTTAGTATTACCCATAAAAGATGTTTTAGATTCACACAATGTTGCATGGATATGTTTAGGAAATATCGTTATGATCTGATATATGTATTATTAATATTGGAAGTGAAATTGTAAGTAATCTAAAATATAATCTAGGAAATAGTTAAGATAGTGTGATATCTGAATAGGCGACTGAAAAATTGAGTGACTACATTAACCATAGTCGAGTAGAAAAATTGTAACATCCCGTTCCTATATTAAGGGTTAGAAACCTAGATTTCTGTAATTGAGAAATAGTAATGAGAGATTTGAAAAATACATTTCATGCTCATGCATAATGTTAGCATACACACATGTGAATTTGATTATTGCACACATTAAAATGATTATACATGAATTTATTTACATTTTTTGGTATAATTGATCTATAAATGTGATTATATTTGGAATTTGTAAATTATATGTGTTAAAAATTGAGTTGGAGTGTAAAAGTAGTGAATTAGAATTTTTGGAGAAATATGAGAATTTTTTAGAATTTGAGGGTATTTTTGGACCAGGAAAAGTGACAAGTGGAAGAACAATTGATAAATGGCAATAGAAATAAGAGTCAAATGGCAATGGAAATTTTTATAAATGACTTTGGGATTTATTAACAAGTGTCATTAAAAATTGGGAGACAATTGGAGTAGAAATTAGAGACAAATGGACTAGTTAAATAAAAGACCTAAAAGAGATCTTGAGAAAGTGACATATGGCAAGTGACAAGTGTCACTTGCCACACCACTTGTTTAACTCACTATTTTTATTAAGTGAAAGACCATATTTTCGTCTTTCACTTGTCCATTACGATAGATACTTCTTTCATCTCCATCTTCTTCATGTTCTTCACCTTTCTCTCCTTCATTTATGACCATCCCACCTCACCCTCATCATGTTGATTTTTGTTCATCTCTTTCACTTTGTTTCTTCAAGATTCATTGTCTTCTCCATCTTGTTACTAAAAGACCCAACCTATTCCACCTTTAAAAGGTTGTGATCGTATATGTTGGAGGAGCTAGGGTTTCATGGTGATCGAAGAAGCTTTGGGTAAATCAAGTATGTAACCTATTAATCTTCATGGCTTTGATGAATGAAGCATATTTGATGATAGTTAGAGGTTAAATGTTTCTAAAATGAGGATGGGTACATGCTAAAACGTGAATGAGTAATATGGTGGATTAATGTCTTGTTTTTGTTTTTTGATGGGTAATAGATTATGGAATGATATAATGTTGGATTAATTGAGTAAATGGTGTTAAAGTGTGCTGGAAAAATGTTAGTTGTAACATTTTCCACATATTATTCATCTATAATTTAGCCATAACTTGTTCTATAGCTATCCAAATGAAATGATTTTTTTATTTTAATTAAATTAGAAACATATGGATACATTTTCATGAAGACATTGAATTCAAATTCTGTCTTTAAGTGTTTCAAAATTTGACTTGAAGTTAAGTACTTGGTTTAGTGACTTAATGGATGAATACATGTGTTTGTGTTCTATTTTGAGAGTGTGAAAACCATAAGTGATGAGTTGTTATGTAGATGTTATGAGTTATGAATTAAGGGTATAATTAAAGTGAAAGTTATGTTAACTAAGATGTTGAGTTATGTTCTTGAAATGAGATGAATTAAGATGATAATTAGTAGTGAAATGAAAGTGGAAATGAAGATGAGTATGTGTAGAAAGTTGGTGATGACTGTACATATGTGTATGTTCTGTTTTTAGTGTTCATAAGCAATCATGAACTATATTTTGTTTACAGGTGATATTGAGTTGAAATGGAGTTGAGAATGATGGGGGAATGATGAGAAAATTAAACTAGAAATGATAGACCAAGCATAAGGTGTTGAATGTAGTAAGTAAAGAATTTGAAATCTGGAAAATAAGGATGCAATTGGATATATGTTGGGGAAAGTGGCATAACTTTTCCTATAGAACTCAAATTGAGGTCATTTAAGTATTCCTTGAAAGAGGACTTCGAGTTCTACAACTTCTATGAAGAGCCCAAGAAGAGATTTCGCTTTCTCGAGGATCAAAATTTAACATTTCTGTAAGAGATCCGTAAAGGTTTGCTTAGCGGACTTGGATGTCCGCCTAACGGACATTATTTGACCATTTGGTCTTAATTAAGGCTTAAAAGAAGCTTGAATTGAATTGAGAATGATGTTTTCATTAAGTGACTAATGTGTGATATTTTTGAAGTGATAATTGGGGTTATAACTTAGTAAATGAATGGATGATATCAAAGTACCAAAGGCATGATTATAATGAGAATGAAGATGTTCATATGATTGTAGTTATGATCCAAAGGAGTTGAGAAATATGTATTAAGTAAAGGTGAATGAGAATTGGGTATTATGAGAGCTTATAATGTTAGAAAAGAAATGACAAGAAATTAGTTTATGATTTTAGAATAATAATGTGTTCTTGATGTGTAAGCCTGTGGTTAAGCTAGACACATACAAAGGATAAGGATTGAATGGTTAACTTATAATGATCATGTACAAATGAAGTATAAACCTAAGTTTAACTAGACATAAATGTATTATGAAATGAGAATGAACATAAGATGTGAATTTAGATAACATACCCAAGATTGTCATTGAGCATGCATTATACACAACACATATACCTATGTATGTGACTGAGTATTCATAATATTGTGCAATTAATAACGTGTGTGCAATATGTGTTTTGCATAATGATGATGTAGGATAAAACGTTTGCATCTAGACATTTTCGAATCATGGAAGCTAATACTAATTTGGAGCGTACTGTAAGTCGACCTAGATGGTCTTACTTAAATGATTATTCTATTTAAATTCTTTATTGAATGATTATGTGAATGTGATTGTACTGATTTAGGAAAATGAATGTTTAAGGTGTTTGATGCATGAAATAAATATTGGAAGTGCTCATTGAATATAAATTGGACTAACTAGGTGATACTCAACTTGATTGTTGAATGTTGGACCAAGTTTTGAAGAAAAATGTGAATGTGCATATGAACGAAATAAATGATTCTCAACTTAAATTTTGAATGCCAGAACAAGGTCTAAAGACATGTGTAAAGTGAAACAAAGTTTCTGATTGATCTTACGTGATTAATGCATCTTATTACATGAATGCATGAAACATAAAGGCTATTGTGACTGAAGTAGCCATTGAAAAAGCCCTTAAAGCTCAGAAAGTGAAAAAGAGCTTAAAGCTTAGAAAGTGATTAAGAGCCAAAGGCTCACAATATGTAATGAGTCCGATATCCCCAATGGATACGGGACAGTTATCAATGAGACCGTTATCCACAATAGATGCAGGACAGTTATAGGCACTCGGTTATAACAATAACAATTGAAAATGAGTCTCATAAGCATTGCGTATGCATCTAATAGGTATGAGATAAATGGTTGGAATAAATATTTTGAATGATTTCTGAATGTGATAAATGATTAAAGTGAATATGAAATGTATGTAACTCAATATGATGATAAATGAAATGATGTGAAATATGTGATTACATGTATTGATGTGTTAAGTGATTGAGTGAGCCATCAAGGATAGTCCACTTATTGAGTTTGCAAAACTCACCAAAATTGCATAGAGGAGTTACCCTGTTAAGCAAACGAGAGTTTAGCTATTGTATTCGAGTAAAATATAGAGGTCAAGATTAGTTCACATCTAAATATGTATTTTCTTATTTTTGTATCAAAGTTTGTATTCCGTAATTATTGTATCATATGTTATTAAATAATTCTATTTAAAATAATTTTCCAAATTGGAAATGTTTGTAAATGAGATTGATCAATGAGTATATTAACACTTACAATGAAAGTGTTTACAAATAAAGTGGGCTGATTTGTTTATTGATTTTTTGCATATGTGTGTGGTATTTTTGAAAATTTTGTAATGAGTTCGATTGTTGACTGTTTTAGCACGCCACCCTCATAGAGTATGCTCTCGAATACCTTTGGTATGTTCGGGTATATGCCTCATGAGAGTGGGGTCCTACAATTTGATATCAAAGCCTTGATTTAGTATCTTACATGGGCATTTTTCAAATTATGTGTCGAGATACATGCATTTTAGACATGTCTTAGTATGCAGTGGCAACTGATCCCTAGTCTGAGTCGCATGTGTATGAATCACACGCATAAGCATTTGTTAAGAGTTTGAGCTGATAGAAATAGTGAGAAGAATGATGATTTGTCAGAATGTGAGAAAATGAAAGTTTGTGGATATGTAGAAATGAGAAATAGAATATGGTTAGATATGATAGATAAAGATTCAACATAATTGTGTTAATGGATGTAATGTTAAATATGAGATCAATATTGTATTGTGGTGATATATCCTCGAATCTACATGTGAATACATTGTCATGGAATGATTAAGGAAAGTAGTGATGTAAATATGAATGATGAGATTTAAAGTGTACAAGCCGAGTTGAAAGAAAATAAAATTTTCTATGACCTTAAGAGGTTGAATTTGGACTTGAACTGATTAATTGATTAATGTGACAAGAGTTATGATCCACCATACGAATATGTTAGTGGAATTGAGATCAAAATTTAAGGATGATTGTGTATCTATAATTCCAAATTGATTGCAAACATATATGTGTATAATGATATAATGGTAATTGGAAGGTGAGATAATGATAGTGATATATGTAAAAGTTGTCAAGGTTAAGTTTCGTGAGTACATATTTAATAATGGGATCACCATGACAAGTGAGAATATTTGAGCACATATGTATTATATGTGTGGAGATGATATAGGAAGCAATCTAAGACTTATTGAATATTTATTAGTCATAGTTCCCATAGCTCAAAATATAAGATGAAGTAGAGTAACACATAAACGTGCTTATAGTGATCAATCGGGGATAGATTGAGATTGTTAATGTTGTTATTACAGGTGATGAATTTTAGGAAAAAGAAGAAGGGCATGATCGTGGCATAGTCCCCACAATCAGGACAGGTGCAAAAGGAGAAGTGTTGTCTAGAATCAAATAAGACTAAGATATCTTTAGCATGACTTATTAATTGATGACTTGTCAAAAATACATCTCTAGATAAGATGAGATGATCTTAATGGTATATGCCAAGGTATAAAAGTAAATGAATATACTTAGTACTTCACTGAGCCTTATTATAAAGGATATTTTGATCATATAAGTTATGACAAAAATCGATCTTATTGAGATATTATGAATGGTTAAAATTGATCTTTTTAAGGTACTAAGAATGGCTAATAAGTAATGATGAAAACAATCGATTGATAAAGATTACATGAACAATATAGATGATAGTAGCAAGAAATCTTCTTTTGAAGAAGAATTTCACAAAATTAGGTTAAGTAGACCAGATGGTTTATTTTTAAGAATGATCAATGAAGGAACAAATTAGAAATGAATAATTAATTAATCAAAAGTGAATATTGGTGTTCCATTTCTAACGGAGACTCAAGCATAAGTGGTAGAATATGTTACTAAGAGTGTATGCGTTTTGTTTGATGTAAAGAATCCAACTATGTGATTGGATTCTTGAATTTAAGATGACACTATTGCTATTGCTGAAGGAAATTGGGTCCACTCTATATTATATGCAAATATATTTAGGGGATACAAATTAGATTTGATGAATGTGTTACCAACACAGGAAGTTAAGATTGCAAATAAATTGAAATGTGTGGAGAAACTAGTATGAATAAATAAACATTAGAATAAGTCAATGTGAAATTAGAGGAAATCGAATGAATGAAGAAAATCATTCGAGAAAAGGAGTCAATTGGGAAACCAAATAAATAATATGAGATAATATTACCTCAATTTAGGAATTAATTAATATTAAATAATATGAGATAAACCTATTAGGTTTACTGAACATAGAACATCAAATGAAAAAAAGAATACAGAATAATTAGTTGATGAATTAATTAATATTAAAAGACAACTTCAAGATTTATCAAGTTATCTTAAGAATACATTATGAATGTTACTATGCAATTACCTGAATTATTAGATAAACAAATTAATATTGAAAGTCAATTAAAGGAATTAATTATTGTAATAAAACCATTACTAAATAAAAATCAAAGTTATCAATCACAAAAATTTAATGAATTTAATGAAATTCACAAAATATTAAAATCTTTAATTAATAATAGAATAATAAATAATGACTGTAATTGTTATAAAAATTACTTAAAAAACTAGATCAAATAGATGCAAAACTAGAAAAACTAGAAAAATCAAAAGTGGTATCAAAGCCAACGCGCTCATCAAACCCAAACATAACTCTAGTAAAACCATGGAAGATATAAAAATTCAATTAGATGAAATTACCCAATTAGTTAATAAACTAATATTAGAAAAAGGAACCGGTTCTTTAAAATATGAACTTATAAAACCTATCACTGATCAAGACGAAATAATTTATGGATATGAATCAGATCAAAAAGTATATATGGAACAACCAAAACCTGTTGAACAACCTGAAACTAACGAAAATGGAGAAAAAAGAAAAAGAGAAAATCAATCAAAATATGATTGGAATTATATACTGGTTGAAAAAGAAGAATTAAATCGTTTTGGATACTACAGAAAAGATAATAAAATACGAAAATTTCCTACAGAATATACACCAAAGCATGTAACATTAGGATCAGATGGAATTCTTAATTTAGACTATATTATATCTCTAGAAAATTATTACTTGAATGGTCTAATAGATTAGCATTAGTATCCAACTTGAGAAGCCTTTTAAAGGAATAACTAATACAAGTACTTTATGGAATTTTATCACTTACAAAACAACAAGTATAGTATTAAACTTTTTATTATATAATGAAATACGAATAAAAATACCAATGAATTTCTTAATGCTATTGAACCTATAAAAGCTTTTTAAGTAGTAACCAATGAAATTTATAAAGAATTTGTGGGAGAAAATATAGCTTCGTATAAATAAGAAATTGAAAATGAAGAAAGAAAAATGCATCATGGCACCTAAATAATATAAGAATATGTGATATTTGTTTTGTTATTTAAAAGAATATATTTGTGAATATAAAAATATTATTATAAATTAACACGTTTCGAACAAGGAATTTATATACAAATCTTTATAAAAAAATTACCTTATCCTATAAATAAAACAGTAGAAGAATTATTTTCAATAAAACAACAAGATAATTTAGTAGCTTACAATTTAGGATGAGTTATTTCAATAGTAAAAGAGGTATTATCACAAAAATGTTTAGAAACTAAAGAAAAAATTAAGACATACCGACATTCAATTATGTTGTTTAAAATATTAAAAAGTACCTCAACAATATGGATGTGATGTTTTTTCATTCAAAACAAAGAAAACCTAAAAATAAATATAAGTGATGAAAAATCCTAAACGCAATTATAAAAAGTCCCCGTTTAAACCTTATAAAAAGTTTTTTAGAAGAAAAAATGATGGAGGATCATCCACAAAAGCCTTGCAAGATGTGGAAGCAATGAGTTTGATCACACATGAAGAGCATTCGATCCAAGTAGATTCAGGTGATGAGGAAAAAGACTTTGATGGGCTGATTAAATTGTTAACTCATATTAAGCCCTAAAGACTGGTGAAAGCATGCATATATGAGGAGCCTCTTATTAGTCACTTGCCCAACACAACTCTAACAGGCTATTCAATTTCCATCAGTTTAGGATAACTTTATGTCTAATAATGGTTTGTTTTTATGAATAAGCAGTTACAATTCGTAGGCAATGAGGAGTCAATTCGTTGTGACTTTCCTTTGTTGCAACTTTCCGTATTTACTTTGCACTTTTTTGAAAGCAGCTCAAGAAAATTGTATGAAAAATTTGAAAACTTCTCGTCAATTTACAACTGGAATGTTGTAGGGTTTTTATTTGTTTTCCTACAAACATCTGGGTTTTGAAAGTAGTCCCAAAACTTTCATCAAATTGTTCGTTGTTATACAGTTTTCTTTATCGCCATATTCTGACCACTTGCTACTGTTTTGCCTATATCTCATGAACTATTCATCTTTATGACTAGAACCACACCAATCCAGAAACTAGACAAAATTTCTCACAATTTTTGTTCAAATTTGAAACTTTAATTCCCAACTGATTCTCTAGAAATCACTGATCAATTCACCTAAGTGGAGGTAGAAAATTATCAAGTGGTCTAGGATGGCTAGTGGACAGGTTAAAAGCTGATTAATTAGCATTAAGAGCCCTATTTTCAAGATGAAGGGTCTCAGTTTGTCTCAATAATTCTTCTTCTCAAGCTGTGGGATTTTTTGGTGAATTCGCAAACATGATGTGGGTGGGTTTAAGAACATCACTTTAAGCTCTGATACCAAAATTTGATGGCATGTTGGTGGTGGGAAAGAAAGTGGCTGGGCATTAGGAAATTGCAGGTGAATCAATTAGTGATTTATGGAGAATTAGCTAGGAATTAAAGTTTCATATTTGAACAAAAATTGTGAGAAATTTTATCTAGTTTTTGGATTGGTGTGGTTCTAGTCATGGAGATGATAGTTGGTGAGATATGGTCAAAACAGTAGCAGGTGGTCAGAATCTGGCAATAATGAAAACTGTATAACAACGAGTAATTTGATGAAAGTTTTAAGACTACTTTCAAAACCCAAATGTTTTTAGGAAAACAAATAAAAACCCTACAACATTCTAGCTGTAAATTGACAAGAGTTCCCAAAACGTTTCATATAATTTTCTTGACCTACTTACAAAAAAGTGCAAAGTAAATAAGGAAAGTTGCAGTAAAGGAAAGTCACAACGAATTGACTCCTCATTGCCTACAAATTGTAATTGCTTATTCATAAAAAACAAACCATTATTAGATATAAAGTTATCCTAAATGATGGAAATTGAACAACCTGTTGGAGTTGTATTGGGCACGTGACTGATAAGAGGCTCCTCATATATGCATGCTTTCACCAGTCCATAAGGCTTAATATGAGTTAACAATTTAATCATCCTATCAAATCTTTTTCCTCATCACTTGAATCTACTTGGACCGAATGCTCTTTATGTGTGATCAAACTCATTGCTTCCACATCCTGCAAGGCTTGTGTGGATGGTCCTCCATCATCCCCTTCACCTTAAATGGCTGATTCATTTGGAGCTAGACTCATAGTATCTTTAACATATTTCCTGAGATCACTTACATTAAACGTGTTAGAAACATTGTAAGTGCTAGGAAGATCAACCTTGTATGCATTTGGTCTGGCCTTTTTGATGATTTTGAATGGTCCATCTGCTCTCTCCTTGAGTTTTGCCTTCCTTTTGGTTGGAAATCTTTCCTTCCTCAAATAGACCTAAACTAAATCTCCTTCCTTAAATTCCATTGTTTTCTTCAACTTGGCCTGTAGCTTGAACTTCTCATTAAGCTTCTCAATGTTTTCTTTTACTTTGGAGTGCATTTTGACGATCTCTAATGCTCTTTGATCAACTTGAATGTTGCTTAGTCCACTGTACTTCATTGGACTCAAATCAAAAGGAGACAATGGTTTAGTCCCATAAATAATTTGAAACGGACTAAACTCGGTTCTCTTAATAGTCAAGTTGTTGTATGCAAACTCAGCATATGGTAGTATGGAATCCCAATTCTTCGTCTTTCCTTTTGGCAAACTTCTCATCAAATTCCCAAGTGATCTATTCACAACTTCAGTTTGCCCATCCGCTTGTGGATGAAAGGATGTACTAACTTCAATTGTATGCCTAACCTAGCCCGTAATGCTCTCCAAAAATGACTTAAGAATTTTACATCTCTATCACTAACAATACTTCTTGGCAGCCCATGAAGTTTTACAACATTACAAAAGTAAAAATCCATGACCTGAGCTGCATCTAGAGTTTTGTTGTAAGCAATAAAATGAGCCATTTTGGAAAATCTATCAACTACAACCATTATTGAATCAAAACCTCTCCTGGTCTTAGGCAAGCCCAAGATGAAATTCATACTTACATCTTCCCAAGGTGAGTTTGAAACCGATAATGGTGAGTATGGACCATGAGGTTGTGCAGTCATTTTAACTTTGATGCATGTGTTGCACCCTCCAACAAGCTGAGCTACATCCTTCCACATCCTTGGCCAATAAAAGTTGTGACTAGCCAATTTGTACATCTTCTCTTGTCCAAAATGACTAGCCAAGCCTCCTTCATGGACTTCTCTTAGAATTGCTTCTCTCAAGGAACAATTAGGAATGCAGCAAGGACCACTTTTGAACAAGTAACCATCATGAAGTGTAAAACCCCTAAATGCACCATTTTCCCTAACCTTAGCAAATATAACTCTAGAATATTTGTCACTCTCATATAACCCCCTAATTTTCTCAAATCCTATAACATGTGCATGCATTGAGCCTAACTTTATATATTTCCAAGACAAGACATCAGCTACAAGATTTTCTTTCCCACTCTTAGACTTAATGACAAAATCGAATGATTGTAAGTATTTTACCCAAATTGCATATCTATGACTCAAATGCATTTGATTTTGAACATATTTCAAAGCATCATGATCTATCCAAAGAACAAATGGCCATGCAATTAGATATGTTCTCTCATGTCTAAGGGCTCTAACAATGGCATAGAATTCTTTGTCATAAGTGGTGTACTTTTCTTAGCCTCATTCAATTTTTCACTAAAGTAAGCAATTGATCTACCCTCTTGGTTTAAAACAGCTCCTATACCTACCCCGCTAGCATCACACTCAAGTTCAAATAGTGCATTACTACTTAGCAAAACTAAAAGGGGTGCACTAGTCATGAGATTTTTTAAGGTGTTAAAGGCAATTTTGGCTTGTGGTGTCCACCTAAATTCTCCTTTTTTTCATGAAATCGGTTAAAGGGCTAGTTATGGTGCTAAAATTCATGATGAATCTCCTATAAAAGCTATAAATTCCATGGAACTTCTAAGATTAAAAAGGCTCTGAGGTTCAGGCCAATCTAAGATAGTTTGGATTTTGGACAAATCCATATTAATTCCTTGATCACTAACAACAAATCCTAAGAAAGTCAAAGATGAATCACCAAAATGAAATTTATCAACATTGGCATATAATCTTTCATGATCTAAAACCTCAAAGACCATTCTCAAATGCATGACATGTTCTTCTAGGCTACAACTAAAGATATTGGCCCTGAAAATTTTTTTAGCGTGATGAGACTAATTTTGGGGTCTTGCTAGATTATTTATGTTGGAATTGATTAGCTTGTTAATGTGGGTAAGATAATATGACATGGGCTAAGGGTTTTGAACTATTAAAGTAGTGGGAGAGTGTGAGGCCAATTTTGGCAAGTCACTTAAGCTTAAAAACCATAAGGCATTAAAGTAAGGGCAAAATGGACTTTGTGCAATCATTAATGGTAAAAAGGGGAAGAAAATGTGGTGTCTTTCATTTGGAAGAGAGAGAAAATGAAATTGAAGAAAGAAGGGAGAGAATTTCGTGAGTTTAGAGAAAGAAAGGAGAGCAAGCTAGGTTTTGATTTTTCTTAACCTTCAAGAGGGATTTTGAGACTGATCAAGAAGGGAAAAAGGAAGAGGAAGGTTAAAGCTTCCATCAGAGCCAAGAAAATCATTGTTGGGTGAAGATTCAAGATAAGTTGATTTTAAATCTCTTGGAGTTTTGAAAGGTCTATGGTTCAAAGAGCTTAGGAAGGGTATGGGTTTGGGTATTCTAGGATCAATTTCATATTTCTGGTTCTTTGGATTTTCCAATTTGAAATTCTTTTGAGTGGGAATTTTTGTTAATGTTGAAGGGAGGCAAGAGAGGCAAGAGGAGCTAGAGGAAGGACATCCTTCACCAAGTTTTCAAGCAAGGAAATTAAGGTGGGCGACATTTTTATAATTGAGTAAATAAGCTATTGAGATTCTTTCAAACAAATGGAAGTAAATGATTTCCAACTACCTTGAAAATGTGCATTTATAGTTTTTTTGATGGGTTGAGAAATGCTGATGGAAATGCATATGAAATGCGTCATGCTTATGAAATCAAGTTTCAAACAACAATGTGCCATATGGGAAAAACGTTTCAAGTTCATGAATTACATGTTATGTGGGTTTGTGGTGATCTGTTCTATCAGTCAAGTGCACTTGATTAAAAAGGCTTCTCCCGCCTGCCAGCTAGCGGCATGGAGTTCCTTCACGGACTCTTATAAGTTCACGACTACACAAAACCATTTTGTGGGATTGCGATAGTATGTTCTGTTCACGGCTACATAGGACCATTATGGGAAATGTGTAGCACATTCTATTACGGATCCACCACCCAAACCATTATGATGTGTTTATGTGTTTACATGTGTTGACAAGTTTGATAAATGTTTAACTTATATGAACTGTGATTTTAGTTTGACCAGTGAGATATAGATGTTTTATGGACTTGTGAGAATTTGCCATGATCGTGAAGGTTTTCAATGGTTTTTGCTTATTACTGATTATAAAGTTGTTACCCACGAGCGTTAAGCTCACCCTCACTACTTCCCATCTACAGGTGCTAAGCAATATATCGAGTGATTGAGATGAGCGTCAAGGCATCACTCCAATTTTCACTTTTGTTCTTTCGAAGTTAGAATTTGTAAAATAATGTTTTAGTTATATTTTGAGAAATTATTGTTTTTACAAAAGTATGTATTTTGGATTATGTTGTAAAGTGGCTCGAAATGCCCACTAAAGCGTTGTAAAATACCTATTTTGATACGAATGAAATACATACATATTATGTTTGTTTATGGCTTTTTAAGTTCCTATATCGCTATTTCCAATTTTTCATGAGGGTAGGAATTGTGTTTTATATTCAAGGGAAAATCTGGAGTGATCTAGGTAGAATTGGTAAATATTGTCTTCTTGAAAGTTGTAGATGATCTTTTCAGCTTTCCAATGATATAAAGTTTACATTCATATTGTGCATATTGGAGGGGCATAAGGGTCTTTTTGCATTCATTAAATGACATGGCATGTGGGCTTGTATATAAGGGTGAGTGGTGCACGAAATTGGGGAGAAAAATGAAAGAAAAGAGAGAAATGAGAGAGAGGGTCGGTGGAGAGGAAGGAGAAAGAAGAAAGAAGAGCTAGGGTTCGATTTTTCAAGGTCTTCAAGAGTGATTTTCAAGTTATTCATGAAGGAAAAAGGTGGAAGAGCTTGAGAGCTTCCTAAAGAACCCAGAAATGTCGATTTTGGGTGAAGATGAAGGTAAGATTAAGATTTTGATTTGCAAATTTTTGAAAGATTTTGGTTCTTATGGCTTAAGAATGGTATGGGTTTAAGTTTGCTAAGATCAATTTTGGTGATTATGTGTTATGGGTTGTTCAATTTGAATCACCATTGATTTGGGGATTTTGTGAATGTTGATGAAGGACATGAAGGTAAGCTAGAGAGGGAAGAGGAGCAAGAGGGGAAGCATGTTGAGTCAAGTTACAAGCAAGGAATTTCAAGGTGGGTACATGTTTATAATAGAGTAAATAAGTCAATTTTTGTTTTCTTTATATCAAGGAAATTAATGATTTAAATTGCATCATGATTGTTGCATAAATTGTGCCTTGAATGCATTGTGAAATTGCTACATGTTGATATGTGAAATTTGTGATGATTTATGAAAAACATTTCTTTTGAAAAGATTGCAAGATTATGATTTTATGTTTTCGAACATGGTTTTCGAAATATATCAAGTACATGGAATCAAGTTTTTCGAAAAGTGCCATTTTTGGCAACAAGCTTTGAATTACATGTTATGTGGGTTTTGGTAGTCCATCCAAGAACCGTCACGTGCACGTTGACCCAAGAAAAAGGCTTCTCC
>JAOSBK010000204.1:6250267-6261205 GCA_027568895.1 Erythroxylum shatona
AAAAGGGCCCCGAGGCCATTGAATTGTTTATGTAAATTGTTTTCCGCATAAATTATAATGTGTGTGTGTATGTGTTAGAAAAAAAAAATTATACTGAGTTTTGACTGAGTGATGTAGCACGCCACCCTCGCGGGGCACAGACTCGGATATCACTATCGATGTCGAGTTCGGGTCATGCGGGAGTGGGGTGTTACAATCGTAATGTTCGACTTGGATTGGCCTCAGATGGATTTAATCATTTCGATAATATGAGTGCTTCATACAACGTGTGGCCCGGTTATTATAAGGAGCCTTTTATGTTATTATCTTTGCTTATTCCAAGACCTATAATGCATGCCACTGTTTTGTGTACTATAAATGATTTCCCAGCTTATGGCAATTTGTTTGGGTAGAACAGTAAAGGATATATGGCTTGTTCAGTGTGTAACCATCAAACTTATTCAATGAGGCTATGAAGTAAAATATGTTATATAGGTCATTGTCGTTATTTGGAACATAAGCATAGATGACGAAGAAGTAAATTGTTTAATGACACATAAAATTGGGTGAAGCTCCTTTGCAGTTGTCTAGTGATGATATTGTTTACCAGTTATCACATTTGGGTGACATTATACCTAGAAAACACCCAAGTAATAGAAAGTGAAAGAGAAATGATGTTGAACTCAATTGGACTAAAAAAACATATTTTTCAATTTGGCATTTTAGAAGGAATTATTATTGAGGCATAATCTTGATGTGATACATATTGAGAAAAATATTTGTGAGAATGTTTTAAGAACTATGATGGGAATAGATGGAAAATGGAAAGACACAATTAAGGACTTAACTTAGAAGACATGAATATTAGAAAGACTTGCATTTGAAAAGAGGAGATGATGAGTCATACATTAGTCCCCTTGCTTGTTACAACATGTGAAAAAAGGAGAAACAATCTTTTTGTCAGTTTCTTCAATCAGTGAAGTTTTCTGATGGGTATATATCAAATATGATCGCTGTGTGAATGTTAAAGAGGGAAAAGTATCAGGGTTAAAAATCCATGATTGTTATATACTTTTGCAACGATTACTTCGTGCTGGAATACATGGGTGTTTACCGAAGAAAGTGTTCATAACTTTGTGAGAGTTTTTTAAGCCATTATGATGCAAGACACTAAAAGTTGAAGAGCTTAACAAAATGAAAAAAGACAAAGCTTTGATTCTATGTAAGCTTGAACTAATATTCTCCCCATTGCTTTCTGATGTAATAGTTCATTTGGCAATTCACTTACCATACGAAGCAAAACACTATAGACCAGTTCATTTTTTATGGATGTTCTTGATTAAAAGATAATTCATATTAACTTTTACTTTTTTAAAAGTTATTTTTTTGTTGTCAATTCCTAATATTTTATATTTTGTTCAGGTTTTTATGCTCTCTTAAGCATGATGTATATAATAGAGCTCAACCTGAAGGGTTTATTGCACAGGCTTATATAGCAAATGAATGCTTGACATTTTGTTCAATATACTTAAGTGATGTGGAGACAAGATTTAGTAGACCAGAACGTAACTTTGATTTTGATGAAGAGAGTGGGTTGTCAATTTTCTCCCAAAAAGTAAGGCCACTTGGTGTGGGTAAATATATGGAGTTATCTAAAGATGGATTCCAAATCGCCAATTGATATATTTTGAACAATTGCAAGAAAGTTGATATATATGGAGTATGTATATTACTTTTGATTCAAACAGTCATAATATAATACTTGCCATTGAATCTCATTTCCTTACTGTCATTTACTTTTTTAAATAAAGAGCACAAAGAGTCCATTTATAGCAAAGGGATTATTAATGTTGAAGAAAGACATAAGATGAAGTTTGTATCATGGTTTAGAAATTGAGTAAGTTACATATTGATTACATATTATGAACTTATGACAATTTCTATGCTAGAATAACTTCTAATTTCTTTTTGTCATACAGATAACCGTAATATACAAGAAGCGACAATAGCACTATATAGTTTGGCATATAGGCCTCATAATTGTGGGAAAAATATACATATTGCATTATTAATGGGGGTGAGATTTCACATACAAGATCGAGATAATCTATTTAAAAGAATGTTGTTCTATTTACTATTTAAGTGGAAATGGTTTAATCTTACTGATATAAAAGTAAACAGGAATATTACTAGCATCAATGTTAGTAAGACATGGTATGATGATGATCCTCTTATCCTTGAAAGTCAAGTGAAGCAAGTTTTCTACCTCAACGATTTGTATTGGGTAGCAATTGGAAGGTTTTTCAAAAGTTTCAACACCGAAATGTCTTTGATTTTAGTGAAAGGGATAATGGTCAACTCAATGAGGATGCAGATGAAGTATATCAAGAGATTGGATTGGAGTTTAATAATGAAATCATTCAAATAGAAGATACAAATATATCATTATATCATAGGAGAGATGTTGATCCCAACAGAGTACAACTGGATGAAATCCAAGCCAATCTTGTCATACAAACAGATGAAAACTATACTTAGGATGAATTAAATCACAATGATGATAGTTTGGCCAAATATATTACTGATAAAGAATCCAATGATAGTGTAATTAATGATGATGATTTTCAAAATCTTGATCATGGTGATTGAATATAAATAAATTGTTTATATTGTTTGAAATGTTATGTTCATATTTGAGTTATGTTGTTGATGTTTTACTTATGTTTATTCGGCATGACTCAATAATATTGTTGATGTTTTACTTATGTTTATGCGAAATGTTGGTGTTTAATTTATGTTTATGTCGGATGTTTAGTTTTGACTTATGTTTGACTTATATTCGTACGAAATGTTAATGTTTGAGTAAAGATTATGTGTTATGTTGATATTTCATTATGGATATTCAATATAATGGACCTAGTTGAAACAAAGAAAACATGGTGGTAACTATCGAAGATGTTCCTCCTACACAGCAACCAAATCAATTCAACCATATCGATCAACAACCATCGATTTCATCCTCTAATGAAGGTAGTCAGCAACAATCTATATCTACCTCAACTAGTGCTAAGGGATCTTCAGGCTTATTATTGTTAACCACCAATATTTACAGTTATGCTTAAATATATTTACATGCTTAATGTGTTTTTTTTATCGTTATTTTTTTGTTGTCAGGTTTCAATACCGGCATAAGAAAAAGAGGTAGAAGTATCGCTAAAGTATTTGAGTTGCAACGGATGAATGTTGTAATGAACATTAAGTTGTGCATATGGACCCCACACAACGTCGTCCTGTTGATAAGATACAACAGTTTAATTGTCCAGTGAGTTAGGAGTCGTTGTCAGGAATAAATTACCTTACCTTCAGTATGCCAAGCAATTGAAGCAAGACCACTTACTACATAATGCTTTGGACAAAGCTTCGATAATTTTTCAATTCATTTTATTATATGCAATATGGTTTTACTTATTTAAAAAGTAAGTTAAATTATATATATGTTGATCACAGATGAAACCCAATATCGTCGATATTGAGAACCTGAAGTTTTGTGTAAGTTCACTGTTGAAATAAAGGGCAAAGGATCATCATTATTGACTTCATAAATACCACAACTCTTTTATTTCAGATGATGAGGCAAGAAGACATGTTCTAGAATGGGTGACTTTAGAAAATTAGAGTTAAATATGTAATTATTGGGTCTTTACGAAGGTTAAGGTTTATCTTCTTTCTCTTCATATTTCCTTCTATTAATTTTGTTTTTGTATTTAATGACTTTTTCTTCTCTTTATTTAGAAAAAGTATGAGAAAGCCAAGGTTAATAGAACAAAAATGAAAACTCCTCACAACACTGACTCCAAATTATTTGTTGTCGTACGACAAGAATTTGTAAATGTAATGTTTAGAAGTTATTATTCTATTAGTTAATACAATATAATCTATTGTGTTTCAATTTTTTTAATTCATATAAAAGAGTCCAACTTAACTGCATGGAGAAGAGTGTGATAAGATTACACTCTACAAACTGACACACTACAAGGTGAAAGTTGGACATCTGAAGAGGCACAAAATAATGAAGAGGCACAAAATAATGAGAGTTTATTTATTTATGTAATACTAAGTAATAATATTTGAATTACATCTCAATTTTGTGTCTTTAATTATAGGACAAGATGCAGGAGTTGTTGCAGAGCTTATTGTCTGACGGGAATGAGCCTAATGTGAATGACATTTGCAACGACGTCCTTGGTACAAAATCAAGGTATATCAAAGGCCTTGGGCATAACCCTAAGCCAATTGGTTCTTTATCATCACGATTAGCATATGTAACGACGCTTCAAAAGAAGAACCAATTGCTTAAGGCTCAGTTACAATGTAATGAAGAAAATTAGATCATACTCAAGAAAAATTACAACGTAATGAGCAAAAACTAGACCGTATTAGAAGATAATTAACTAGGCTTAAAAAGATGGTCAAACAAATACTTGGGTTCGAGTATGTCAGTAGTAGTGACGATGATGAGTCTTAATTTGTCCATAAATTTTTTTCTTAAGTTTTGTAATTAACATTGTAATTACGTGTTTTTGTATAAAATGCATTTCACTTTTAATTATGAAACTTTTTTATTTTAATTTATTATTATTTAAATAATGTCACCAACAATAATTACAAAATGTGACTAAATTATAATTCAAACCATGTTAAAAACAATAACATGAATTAAAAATATTGTTAATAATTATAATTAAATATTAAATTGGTAATAGGGAAGTTAAATTAAAAATAAATATTCGCCGCTAAAAGTCTTTAGCTATAAATATAAATTCGTCACCAAATCTTTTTTACTTACACATTCTAGAACGTCTCTAATAACATTTAGCTACGCTTTAATTTTTATAGCTAAATATATTCTGCTACGAAAATAAATCGTCAGTAGATATTATTAACTACGCCTATGTTAAAATAGCTAATAATCTTTACCCACTAAAAATAAATATGGCAATAAGTCATCTGTAACTATTTCTCTTCTCCTCGCCTATTTTTATTAGCGACGAAGAGATGATCGTAGCATAACCTTTTGGGTGACGATTTCTTTAAAATGTCGCAGATAATTTTTAACTATCGGACTTTTGCAACCATTGGTTCGACGATTTTTTTTTTTTTTGTCGCTAGATAGTTTTTACGAGAATTTGGTTTCTTTCATCTACGTTATGTTTCGTCACCAAAACTCTTCTATGTTGTAGTGATCCCTACATCTCCGTTTTTTCTACCATTACCTTCTAAGAAATCGTTTACAAGACTCTGCACTCGAGCCTGCGTCCAAAGTTGTGACAACTGTAGAATTTGGACTAAACGTCCCTCCAACTTGAATAAACTGGCCCGCATCGCTTGGCTATCTTCTTGCACCATTATCCTTGTAAATAAAACAGAAAAACGGATATAATATGGAATTGGAATAGTTCAAAGATCTAGATAAATGTAATTTTAGGGTCAGCAACAACTCCAGAGTCTACAGGGCTATGGTATTGACGAAGCTCTATGCGCCTGACCTAAAAACGATTTATCATTTATTATGGTTGACATGACTTGAGTTGTATCTATCAAGCCTGTGGAATAATAACCCAAATTTTTCTAACACTTACGTGCAGATACTGATTTCTTTGATTTATGGAGGAATTTACTTTTTTCCATTAATATTATTTAGTAAACTAAAAGGTATTTTAATGCTTTAGTTTCACAAAGTCTGTTGATGTGGTCGGATTGGAGCATCTTGTTTCTATTAGGATGTTCTCGTTAAAGTGTTTCAATTCTGTGCTACTTAATCTAATCTATATGTTTACATAAACTTCATATAAATGTGTGGAGGATGTTTAATAAAATAAGGTAAGAACTAGTTAACTAAGACAGAAGATCGTTTGTTCAATCTAAACAAAAGAAAAAGAGAGAATCTTTACATTTTCTCTTTCTTCTAATCAACCAGAAGTACAACTTTGTTTCCTAATCAATGGATACACAATGTCAAAAAGCTAACGTAGCTAGCACATAACAACATCGAACGATAGGCCGAAAGGCTCCTAATAACAAAAGCAAGATCCCATTAGAAGAAGGAATGTTTTTGTTTTGTGTTCTAATCACAAGTTGGAAGGAAGAATACGACCAAAGAACAAAACAAAATAAGCTCCGCACGTCACTGGCAACCAATTATTACTTCTCAGTTCTCACAAAACAATCTAATGAACAGCTAATGAAAAGGTTGTTCCCTAACACCATAACATTGGCCTCGGGCTCTATCGCCGGCAACCCTTTTCAATACAGGATAATATACCATTAGCAACCCAAAAACTAAGATTTAATTCCCTTTTTAATAAATCATATTTTCTTTCCCCCCTGAACCCATTCCCTCGTTTTCTCGCCATCCAAACAAGGGTGGAACCTAGTTATGTACAATTCCCTGAGTAACCCTTCTCTCTGACAGGTATTCCTTAAATTTCTCAAGTGGTCCGCACAGAAGTGGACGCTTTAGGCTTTCGTCCTAAGTTATGCTCTGTCCATGTTTCGTTCTTATACGGAGAAGGAAATCAAGATAAAGTGACAGGAAAGAGAAATTGGGAAAAAGATTAGGCTTGCTTTTGGAATCAGAGAATAACCAGGCCTACAAATGTGGGTCCGATGCAATATAGAAATAGAATCAAGCCGGCTCTTTCTACAGACACAATTGGAACCAAAGACGAGAAGCTATCAAAGAAAGAAGACTTGTGATCTGATGACAGGCTGTTCTGGGCTAATGACACGTGTCAATCCCAAATTATACAGCCCTGTCGATGAGTACACCTTGTTTGTTGTAATAACATAATATATAGTTACTTTGGAGGGGTTGGAATAAAATCTTCAGTAGGCACCTTGTCTCGAACATATTGCTTATTTGCTACGTGCATGCCGGTTTTGTTGATTATGGAGATGAATGAATGAATGTGCCCAATTTCAGTAAAGTTTTAGAAGTTTAGAGAGGCCGGCCCGCCTACATATTTTAAATTAATTGCCACTGTTTCTTTCTAATTCTTCGTAGTTTTTACTAGTTAACATTTATAAATCGTGTATCAATTGATATTGCAATCATCCCATATATTTAACTGCCCCAATAATTAATCTGGCAGTCGTCTGGTGCTTGGGATTTACAGTCGCTGTTTTGGATAAACGATTCCACCATTAATGGAAGTGGGGCTTGGGAAGAAAAGGAGAGTTTGTCATGTTTTGCATGTATAGTTCATACTGATGAGTTCCTTCCCCTTTATCTAATAAAATGTATACTTAAGCACTTGGGTAATTAAGTGCGATGAGCAAGTAATAATATACTAATCAATCCTTAGAACCAAGTCTGCATGTAATGTAGGTGAATTGTTTACTCGCTTATGACCTCATAGGCATGCATGTTATAACACCTTTTTTTGCTTTTAAGCTGGTACGTAATTTCTTGCAGTTAATTTACTTGTGATTGCGTATATGATTCAGAGTAACTACGTACATATTAAGGAGAAAATACGAATCACCGTCCCAGCAGGTAATGGAATGGCCACATCTGGGTTCTGAGGCAGGACACATGGAGAGATAGAGTTGATGGATAAAAGTGAGAATGGGGATACTTTCGTTACTTACGACAATAAGACAACAAATTTCATTGCCAACTGTCTTCTGTCATAGATTTAGGTATGACAAACAGTGTGAAACGAGACCAATGTTAGAAAACGGTTCATATAGCCAAATTCAGGTATGACAAAGAGTGTGAAACGAGACTAATGTTAGAAAACGGATCATATACCCAAATTCAGAATTTGGGTGTGCTGAGGCATAAGCGAGGTATTGAATTTAGGACACTAATTGCTATTTTTTTCGAAAAGGAACAGAAACCTGAGGCCAATGATTACCAGCCAAGCTGGAATCCTCTGTTTGTCTGTGTCATTATTTTGCGGCTATACTTGGGCTACGCCCACCAAAAACGTTTTGCTCGCGTGATTAAGACAGTATTAACTGCTAAGAATAATTTTCACATTATACAATTATTTATTGTTCACAAAAATGTTGAGAAAGGAAGAGATTGGATTAGAAAAACCAAAGGCAAAAGCGAATATTATGCGAAGTTGGTGATGGGGTCCACTCCTGAGTGGTGTACCAGCTGGCAAACTGTTTCTGACAGACTGGTTCACTTCTTCTCTCTAAGACATCTCTCTCTCTCTCCTCTGTATATTCCTTTCTATTTTATAAACCCTTTCCTAGTCTTTTCCCTTTGTTCATGCTTCATATTCTTTCTCTCAAGGGACACACAACCTTAATAACATTGCGCACCTTCTGTCTTAAGACGCCCACAAGCTACTCTTTTTCTTTATCTCTATCTCCCTATCCGTCTGTCTCAATCTTGAGTTGCAGTTATACTATGGCTGAAGAGACTCCCAAGCCAGAAGCTGCACCAGTCCCCGCAGCTGAAGTCAAGGTGGAGAAGCCTGTTGCTGAAACTACTCCTGCTCCTGAGCCTGAGCCTGAGAAAGCGGCGGCGCCAATTCAGGAGGAACCTGTTGTGGTGGAGTCTGATGAAAAAGCAAAGACCACTATGACCCAGTCGGAGTCTTTCAAAGAAGAGAGTAATATCGCCGGTGAGCTTCCTGACACAGAAAAGAAAGCTCTTAATGAGTTCAAACGGCTCATCCAAGAAGCTCTTAACAAGCACGAGTTCACTTCTCCTCCTCCTCCTCCTCCTGCAAAAGAAGAGAAGCCGGCGGCGGAGGAAGCCGCTGCTTCTGAAGAATGATAAGGCGAAGAATCTAAACCGGAGACCGCGGAGCCGGCAAAAGAGGAAGAGAAAGTTGAAGTAGCAAAAGGGGAAGAGAAAATTGAAATACCAAAAGAGAAAGAGAAAGTTCACGTAGCGAAAGAGGACGAGAAAATTGAAATAGCGAAAGAGAAAGAGAAAGTTGAAGTAGCGATAGAGGAAGAGAAAGTTGAAGCAAAAAAGGAAGAGAAAGTTGAAGCAGAAGAGGAAGCGAAAGTTGAAATAACAAAAGAGGAAGAGAAAGTTGAAGCAAAAAAGGAAGAGAAAGTTAAA
The DNA here is from genome assembly GCA_027568895.1 of Erythroxylum shatona. Lineage (NCBI taxonomy): Eukaryota > Viridiplantae > Streptophyta > Magnoliopsida > Malpighiales > Erythroxylaceae > Erythroxylum > Erythroxylum shatona. Next base: position 6,259,338 of record JAOSBK010000204.1, read on the forward strand.
GTAGCAAAGGAGGAAGAAGAATTGCGAGTGCAAGAGGAGGCAAAAGCTGAACCAGAGGTTGTTATGGTTGCTGAGGAGGTGAAGAAGAAGGTGACGGCGGTGGACGAGGACGGAGCCAAGACGGTGGAGGCCATTGAAGAGACTGTGGTGGCAGTCTCTACGGCTCAAGCAACGACAGAGGAGGAGAAACCTAAAGAATCCGAGACAGCCCCTCCTCCGGCAGCAGAGGAAGCCAAGGCGGAGGAAGCCGCTCCGGCCGATCCTCCGCTGCCACCAGAGGAGGTTTCTATCTGGGGTATCCCACTTCTTGCTGACGAAAGGAGCGATGTGATCCTCTTGAAGTTCTTGAGAGCAAGAGATTTCAAGGTCAAAGATGCTTTTGCTATGATCGAGAACACTGTGAGGTGGAGAAAAGCGTTTGGAATTGATGCTATGCTTGAAGAGGACCTTGGGAATTTGTTCGACAAATTTGTTTATATGCACGGGTTTGATAAGGAAAACCACCCTGTTTGCTACAACGTTTATGGTGCTTTTCAGGACAAGGAGTTGTATCAGAATTGCTTCGGTGCTGAAGAGAAAAGAGTGAAGTTTTTGCGATGGAGGATCCAGTTCTTGGAGAGGAGTATCAGGCGTCTTGATTTTAATCCTGGGGGTATCTGCACAATTGTTCAGGTCAACGATCTTAAGAATTCTCCTGGACTTGGGAAGAAAGAGCTTAGGCAAGTAACGAATCAGGCTCTCAATCTGCTTCAAGATAACTATCCCGAATTTGTTGCTAAACAGGTATTGATGTGTTTCTTTATTGGGGATGATCTGTTTCTTTAGTATATGTTTTGGTTTTTTATTCTGTAATGAATTTAATATGAGGTCTTCTTTCTGAAGGTGTTCATCAATGTTCCGTGGTGGTACCTTGCTTTCAATAGGATGATCAGTCCCTTCCTGACACAGAGGACTAAGAGCAAGTTTGTGTTCTCTAGCCCAGCCAGATCTGCTGAAACCCTTTTCAAGTAAGTTCTCCTTCATTTGTGGTCTCTGAGGAACTTTTTTTTTTTTTAATGTTCGTTGATGATTCGGAGTACTTTCTTTATGCTGTTTCATCTTCATTACAAGCTGGTTTAACGGATTCTTCTATGGTCGTTGACGATTCGGAGTGCTATCTTTATGTCGTTTCCCTTTTCGGGACTTGAGATTACCTTTTTCGCTTCCTCACAACTCTGGGTGATGCTTTGCAATAAACAGATACATCGCGCCGGAGCAAGTACCAGTTCAGTATGGTGGACTGAGCAGGGAAGGAGAGCAAGAATTTGCTGTCTCTGACGCTGTCACAGAGGTCACTATCAAGGCAACCTCTAAACATACTGTAGATTTCTCTATCTCTGAGGTACGAATCAAACATCCCCCGCTTAAATTTGCCGTTTGGTTACACATATTAATTGATTCTAATTATAATATATCAAATTTAGCAGAAATGTCTTCTGGTTTGGGAACTCCGAGTGATAGGCAATGAAGTGAGGTACGGAGCTGAATTTGTGCCAACTGCAGAGGATGGTTATACTGTGATTGTATCAAAGTCCAGGAAGATTACAGCAGATGAGCCTGTGATATCTGACAGCTTCAAGATTGGAGAAGCAGGCAAGGTGGTGCTTACAATTGATAACCAAACCTCCAAGAAGAAGAAGCTTCTCTACAGATCCAAGACTAAACCCATCTCAGAATGAGCTGCAATGACCAAAGTCTTTTCAAACCCGTCTCAGAATGAGCTGCAATGACCAAAGTCTTTTCAGGGGCTTGCTTACAGAATTTAGAAGGGTTGTTTTCTTCGATGAAAGTCTATTAAAGTTCAAAATTTCAAATTTGTTTCGTAAATC
>JAOSBK010000204.1:6261305-6271895 GCA_027568895.1 Erythroxylum shatona
AAAAGATTATTGAGAAACAGTGAGAGCCATATAGAAAACTCTAGATAAGGAATCCGCAGCAAGGTTAATAAGACCCAGTTTATATTCAATAGAATAGGAAAGACTATTAGTTTATGCCCTTGCAGACAATCAATTAGATGCAAATTAATATATGACATTATTTTGAATTAATAAAAAGGCTTTCTTTATCTTTATGTATTCATTTAATTAATACTTTATATTTTAATACTAAAGATAAAATTTTTAGAATAATTACTATGTAATTAAAATTATGATGAGATCATAATTATGAGATTCAATTTACACTTATATGTTATTCCTAAATGTTCCTAGTTGTAGTTTTATCAATATTGGATATTGTTGAAACGGTAAAACTAGCACATATTATGTTTCTATCTTATGAAGAAAGTAATCGATCTCATAAATTAAAGTCTAGAGATACTTAAACCAATGTATGGGAGATTAGTAGAGAATAAGTCACTGAACTGACCCAATTATAAGAATTTCGGATAGAATATTACTTATATGTCTATGGATTATCTCATAATGATGGTTGTATAATTGATCCTCAGATTTGAGATTACCAAGGTATCTAGTGTGGAAATTACTATGTTTTGATGCTACTTATGAATCGTCCTAGGATAATTCAGTTGGTAGTAATTGGATACAGTATGAACCATATGTAGATAGTTGAGTAATTCAATATAAAATTTATCACTCTAAAGTAATTAGAGAGAATATTCTACTATTCTTAATTAGTAATCATTTATGGAATTCTCTTGCCAGAGTGAATTGATATTTGAAAAGGAGTTTTCAAATTTCAATCATAAATCAATTACTAATTGGCAAGAACGAACATCATTGAATGATAAGAGTAGACACAGTATCCATACTTTGTCCAATTAAAATATTGAATGATGAAAGGATTAAATTATATATTATAGCCATGCATGGACAAGTTAAGTTAATCACTTTGACATTCCTGATATTTGGCTAATTATAACATATTGCCAGGCATCAATCATGATTAATGATTTATGAATTATTTAATTAAAAAATTAAAGATAAATTAAAAAAAGTTTTAATTTATCCAATTCCAATTGTGAATTATAATTAAAATTTATAATTATTGCCAATTTATTAGGAACCTAATGGGTCACATGTCAAAGAGCAATTTATGAAAGAAAAATCAATTTAATTAAGTTAGACTTAATTATAAAATTTGAGAAACTTTGGGAATCAAATATGAAATATTTGATTTTATTAAAATTAAATTAATTATAATTAGAATATGATTTTAATTATAATTAAAGAGATTTAATTTTAATAAAAAAAATCTTATGATTTTTCTATTTAAAAGGAAGAACTTTTTGAAAGCTAGCACTTTTTTCTTCTTCCTCTCAAATCAGTTTGAGAATTGCTCTGTAGATACTATCAGATGCTGGACACTTGAATAGCTAGTGATTGATCAATCGAAAAAAGTTTCAAAGATTTTTCAACAGAAAAGCAAACAAGGTATGATTTCTAAATCGATTTATGTTTTATTCAAGTTTATTCAATTATCGGTTTAAAAGGTTCAATCATATTTCAAATTCTTTAATTTTATTAAATCTTTTGCCAAATTTATGACCATCTAATACCAGTTGAACCTTTTAAACCTTAAGTATCTTATTTTACTAGTTTAATTTCTGATATTTGATCAAATGTGAAGAAATATGCTATTTAATTTGTTTGACGAAGTCCTAAATACTAAAAATAAAACTCCTAATACGCTCGCAATTGACATGTTAACGAGTTCTATAGCGTTGAATATGACTTTCCCATGACTTAGTTCACTAATTAAATGATCTTTAGAAATACACTTGACCTAGGCTTTTTTCCTTTATGATTTGAGCTCTCAAACTTTCAAGGATTTTATTAGTAGTAATAATTTCAAGGTTTCAAATATTTATTTTTTTCATCGTTATAAAGAAAAAGACACAATTTTTGGATCTACCATTGAATTATTAATTACTTATTTTGTGATGCTAATGATGATGTTGATGATGGGATTGACGAGATGTTAGATAATTATAGGAATTATATGGAGACTATGAATGAAACAAGTCTAACATAATTGGTATTATTACAAAAGATGATTTTGGGAAGTTACTGAAAATTGCTCAAGAAGAATTATATCATGGGTGCCCAAATTTCTCACAACTATCTTTTGTAGTCAAATTGTTGCATTTGAAAGTCTATAATAAATGGAGTAACAAGTCTTTTGACATGTTAATTAACTTACTGAACGATGCACTACCTATTGGACACAAATTGCTGCAATCTTACTATGATGCAAAGAAAATGATAAGGAACCTCAGATTAGGATATATTTCAATTCATGCATGTAAGTATGATTGTGTTCTATTTTGGAAGGAAAGTAAAGATGTTCAGGAATGTTCGATTTGTGGTACATCAAGGTGGCAAGCGGATGATAGGAAAGGGAAAAAGATGCCGAATAAAATCCTTTGATACTTTCCTATTAAACTCTAACTACAAAGACTTTTTATGTCAAAAAATAGCCATGAATATGAGGTGGTATAAAGAGAAACGCATTGATGATAACATTATGTGTCATCCAGCAGACTCAATGGCATGGAAAGAATTTGATAGAAAGTTTCCATGGTTTGCACAGGATTGTCATAATGTTCGACTTGGATTGGCCTCAGATTGATTTAATCATTTCGGTAATATGAGTACTTCATACAGCATGTGGCCGGTTATTATAATGCTATACAATTTACCTCCATGTAAGTGAATGAAGGAGCCTTTGATGTTATTGTCTTTGCTTATTCTAAGACCTACTGCTCTTGGTATGGATATTGATGTATACGTGCAACCATTAATTGATTACTTAAACGATCTATTAGAATTTGGATCACAAACTTTTGATGTTGTTCAAGGTGAAACATTTATAATGCATGCTGCTGTTTTGTGGACTATAAATGATTTCCCAGCTTATGGGAATTTATCTGAGTGGAGCAGTAAAGGGTATATGACTTGTTCTGTGTGTAACCATTAAACTTATTCAATAAGGCCACGAAGTAAAATATGTTATACAGGTCATCGTTGTTATTTGGAATATAGGCATAGATGGCAAAGAAGTAAATTGTTTAATGGCACGATAGAATTGGGTAAAGTTGTGTTGTAGTTGTCTGGTGATAATATTATTTACCAGTTATCACATTTGGGTGACATTACACCTGGAAAACACCCAAGTAATAGAAAGTGAAAGAGAAATGATGTTGAACTCAATTGGACTAAAAAAACATAATTTTCAATTTGGCGTATTAGAAGGAATTACTATTGAGGCATAATCATGATGTGATATATATTGAGAAAAATATTTGTGAGAATGTTTTAGGAACTGTGATAGGAATAAATGGAAAATGGAAAGACACAATTAAGGAATTGACTTAGAAGACATGAATATTAGAAAAGACTTGCATTTGAAAACAAGAGATGATGAGTCATACATTATCCCCCCTACTTATTACAACATGTCAAAAAAGGAGAAACGATCTTTTTGTCAGTTTCTTCAATCAGTGAAGTTTCCTTATGGGTATGTATCAAATATGGGTCATTGTGTCAATGTTAAAGAGGGAAAACTATCAGGGTTGAAAATCCATAATTGTCATGTACTTTTGCGACAATTACTTCTTGTTGGAATACGTGGGTGTTTGCCGAAAAATGCGTTTGTAACTTTGTGAGAGTTTTTTAAGCAATTATGTTGCAAGACACTTAAAGTTGAAGAGCTTGACAAAATGAAAAAAGACAAAGCTTTGATTATATGTAAGCTTGAACTAGTATTCTCCCTATTGTTTTTTTGATGTAATAGTTCATTTGACAATTCACTTACCATATGAAACAAAAGTCTATAGACCGGTTCAATTTCGATGGATGCTCCTGATTGAAAGGTAATTCATATTAACTTTTATTTTTTTAAAAGTTAGTTTTTTGTTGTCAATTCCTAATATTTTATATTTTGTTCAAGTTTTCATGCTCTCTTAAGCGTTATATATGTAATAGAGCTCGACCTGAACAGTTTATTACAGAGGCTTATATAGCAAATGAATGCTTGACATTTTGTTTAATGTACTTAAGTGATTTGGAGATAAGATTTAGTAGACCAGAACGTAACTTTGATTTTGATGAAGAGAGTGGGTTATCAATTTTCTCCCAAAAATTAAGGCCACTTGGTGTGAGTAAATATGTAGAGTTGACTAAAGACGAATTCCAAATCGCCAATTGAAAAATTTTGAACAATTGTGAGAAAGTCAATATATATGGAGTATATATATTACTTTTGATTCAAACAATCATAATCTAATACTTGTCATTAAATCTCATTTCCTTATTTTCATTTACTTTTTTAAATAAAGAGCACAAAGAGTCCACTCACAGCAAAGGAATTATTAATGTTAAAGAAAGACATAAGCTAAAGTTTGTATCATGGTTTAGAAATTGAGTAAGTTATATGTTGATTACATATTATGAACATATGAAAATTTCTATTTCAGAATAACTTCTAATTTCATTTTGTCATACAGATGATACGGTTACATAACCGTAATGTGCAAGAAGCGACAACAACACTGTATAGTTTGGCATGTAGGCCTCATATTTTTGGGAAAAAAATATACAGATTGCATTGTTAATAGGGGTGAGATTTCACATACAAGATCGAGATAATCGATTTAGAAGCCAAAATTGTGGGGTTGTTATTGAGGGATGTTATGACAATGATTTTATTGACTTATACAGTGTCATCTATAAAATAATAGAGTTACACTACATCAAGGATAAGAATGTTGTTCTATTTAAGTGCAAATGGTTTAATCTTACTGACATAAAAGTGAACGGGAATATTACTAGCATCAATGTTAGTAAGACATTGTATGATAATGATTCTTTTGTCCTTGCAAGTCAAGTGAAGCAAGTTTTCTACCTCAACGATTTGTATTGGGTAGCAATTGGAAGGTTGTTCAAAAGTTTCAACACAGAAATGTCTTCGATTTTAGTGAAAGGGATAATGGTCAACCTAATGAAGATGCAGATGAAGTATATCAAGAGAATGGATTGGAGTTTAATAATGAAGCCATTCAAACAGAAGATACAGATATATTATCATCTCATAAGAGAGACGTTGATCCCAACATAGTACAACTGGATGAAATCCAAGCCAATCTTATCTTACAAACATATGAAGACTATACTTAGGATGAATTAAATGACAATGATGATACTTTGGCTGAATAAATTAATGATTAAGAATCCAATGATAATGTACTTAATGATGATGATTTTCAAAATCTTGATCGTGATGTTTTAATGTAAATAAATTGTTTATATTGTTTGAAATGTTATGTTCATATTTAAGTTATGTTATTGATGTTTTACTTATGTTTATTCGGCATGAATCAATGCATAATGTTGATGTTTTAGTTATGTTTATGAGAAATGTTGGTGTTTAATTTATGTCTATGCCAAATGTTTAGTTTTGACTTATGTTTGACTTATCTTCATGTGGAATGTTGATGTTTGAGTAAAGATTATATGTTATGTTGATATTTCATTATGGATATTCAGTATAATTGGACCTAGTTGAAACAAAGAAAATAGGATGGCAACTACCGAAAATGTTCCTCCTACACAGCAACTAAATCAATTCGACCCCATTGATCAACAACCACCAATTTCATCCTCCAATGAGAGTAGTTAGCAACAACCTATATCTACCTCAACTAGTACTGAGGGATCTTCAAGTTTGTTATTGTTAACCACCTAAATTTACAGTTATGCTCAAATATATATTTACATGTTTAATGTATTTTTTCTTATCGTTATTCTTTTGTTGTCAGGTTTCAACACTGTCATAAGAAAAAGAAGTAGAGATATCATGAGTTGCAACGCATGAATGTTGCATTGAACATTAAGTTGTCTGTGCATATTACCCCCACACAACGTCGTCCTATTGATAAGATCCAATCAGCAAAATTGTTCAGTGAGTTGGGAGTCGTTGTCAGGAATGAATTTTCTTGCCTTCGACATGCCAAGCAATTGAAGGAAAACAATTTACTACATAATGCTTTGGACAAAGTTTCGATAATTTTTCAATTCATTTTATTATATGCAATATGGTTTTACTTATTTAAAGAGTAAGTTAACTTATATGTGTTGTTCACAGATGAAACCCAATATCATCGATATCGAGAACCCTGAAGTTTGAAGCTATGTTAGTTCACCGTTGAAACAAAGGGCAAAGGATCATTGTTATTGACTTCATAAATACCACAATTCTTTTACTCCGAATGAGGAGGCAAGGAGACATGTTCTAGAATAGGAGACTCCAGAAAATTGAAGTGAAATGTGTAATTATTAGGCCTCTACGAAGGTTAAGATTTGTCTTCTTTCTCTTTCCATTTCCTTCCATTAATTTTGTTTTTGCATTTAATGACTATTTTTTCTCTTTATTTAGGAAAAGTGTGAGAAAGATAAAGTTAATAGAGCAAAAATGAAAACTCCTCACAACACTAACTCCAAATTATGTGTTATCGTACGACAAGAATTTGTAGGTATAATGTTTAGAAGTTATTATTCTATTAGTTAATACAATATAATCTATTACATTTCAATTTTTTTAATTCATATAACAGAGTCAGACTCAACTGTATGGAAAAGAGTGTGATAAGATCATACTCTACAAGCTGACATACTACAAGGAAGGTGAAGGCTGGACGTTTGAAGAGGCACAAATTAATTATGTAAGTACAAAAAAATTAATTTAAGTTTATTTATTTATGTAATACTAAGTAATAATATTTGAATTACACCTCGATTTTGTGTTTTAAATTGTAGGACAAGATGCAAGAGTTGTTGCAGAGATCATTGTCTAACAGGAATGAGCCTAATGTGGATAACATTTGCAATAATGTCCTTGATATAAGATCAAGGTATATCAAAGGCCTTGGGCACGACCCTAAGCCAATTGGTTCTTCATCATCACGATTAGCATATGTAACGACACTTCAAAAGGATAACTGATCACTTAAGGCTCAGTTATAATGTAATGAAGAAAAATTAGATCATACTTAAGAAAAATTACAACATAATGAGCAAAAACTAGATTATATTAAAAGAGAATTGACCAGATTTAAAAAGATGGTCAAATGAATAATTAGGTCATGTCAGTAGTAGTGACCATGATGAGTCCTTGTTTGTTATAATAATATAATATATAGTTACTTTGGAGGGTTGGAATAAAATCTTGAGTAGGCAACTTGTCTCGAAACATATTAGTCACTTTTGCTACGTGCATGCCGGTTTTGTTGATTACGAAAATGAAAGAATGAATGTGACCCTAATTTCACTAAAGTTTTAGAAGTTTAGAGAGCCCGGCCTCAAGCTGTCGAGATTTGGAATTTTCCATGAAATATGATTAAAAATCTAAGTGGTTGGTCATAAAATTTTTAAATTATCTAACTTTTAAACTTGATTGTTAATTTTTTGATTTGATTTATTTTAATAACGTTTAATTAATTTATTAATTTTAATTATTTATGTCAAAACATAAAGGATTAATAGTTAGATTTTAATTTATATCGCATTGAAAGTTTTTAAAATATATTTTAAATTAAAAATATAATATTCAAAGCTAAATTTAAATCAAATAGAACATTGTCACTCGTTTCTTTCTACTTCTCCGTAGTTTTTACTAGTTAACATTTATAAATCGTGTATCAATTGCCATTGCAATCATCCCATATATTTAACAGCCCCAATTAAACAGCTTGAACTTGGGAAGAACAGGGGAGTTTGTCATGTTTTGCATATATAGTTCATACTGATGAGTTCTTTCCCCTTTATCCAATAAAATGTATAACTAAGCACTTGGGTAATAGTGCGATGAGTAAGTAATATACTAATCAATCCTTAGAACCAAGTCTGCATGTAATGTAGGTGAATTGCTTATGACCTTTTAAGCATGCATGATATAACACCTTTTTTGCTTTTAATCTCATACGTTTCTTGCACTTAATTTCAGAGTAACTACATATTAAGGAGAAAATACGAATCACCGTGCCAGCAGGGAATGGAATGGCCATATCTTGGTTTGACGCAGGACACATGGAGAGAGTTGACGGATAAATGGGAGAATGGGGATATTTTCGTTAATTACGACAATAAGACGACAAATTCCATTGCCAACTGTCTTCGGACCAATGTGTTTTTTTTTTTTTTTTTAAAGTTCAGATCAATGTTAGAAAACGGCTCTAGTGGCTTAAATAAAGTCACAAGTTAGAATCTTTTTTATATATGTAGCAGTTTAAAATTTAGGGTAGAGCTTTATCTCCTATTTTGGACCTATCTGGCTCAAACAGAGATTAGTTTGGGTGTGGATGACTTAAAGGTACCTTCCCATAATTAGGACCCTCCTAAGACACCTCGTAGGTAACCAAAAAAAAGAAAACGGTTCATATCTAATATTAATTAGATCTTTTAAATATTAAATATTTTATTTTATTAGTTTAACTTTTGATATAATTTTTAAAATATTGATAATAATAAGAATATACGACGAATGGGAATGAGCTGTACGTGTGAACAAAGATTTTGAGGAGAGGACATATGTAGTTGGGCCGAAACCATCCATGATCTCATTTATGACATCGCATTTTCTGGTTTAGTAGGAAAACAGAAACAAACTAATTGCTATTTTTTCAAAAAGGAACAGAAAACAAAACACACAACCTTAATAACATTACGCACCTTCTGTCTTAAGACGCCCACAAGCTCCTCTCTTTCTTTATCTCTATCCACTACAAGAAATTCTCATTTTACCGACGGAATTTTCCGTCGCTAAATTACACATTTTCGTCGGTGAAAGTAATCACCGACGGAATTTAGTGCTGGAAAAAATCGGTCGGTGAATTTCCCGTAGGTAAAAATACCGACCGAAAAATTTCGTCGCAATTTTACGACGGAATTTACGACAGAAATTTGTTGTCGGCATTAATATAACGACGGAATGGGCAAGTAAGATTCCTTTGGAGATATTTAGCTACGGTCATATGGTCGGTCGGTGATTATTAGAATTATATTTGTAATTAATATGTGTTTTCCTTATAGGCTTTAGTCAACTTTTCACTGATTGTGGATCACCATATTTCAGCATTAGAATGAGGATTAATTTATTTTACTCTGTGTACATAAGAAACATGCTCTATACATGGAAGACAATAGAAAGCCTACCTTTGGCACATTCTTCGAAAAGGTCTATCAATAATAACAACATCTTATTTCAAAGCCTCAAACTCCAGCAGCAAGATTCATCAAGCCCATACTTTATTCATCATTCTGACTATCCCAGCCACATGCTTGCACTCATCAAATTGAACGAAGCCAACTATCCTTCATGAAGCTGGTCAATGATTCATGCCCTTACAGCAAAAAACAAGATTGGTTTTATCAACGGGTCAATCTAGCTGCCTTCAGAAATGGAACATCCGACAGAGTATGCTTTATGGAGTCAGTGCAATAGCATGGTTTTGTCATGGCTTACCCATTCAGTGGAGTCCGACCTTGCCCAAAGAGTCATTCATGCTAAAATAGCGTATCAGGTATGGGAAGATTTCAAAGATTAGTTTCCACACAAAAAAATGCACCAACAATATATCAAATCCAAAAATCATTAGCCTCTCTATCACAAGGCACAATGACAGTCTTTGCATATTATACTAAACTCATAAGTCTTTGGGATGAGTTAGAGACCTATCAGACTCTTCCCACTTACAATCAAATGAAGGTACATAACGAACATAAGGAAGAAGACCAATTGATGCAATTCCTCATGGGACTCAATGACGCCTATAATGTTGTTCGTACCAATATTCTTATGATGTCACCTCTTCCCAATGTTCGTCAAGCATACTCCCTTGTGATTCAAGAGGAAACTCAGCGACAAATGATGTCAAAATCAACAGAGAATTTCTCCATTGCTGTTGCAATCTATAGTCACCCCAGCAATGTCTCCAATAAAAACAAAGATAAGAATTGTGATCATTGCAACAAAGAAGGCCACACAATTGACAATTGTAGAACTCTAAAATTTCACTGCAAATTTTGTGATAGAAAGGGACATACAGAAGATATATGTACATTCAAAAATGGCACATGGAATTCTAACAATACTAGAACTCAAGGATACAAACAAAATCAGCGTGGACATCGAGGAAGTGGATCAAATTCTTATCCTACAATTAATGTAATGAATTCTTCTCGTGATGACACTACACAAGACAATAATGCATCATTATCTAATCCCTCAAATGAGGTTTCCAAAGAGTAGCTTCAACAAATTGCTCGAGCATTATCAATGATGAACACAACTGGTAATGATGATGCTTATGCAAACACTGCAGGCCTGTATTCATGGTACAGATTATTGGACAATCCACTCTTCAGGGGGTTCCTTTACCTATGCTCTACTTTTCGTTAATTGCATTGTTTTCTTTGTTTAGTTTTCCTGCCATTGAGGACAATGTGAATTTT
>JAOSBK010000204.1:6290860-6303899 GCA_027568895.1 Erythroxylum shatona
TAATTAGACAAATATAATGTACAAAATAAAAATTATTCTATAAATTAATAAATATTAATTTATTGATAAATTAATAAAATATTCATTTATCGATAAATTAATAACTCCGTATAAGATAATAATTTTTTTGATCCCAACAATATTCATTTGTAGAGGTTTTACTGTATTGTCCATTTATTAATTTCCTTTATTTTACTTCGTCCCGAGCCTGGAGAACGTTAGGAGTGACCTTGAATAAAATACTGCTGCTACTCTTGGGGAACCGGTTTAAATTAACATTCAATACCAACTTGAATATTTTTCTCTAAATATTTGTTTTGTTCAAACAGAAAGTTGAAACTAATATACTAAAATGTGTCCAGACTTCAATGAGTAGATGCCTATTTTCATACTGGTATAAGAAAGCTGTAAAAGAGAGACCAAACCTGTTCTATATTTTTCATTAAGGATCATTTAGTTAGATCTAAATGTCATAATCTAATTAGATCTAAAACCTGATAAACCTTTTCATGGTTATATCCAAATTCTATCACTGTCATCAGCCTGGGCGTGGAAATTGTGGTCCAATATCAGTATAAATAAACTCTTTTGCTAGTCCTTTAAGCAGAAACCGAGTAGCGAATGGCAATGAATAGTCTCCTTTTCTTGCTCTTGTTAGTGTCATGCTTTATCTTTTGGAAGAAGCTTGGCAAAAGTAATCTCAATCTACCACCCTCCCCTCCGAAGTTGCCAGTACTTGGCAATCTTCACCAACTGGGCAAACTGCGTCACCGCTCTCTCCGAGCTCTCTCATTGAAATATGGCCCTCTAATGTTCTTAAACATCGGTCAGAAGCCAACTCTCGTGGTTTCTTCCGCCAAAGCAGCAAGAGAAGTTCTGACAACCCACGATATAGAGTTTGCGGATCGACCCAAAACAACAGCTGCAGAGATCTTTTTCTATAGCTGCAGCAGCGTTGTTTTCTCTTCCTATGGTGAGTACTGGAAGAAAGTTAAGAAACTTTGCGTTACAGAACTTCTAAGTACGCAAAGGGTGCGATCCTATCAATCCATAAGGGAAGAGCAAGTCGATATTTTGATAGGTAAAGTTCGATGTGCATGTCTTAGTGGAGCCTGTATAGATATCAGCGAGATGTTGCTTGGTGTTATCAATAGCATAATTTCTCTATGTGTAATGGGTCGAAAGGCTACAGGGGGTAAAGATAATAGCGAGTTTGGGGAGTTACTGAAGAGAATGATGTTACAATTAGGAAACTTTAGCTTTGCTGATAGCTTTCCTATCATTGCATTTATGGATAACCTGACAGGTATAACTGCACATATTAAAGCAACATCTAGAGAGATAGACGCTTATCTCGATCAAGTTATTGAAGATCATAGTATGGAGGATTATGATGAACAATTGTATTTTAAAGACTTCGTCCATATTTTCCTTGAACTTCAAAAGAATGGCCAGCTCGGTATTGAGCTTACCCGAGACAATATCAAGGCAATCCTACTGGTAATATTCTTCTCTCCTCGTTATGATTTGACAATTTACTCTCTGCTACTTGGCTTTTATTGTGCTATGATGCGAAAAATTTTCAGGAAATGTTTGTTGGAGGAACTGTTACAACTGCAACAACAATAGAGTGGGCAATGGCAGAACTAGTAAGAGATCAAAAAGCAATGAGGAAAGCACAGCAAGAGGTAAGAAGAGTTGTCGGAAACAAATCAAGTGTGGAAGCAGAAGATATTGAAAAAATGGCCTACTTGAAATGGGTTGTCAAAGAGACCTTGAGGTTGCATCCAGCTCTTCCTCTACTAATTCCCAGAGAAACATCAGCAGGAGTTGAGCTGGCAGGCTACACTGTACCTCCAAGAACAGTAGTGCTTGTCAATGCATTCGCAATTCATTTGGACCCTGAAGTCTGGGAAAGCCCAGAAAAGTTTATCCCAGAGAGGTATGAGAAAGACCCAGTCGATGTCACAGGCCGTGACTACAAATTCCTTGCATTTGGTGGTGGAAGAAGGGTTTGTCCTGGGCTCCACTTTGGTCAGGCTTCAACAGAAACTGTTCTTGCCAATCTCTTGTACTGGTTTGACTGGAAATTGCCTGATGGTAAACGTCCAGAGGAGTTGGACATGGATGAGTCATTCGGCCTGAGTGTTTCTAAGAAAACCCATCTTCGCCTCATCCCAACATTAAGCTCTCCTTAGACCATTCAAAGGATGATCCAATTGTTCATCTCGTTATGCTTACTTGTAATAATAATAATGCATGTCGTGGCATGTCAAACCATCTTCGCCTCATCCCAACATTAAGCTCTCCTTAGATCATTCGAAGGATGATCCAATTGTTCATCTCGTTATGCTTGTAATAATAATAATGCATGTCGTGGCATGTCATGTTAGATTATTTAATGGCTTATGTCACTTATAGATTTGATTCTAATGAATATGTCACTTGTAGATTTAAGTTTAATGAACAAAGCCCAATATTATAGTTATTGGGTATTAAAGCTTTAATCTCAAATGGGTCAAAGATCCTTTCCTTGTCTCTTTTAAAAAAACAACATGATAATTGACTGTTAATAAAGTCTTACAAAATTATCTAAGAGGTTTCTAAACCACAGAAGGAATAAATCAAAGAAGCAAAGGAGAGAAGAAATCAATCCTTACAAAACTATCATAGACTCATGTATGACAAAATAAATCGATCCATCAATTGTTTTCAATTGGTATCGGAGAAAAGGTTTTGCATTATTTGTTGTCTACTGTCATCAACTATTCGTTTCATTTCTGTATGATTGTTTTTATGTTTGTTTCTGTATGGTTGTTTTTCTATTCATTTTTGTATGATTGTTTTTCTAGATTCAGTGGCATTGCTTTCTTCATACATGACATCATGCACGACCATAAAAGGAACTAGCATAAATAAGGACACAGAAATAGAAACAAAAATAAAAACCACAATTTTTGATGAATTTCGGTGTTGTTATTTTCAGATGTTAATTGAACCTCATTCTCAATGCTAAACCAAAATGAAATATAGATGGATGCATCTAAACAAAATATAGATGCTTGACCAAAACAAAATATGGATGGATGGTTTAGAGTGATAAACTTATGGGTTTGTTTTGTTTATTGACCACCAAAGAACTAAATGGTAGATGTCGTTATTGTTGGCTCAAGCCAAGAGAGGATTTTGGAAAGGAATTGCAAGAAGAATCCATGAAAGAAAGAAGATGTTATCATATAATAGATAAAACTAAAAATGATAAAAATTTTATGGGTTTAAATATTGGTCCTTCTTGAGGTATTTTATTTTGGGTTATAAGTCATAACTCATTAATTAATTGATAATTTAAATTAATTAATGAAGTTGTCAATTAATTAATTTAGGTTTATATGCATAAAAGTTGTGCATATATTTGTTATGCATAATATAATTTTTCGTCATATTATACTTTAATTGGTACTTTGACCATTTATATTACGTCATGCTTGGAATTACATTTTCTTATTATATGTTGAATGTGTTACATGATATTATGGTAATTTAGAATAGTCTGTTAGTCATCAAAGTGACCAAACTAATTAAATTAAATTCTATCTTGTATGGTAATTGTCCAATTAAATGTTTATTGTATAGACAGTTTGTTAATCACCAAAGTAGCCTAGCTTGAAAATATTAATCATTTAATTGTGAATGTTTAAATTGTTCATTATGATATGATGCTAAAATGATATAAAGGTTTAACATAACAATTAAGATTATTAATTACAACGTTAGGAAGTCACCCAAAGATGACCATTGCTTATAATTAATGATATTAAAGGGACTTTATCAACATATTTGGTTAATATGATTGTATATCCAAAGGTGACATGCATGTTGACTAGAATGTGATTGATTGTCCATTATAATGAACTATATTTGCATCATGACAAGTTACAGCTATGTATTTAAATTTCACCCAAAGGAGAATTTAAATGCATAATCAAAGTGTATTAGATAGTTTGAATCCATTTAGTTTTATTTAAAGCATTAACATGTGAGCTATATGTTGTGTTTGCAGCAACTACTAATTTGTTTGCATTAGGAAATGGGTTGATCAAGTTCAATGGTCTAAATTATGCTGATTGATCCGAACAACTCCAGTTTCAACTGAGTGTAATGGATTTGGACTTGGCCATAGTTTCAGACGCAAGGCTCGTAGCCATAACTGAGATTAGTTTTGAAGCTGACAAGTCTTATTATGAGGCTTAGGAATGGTCTAACAGGCTGAGCTTGAATTTGACGTGAATGATGATCGCTGAAACTGTAAAGCCATCAATGCCTAAAATGGACAAGCAAAGGAGTTCATGATGAAGCTTAAAGAATACTCCCAATCTGATATAGCTTATAAGACCATAGTAGAGACTTTAATGAGTGAGCTGCCGACCAAAAAGTTTAACTGGTCATAACTTATTCATGATCATGTAACACATATATCAAATCTAGCTACAAAGCTGAAAGCCATGGGTATGATGTAAGTAAGTCCTTCCTTGTATAATTCATTATCAACTCACTTGCCTCTTTAGTTCAGCCAATTCTAGGTGAATTATAATACCATAAAGGAACACTTCGTTCATCTCACATTTTATCAAGGAGCTAGTAGCAGCCAGAACAAACCAAGAAACAAAGGCAAAGATAAGAACAAAGTTCTCAGCAAAGTTAATGAGTGTAAATAGGTCTTTAAGACCAAACGTGACTTATAAGGCAACATTGAAAGATATAAAGCCAGACTTGTTGCCAAATGTTACATTTAGAATGATGGTATTGATTATAAAGAGGCCTTCTCTCCAATTTCAAAGAATGAATCTTTAAGAATTATTATGGCTCTGGTGGCTCATGATATAGAGCTTCATCAAATAGATGTAAAGACCACTTTTCTAAATGATGATATGAAAGAAGAAGTTTATATGGATTAATCGGAAGGTTTCGTGACCATAGGAAAGGAATGATTATTGTGTAAATTAAAGAAGTTAATATATGGACTTAAGCAAGCTTCCAAAAAATGGTATCTTAAGTTTAATGAATATCATTATGTCTTATAGTTTTGTAGAAAACACCGTTGATCAATGTATATATATGAAGGTTAGTGAGAGCAAGTTCATTTTATTATTCCTATATGTTGATGATATCCTTCTTGTTGCTAATAATATGGTTTTATTACATAATGTAAATAGTTTTCTCTCTAATAATTTTGAAATGAAAGATATGGGTGAGGCATCTTATGTAATAAGAATTGAATTATTTCGTGATAGATCACAAGGATTGTTAGGATTGTCTCAGAAAAGTTATACTGAGAAAGTATTAGAAAGATTTAAAATAGAAAAGTGCTCACGATGAAAGTTATAATTCAAAAAGGGGATAAATTTAATCAAGAGCAATGTCCACGAAACGATTTGGAATATAAGGAAATTGAGTCTATTCCTTATGTGTCAGTAGTTGGGAGCTTAATATATGCTCAAATATATACTCGGCCAGATATCAATTTTGCTGTCGGAATGCTAGGCCGATATCAAAGCAATCCTGAAATGGACCACTGAAAAGCTACAAAGAAAGTTCTTAGATATTTTCAAGGCACAAAGGACTATATGCTCACATATAAAAAATCAACTTATCTCGAAGTAATAAGTTACTCTGATTCAGACTATGTCGGTTGTGTAGACTCACGAAAATTTACATTCGGTTATATGTTCTTATTAGCTAGAGGAGTAGTTTCTTGAAAAAGTAAAAAGTAGTTCGTCATTGGTAATTCCACTATGGAGGTTGAATTTATGACGTGCTTTGAGGTCACGATTCATAGATTATAGTTGCGAAACTTTATCTTAGGTCTTAGCATTGTCGATAATACTAATAGACCATTAAGAATTTATTGTGATATAATTCCGCAACCGTTTTCTTCTCTAAGAATGACAAGTATTCAAATAGTGCAAAGCACATGAATTTGAAGCATTTGTCTGTGAAAGAAAAAGTGTAAAAATATAAAGTGTAAATTGAGCATATTGGTACCGATCTAATGATAGCGAATCTGTTAACTAAAGGCTTACCACCCAAAACATTTATTGGTCATGTTGAATAGATGGGTATTAAAGATAAGTTCTTATTAGCATAGCGTTCTAACATGTATATATACATATAATTGTCTTGTTCGAATTGTTATGACACTTGTGAATTAAATTGCAGTCATATTTTGCTCACTTACTTGTTATTTATATTATGTTGTATACAATAATTATTTCTATGAGATAACAATTACATAATTACCTATTTAAAGTTTTATGAATTAAGTTGATATGTGATCCATGGAAAGAATCATGTTATATAACTTGTATCCGCCATGATCCCATCATCGTAATTCAATTAAGGATGAGTTGATCGATTCCATATATTGTGTGTACTTAAGGTTTTATTGTTGAATTACCAAGTCGTAACATAGGCCAAGTGGGAGATTGTTAGATTATTTAATGACCCATGTTATTTATAGATTTGAGTCCAATGAATGTAGCCCAAGATTATGGTTATTGGGTATTAAAGTCTTTATCTCAAATGGGTGTAAGATCTTTTCCTTTTCTCTTTTGAAAAAACAACATGATGGTTGGTTATTAATAAGGTCTTACAAAATTATCTAAGAGGTTTCTGAACCATAGGAGAAACAAATCAAAGAAGCAAAGAATAGAGGAATCAATCCTTACAAAAGTATCATGATTCAAGTATGACAAAATAAATCGATCCATCAATTGATTGCATGTCAAACACCCATCTTCGTCTCATCCCAACATTAAGCTCTCCTTAGATCATTCGAAGGATGATCCAAATTGTTCATCTCGTTAAGCTTATTTGTAATAATAATAACGCATTTCGTGGCATGTCACGTTCTCAACCAATTCAAATCCCTTGAGTTCTCCTTTCCAGTAAAAGTCAAATTCCTTGCCACTAAATTAAGGAAACCTACATTTATTATGATTTAGGAACAGAAGGAGCGCAGCCACGAAAATTTGCTAGCCGTTTAATACCATATTTGGACCATTACCAAAATTTACTGAATATAACGCCTTTATTTTACTGTTAATGCTAAAAGATTTTTTTAATTTAAAAAGTTAAAATAAATTGGGGTAAAATATTTTAAAAGTTAAAGTTCAGTAAATAAAAAGATTTTTGATAAAATGTAATTAGGCTATATAAGAGGAAAAAGTGGAATATATTTTATTACAACAGTTAAGTTATGCGAATAAAAAGAAAATTTGGAACTAATCTGATTTTTTTTCCACATCTTATATTAACAAATTTTAAGATTGTGTCTAAACTTATTTTACATTCTTCGTATTTGTACAGCTCTCAAGAATCTATATATAGAATTGAATCCTCAAATAAATTATTATATAGTAAACATATATATATATACACACACACAATTTAAGAGAGGAAATTATTTTAACACAAATCCATTTTTTAAAAATGTAATCTAAGTTCATAAAGTTTTTTTTAAAATTTTTTGGGTGTAAACTCTCGACTAAAGGTGAAAATGTGAATGAAGCTCTTCACAAGCAGAATGGTGCAAATAAAATCCTCCACAACAATTATATAAACCTGACGAACAATGAGGCTCTTCCCAAAAGTGTAGACAAAGCAAAAACTGTACAATAGACGTACCTAGCTAAGAGACAATTAGGCTTTTCCCAAGAAGGTTAGACGAATGAAAAGAAACCGCAACAAATGTACATATAATTGCATGGATGATAAAAGCTAAGAGCTTCACATCAAATGTATACCAAAGGCACGATGGAAGGGCGTATAAACCGAAAGCTTCCATACAAATTTTACATATCCGACATCGAAGTTCAACAAGAAAGAGGTGATACAGACCAAAACCTCACAACAAGTAATAGGTTAAGGAAGCTACTGACAAGCAAGCAGCAAAGTCTATGTCCCAAAAGAGAAAAAAAATCTTGTATGCCACTCCATTTGCCGATATTCTTCTTATTTGCTGCCACGAGAGTACGTAGGATTGGAGCTGTCGAGGACTGTGCAGTTGCAATTAGCCAGGAAAATAGACTTTAGGTGACATAGTTAATAAGACTAATACTGCAAGGTAGGAATCTACCGTTTGAAAGAAAGCAAAATATTCTCTGCTCACAGGTGTTAAATGGCCCTAGTTAGCATTGGCTTAAAGGCTACTGGGCAAACTCTTGCTATCAACAATAGCCAAGAGCATTTATTGAAAAGGGTGGAACGATTGAGTATGTAAATTCGACTGAATTTAACCTTACGTTTAATAAAATTTTTAACTTCAATTAAAAGAAAATTAATATATTTTGATTAATTAATTAAAATTAACAGAAAAAGGAAAATTTAATTGAAGTGAATTTTAAATTTATTTCATATTTTAGAAAAATTATGGTATCACTTCCTTTAACAAAAGAGCAGCATCGGTAAGATAATACATTTAGGTCAACGACGCCGGCCAAGACTTCTGTGTTGAGTTAAAACATGCTTTTCAAACGTTCTTCTGGGATCTTTTTAATATCTATTTCATGGTTTGTCACTTTTTCAATCTCTTGTTGTTGTTGGCAATAGACCGGCTCTATATGTTTTAAAATTTGATTGAATTATAGTAATTTCGTAACTAAATAAGCCTGAATAAATAGCAATGAACAAATAAATTTTACGTGAAACATTTCTAAATTAGGGTAAAAACTACAAGCAAGGATAGAAGAATTTTACCACAAAAAATTCGAGAATTACAAGGAGAAAAAATTTAGATCCAAAAAATAAATATAATATTTTTGTCTCTCTGTTTTTTTCCTCTCTCACCTCACGTCTCTTTTTCTTTTTGCTTGTTGTGTGTTTCTTCATGCTACTCCTGCCTTTTTATAAGCAGGAGTGCCTTATGTGAATGATTGATAAAAATGGTTAGTCATTTTGTCCTTACAAGGCATGGTAGGCATTGACAATTCTCTCACT
Source organism: Erythroxylum shatona (assembly GCA_027568895.1). Taxonomy (NCBI): domain Eukaryota; kingdom Viridiplantae; phylum Streptophyta; class Magnoliopsida; order Malpighiales; family Erythroxylaceae; genus Erythroxylum; species Erythroxylum shatona. Next base: position 6,299,855 of record JAOSBK010000204.1, read on the forward strand.
TGAAGATTTGGTTGATAATTAATCATATTTTCACACCATTATTTTCTACTTTGCAGCTTTATGTTGTTTACGTTTTTGTCAAGCCACGTGAGGATCGACACTACATAAACTTGTCATCATTAATTGCTTTTGTTATAAAATCTGCCAGGTTATCTATTATATGAATTTTCTGCATGTCTATCGTTCTTTCTTCCACTTTCTCACAAACGAAGTGATATTGAACTCGAATGTATTTTGTCTTTGAACAAAATGCTGGATTCCTTGCAAAATACAAAGCACTTTGGTTATCACAAAGCAAAATAATATTTTCTTGTTTGCATTCAAGTTCTTCCAACATCAACTTCAACCACATTGCTTCTTTACTAGCTTGTGTAGCTATTACATATTCTGTTTTTGTTGTTGACGTAGCCATAACCGACTGCAGTTTTAAAACCCAGCTGATAACTTCTTTAGCTAGTGTAAACACATATCCTGTAGTGGGTTTACTTTTATTAAAATCACCTGCATAATCAGCGTCAACATATCCTTTGATAGTAAAATCTGATCCTCCATTGCATAATGCAACATCTGAGGTCCCCTTGATATATCTGAGAATCCTCTTAATATTATTCCAATGCTCTCGACTAGGATTCGTCATATATCGACTAACTACTCCCACTGCATGTGCAATGTCTGATCTTGTACAAATAATAGCGAACATTAAGTTTTTCATTGCTGATGCATACGGTACTTGAGACATCTCCATCATCTCTTCTTCATTGTTAGGACTTATACTTGAGGATAACTTGAAATTAACAGGAAGAGAGGTATAAATTGACTTCTAATCTTATATGTTGAATCACCTTAATATCTTCTTCAAATAACTCTTCTGAGAAAGCCAAATCTTCCTATAATTTCTGTCGTGGTGAATTTACATCCTTAAAATCTTGTTTGTTGGTCCCAAATCCTTTCAAATTTCCTAACCAACTGTGCATTCACTTATTTGATACGATCATTGTTGGAGCCTGCAACCAATATGCCATCCACGTATAATAGTAAAACTATAAAATCATCTTTCTCAAACCTGTTGAAATATGCACAAGGGTCTGCATTCAGTCTGCTGTATCCAAGGCTCATGATGAAGGAATTAAATATCTTATACCAATACCTCGGCACCTGTTTTAAACCATACAGAGATTTGTTCAACCTCCAAACCAAGTTCTCTTTCCCTTTTTCTTCAAAACCTTCTAGCTAGAGTATATATGTAGGACCTCGACCTCTCGGGCCTCGCACCCACCCGCTTGCAGATATTGTCCACTTTGGGCGTCAATCTCTAGGGCCTCCTGCCCTCACGATTTTATTTTTTTAGGACTTCCTAGGAGGTCACCTATCCTGGTACTGCTCTGGCCCTAGCATATTTAATTTTGAAGTTCTGATGGGATCCGGTGCATTAGGGCATAGAAAACACGTTTGCAAGGGAGATGTTTCCACATCCTTATAAGGCATGTTTCGTTCTCCTCTCCAGCAGATATGGGATACTCCTAAGTATCCACCCTCCCTTAGGAGGCCCGACGTTCACATTGGCAGATCGCTTGGGTCCTGTCTCTGAAGTTGGTTTTAAAATTTTTTAATTTTCTATTGATGCTTAATAAGTGATTAATGATATGATGTCATATGAAGTGAATGTAGTGATTGATTGTAGCTCGCCCTTATCGTAGGATATGTGCCGCAATGACCTCCGGGCCTCCCGGTGGGTACCCTGCGATAAGAGGGGTGTTACATTTAGGTGGTATCAGAGCATGGTTGGCATCTGTTGGGACATATAGGAATGTTAAGCATGAAATGTTAAAAAAATGCAGAAAATGATTGAAATTATTATTTGCTATAGGTCATCCGCTCTAGGTGATCAAATTGATCAACTAGCTGACTAAGGATCGGTAGGAGCTAGTGGGGAGTTCTCGGTGCCTAGATCTGAGGAGATGCCTCCTAGAGTTCTCGAGAGAAGGGAGAGGAGGTATGATAGGCTGCGGAAGCAGGGAGCTGTGGACTTCTATGGCAGCACAGACCCTGCTGAGGCCGAGGGATGGTTAGAGAGGACTGAGAGGGTTTTTGATCAGATGGACTGCGAGCCTGATGAGAGGTTTGACTATGCAGTATCATTACTGCAGGGCCCAGCTTACCAGTGGTGGAAGACTGTTCCAGGCAGTACCACCAGGCCTTGTCAATTGAAGTGGGAAGACTTTCTGAGGGTCTTCAGAGATAACTACATGCCCAAGGTCTACTTGGACATGAAGATGCAAGAGTTCTTGGGACTGAAGCAGGGCAAGATGTCAGTGGCGGACTATGAGGTCCGATTCAATGAATTGATGGGTTATGCTGCTGCTTTGATCCATACAGAAGAAGACAAGTGCAGGAGGTTTGAGAATGGGCTTGATATGGAGATCAGAACAAGGTTGGCAAGATCAGATATGGGCACTTTCACTGAGTTGAGAGCTGCCTCAATTAGAATTGAACAGCTGATGAAGGAGAAACAAACAGAGACCGGGCAAGGGTCTAGAGGAAAGAGGCCTAGTGAGAGTCACGACAGTTCTGGCAGGAGTTTCAGTAAGCGCCAGAGTAGATCATTCAGATCATCAAGTGGATCTAGACAGTCAGGAATTGCAAAGAGGAGTAGATTTACACAGGCTGGTGGTGGGCGAGGTACAGTGCAGAACCAGCGGCCCCCATGTGAGCATTGTGGAAAAAGGCACGGTGGAGAGTGCTGGATTGTATCAGGAGCTTGTTTTGCATGCGGCTCTTTAGAACACAAAGTTAGAGATTATCCGGTTGTTGCTGGAGTCCAGTCTGGTGTGAGTGGGAGATCCGGGAGTGATGCTACAGTCCAGCAGAGAAGAGGTGGTGGATCTAGACAGAGAGGCCGAGGGAGAGATAGAGGGAGAGCTAGGAGTTCTTCCATAAGATCGGAGGGACAGGACAGCCGACCTCAATCCCAGGCTAGGGTCTATGCTATGACCTGGCAGGAGGCCCAAGACTCACCCGATGTGGTTGCAGGTGCGCTCCTTGTTAATGACTTTGAGGCATTTGCACTGCTAGATCCAGGATCCACACACTCCTTTATCGCACCACATTTGGCATGTAGATTGCATTATGATAGGGAGTTGTTACAGTATGGGCTACGGGTGAGTATACCTTTAGGTAGTACTACTATCAAGCAGAGTTGGAGGCAGACCTGATAGTATTACAGTTGAGGGATATAGATGTGATCCTAGGCATGGATTGACTCATTGCCCATAAGGTCATCATGAACTGCTACACCAAGGAAGTAGTACTGGAATCTTCTGGTCATCCGAGAGCAGTTTTCAGAGGAGTTAGTCTGGTAGTGCCAGCCAGGATGATATCATTCATGAGTGCACTGATATTGATGCAGGGAGGATGTGAGGCTTAGCTGGCCCACGTCATTGATACTAGGGTTGAGTAGAGTGTTCAAGACATTCTAGTGGTTAGGGAATTCTTAGATGTGTTTCCCGATGAGTTACCTGGTTTACCACCAGATTAGGAAATGGAGTTCATGATTGATCTAGTTCCAGGTGCTACTCCTGTATCTATTCCTCCATATAGAATGACACCTGTGGAACTGAAGGAGTTGAAGGCTCAGCTTCAAGAGTTGCTGGAAAAGGGTTTTATTAGACCCAGTGTTTCACCTTGGGGAGTTCTAGTGCTATTTGTGAAGAAAAAAGATGGGACTTTGAGGTTATGTATCGATTATAGGCAACTGAATCGGGTGACAGTGAAGAACAAGTACCCATTGCCTAGAATTGACAATTTACTTAATCAGTTGCATGGAGCACAGGTATTTACTAAATTGGACTTGAGGTCAGGGTACTATTAGTTGAAGATAGCAGAAGCTGATGTACCTAAGAGTGCATTCAGGAGCAGGTATGGGCATTTTGAGTTTTTAATGATGCTATTTGGGCTGACTAATGCCCGAGCAGCTTTTATGGCCCTGATGAATAAGGTGTTTCAGCCCTACCTGGATCGCTTTGTGATTGTGTTCATTGATGATATC
>JAOSBK010000204.1:6303999-6319160 GCA_027568895.1 Erythroxylum shatona
ATCTCACATATATCACCTTTAACCCTTTCAAAGAAGAAGCATCGTAAATGACTAAAGAAGGGTTGATTTTTAGTAAACCTAAGTAAACACGGTGGCATATTAGGCAAGTGACAAGTGTCACTTGCCACATGTCACATGCTTAGGCCCTCACTTATTTCCTTTCCAATAAAAATTTAATTTCTACTAAAATTTCTCCTAAAAGTCCAATGGCTCAAATTAATAAATCCTAAAGTCATTTATCTAAATTTTCAGTGTCATTGGACAGTCATTTTCACTACCGGTAAACCATCAGTCTGCCACTTGGTATTTTTTCTAGTCCAAATATTACACCGAAAATTTTCAGAAAAATTTCTAAAATTCACTAAAAATTCTCATACCTCAATGACCCTCTCTAACTCAATTTTCATACACATAAATCATATTTTTCATAACAATCACATTTATGACCAAATATACAGAGAAATGTCATGAATGCATGTACAGGAATTTACATGTGCAAAATTCACTATTCATGTATAGGTGGATGCATGAACATATTCAAGACAAATCTAAACACTCATAAACTATTCCAAATTACTATTTTACCCTTCCCATCAATGATGAGATGTTACACTACAAATTCAAAGCATAAAATTGATGTATTCTTAGAACCATTGATATCTGAATTGTAACATCTTTGGGAATATAGTGTGGAGACATATGATGTGTCTCAGAACTAAAATTTTATGTTGAGAGCAGCTTTGATGTGAACTTTTATTGATTTTTTGGCATATGATATATTGTCTAGATAGAGCACAACAAGGAAATTGGCTTGTCCGTATTGTGGCAATAATTATGATGCATTTTGCCACAGAAAATTTTTTCTTCCAAATCATCCTTTTAGACGCAATAAGCAAAAATTCATTAAAAATATGATGGTACATACACCTCCTCCCCCTCACAAAGTTGGTGAAAAGATATTGCAGGAGATTAATGAATTAGGGTTGTTGAAAGTTACAGAATTTGAAGCTGATGATGTTAATACAAGCATTACTAAAAACTTTGGTTGGAGAAAACAAAGCATCTTTAGGGATTTGCCATATTGAAAAACTAATTTGAAACGACATAATCTAAATGTGATGCATATTGAAAAAATATATTTTTGACAATTTGTTCAATACTATAATGAATATTGAAGGGAGGACAAAAGACAATGCAAAATCACGAGCTGATTTGAAACTTTTTTGTAGAAGGAATGAATTAGATAAAGATCTTCGCACTAGTAAATATCCGAAAGCATATTACACTTTGGATAAAAAAAAAAAAGAAAATTTTATGTGAATGGTTGAAAAGTCTAAAATTTTCCAATAGTTGTGTTTCAAACTTGGCAAGGTATGTAGACATGAGGAAGTACAAATTATTTGGGATGAAAAGTTATGATTGTCATGTGTTTATGCAAAGGCTAATTCCAATTGCATTTTGTGCAAATTAGAAGGAATTTTCGCTCCAAGCTTCTTTGACAGTATGGAGCATCCATCAGTGCATTTAGCACACGAGATTAAACTTGCTGATCCAGTTCAATATCGATGGATATATCCGTTTAAGAGCTAATTATAGTAAAAAAATAAAATTAAAGTAATAATATGTTTTAATAACAAAATTGTAATAACCCTACTCGTTAATGTAAATATTTGGATCACTTAAAGAAAATGTCAAATACTTATTTAGTGGACAAAACAAATATATTTTATTCACATTATTTAAAGCTGTATCTGTACACAAGAGAGAGAAAAGTTTCTCGTAATGACAATTACGATTGTGAGTAACGTGTTGCGCAAGAAAGATGTTTTGGTCGCACATAAATGTTTTGTTTCCTTGACACACGTTCTTCATCGATCGATCCCAATCTTGGAAATTTTCAAGAATCTTAGGCTTTATTGACTTTCGTTATCCTTATTGGGGTGCTATCTATCATCAATCTTACTCCTGTATTATTCGTTACTATTTACCATAAATTTACAAGTACTTTGGATTGACTTTTCTTATTTAGGATTTAACTATTTAACAATGGATTTAGGCTGCTCATCTAAAAATATATTCTGTCAAGGACATAATATAAAAATCAATTCAACTTGTTAAGGACAAGACATAATATAAAAATCAATTCTTGCAATATGAACAGTATTATATTGTAATGTTTTAAAAATCGGATAGGAAGTTAATCGATAGGACAAGATATTTAAACTAATGATACAATCGATATTAAGCAGTCATAAAATCGACTAAATATTAAATAAAATTAAAAATTTTGAGATATAATTGAAAAAGATTACCTTAATTATCAAAAAATTTGAAGTTTAGTTGAAAAAATGTTGTTAAATAAAAATTAATTAATTGATTTTAGTTTATAAGAAATTACTAAATCTATAAAAATTAGACGATTAATTAATAAACTAAGCATTTTTTAATAACAAGAGTTAGTAAAGTAAATCGAGCCGAAAAATTAAAAACTGAACAAAAAAATTAAATAAATGAACCACCCAAATCAGTTAAAATTTTTAATTATTGGTTATTTGCATAATCGATGCATGAATTTTTTTTTTAAAACTTTTCAAAGTCTTTCACAAAATCACAACTTATGTGGCTAAATCTTCATTATGGTAATGTCATTTTATAAGAGAAGAAGAGAAAGAATTAAAAAGATAATTAAACTTAAATTTTGTTTATTACTAATTTATAAAGAAGAATATTAATCATTTATATAATTTTAAAAATTAAATAATTTAAAAACATACATATTTATAATTACAATATATGCATATCTGCGATGTTCTTTGATATTCATTTAGAAATTTTCAATTAACACTACAACATAGCCGTAAGAAAAAGAAGCCCTCGCCCCTCACCTTCAAGTAGCAAATCCCATACATATAAATTCCAAGATAATCTTAAAACTACAATTCTGAAGTGGGATTTTTGTGAAGAATCAATCAATGGCTGACGCTGTCGACTATAATGCTAAATGGGACGCCTGTCTCGATCTCACTCTCCGTCGCTTTGTCTACTCATCTTTGGCTGGAGCTTTCGGCGGTCTGCTTTTGTTCAGTCAGTCTCTTTCTTGGTGTTTTATTTATTGTATATGTTGTTCATTATTGACTGGAAAATCTGGGATGCAATAATTGGGTTCCCCGAAAGTTTGTTTCTTTCTTGGTTATTCTATCTATTTTGAAGCAGAAGCTTGCTTGAGGTTTCCTTTTCGTGAGTTTAGTGGCATGGTGTATGTGCTTTGTTTTTTATGGGTGTTTGTGATTATATATTCGAGTGAGTGATTTTTCGTTTCTTGCTTTGACTCTGCAATTCAGAGGCATTAATGTCGGGCAGCTGCTTAATTCCATGAAAAAACTAATTAATTGCCTTCTGAATTTCATTATTTTCTCGATTAATCCAATTTTCCTGTTCTGATCTTGTTTAGGGAGTTTTATAGGTTTGGTTTATGGTATGAATGAAAATATTTTTCACTTCTCCATTTCTTTATAGTTCTTCAGCGCTGTCATCGTGTTGTATGCTTGAGTTCGTGAGCTCAATCTTCCTTGAAATTGAGACGACATCATTCATGAGATTGTGAATTGTGTGAGTCACCCAACCCTTGATGATTTGAAAATGGCATGGGATGCCATTACAGAAAAATAAAGTATTTTCAATTCTTTCGCTAGTTCTAATAATTGATAAACCAACAGATGTACTATTCATATGTTGATGATGTGAAAAAATAAATTATTTTCAGGGTTTTTTAGTAATATTTACTTACGTCATTTTGATGTAATTTGAATTAGTTGAACCCTTTGCATTTCAACAGAGAACATGTCATATTTGCAAGATTGATGTTGAAACTAGTTGGCATCCTGTATATATATATATATATATTTATATGTCCTAACTTGATGTTAAATCTGTGCATGTGTTGCAGTCCTCTATAAGTGAGTGTTTTCCCATCTTCTTAGCATTCAATTGATCACTATATTCATTTTCATCTAGGGAGTCCAGTGACCCGTTGGGCGTCCATAGCTTTCACAGCAGGAGTGGGTGTTGGATCTGCCTATACAGAATGCTCACATATTTTATATGTACCACCTGGGAAGTTATCATCTCCAAAGGTGCTTGATACCCCTGTGCCCCAGGTAATGAACCATCTCTACATGAACTGTAAAGAATTTGCCTTTTCCATCTCTGCTTGTACTATTGATTGTTTCTCAACGTGTATATATTCTATAACTTGTTGGAATTATATCCATAAGGTTCATGCCAATTCACTGCCTGCAAATTTGCCAAAAATGACATCTGTGCATGCCATATTGACAAAAGGCTATGTTTACATAATAAACTTTCATTAGTGTAGCCCTAATTTTAACTAATTACTTGTTGAATATATCTTGAGAGTTACATGAGTATGTGCATGTTGCTTTATTAGGGCAATCTGATAGAACATTTAAATGTAACGAGAGAAGCAACTGAAAGGTCAACGCATGATTTTCTCTAACTTTTGTTGCAGTCTTTGGATTTAAGAATATTTTGTTTACGTTTACGGTATCCAATATGATATCAATGCCATGCAATTGAGCTTCCTACTTATGGTGTCCTATATGATATCAATGCCATGCAACTGAGCTTCCTCCTTATGGTGTCCAATATGATATCAATGCCATGCAATTGAGCTTCCTACTAATGGTGTCCAATATTGTATCAATGCCATATTGTGGAACTAAATTTTACTGAACACATGCACCGTCTTATGGATGCTAGATACTTTGGTGACAGGGCGGCAAAAAGAGTATAATTTAAACATTGTATTTGAGTGTCCATACTTTTTTTTATTCATACATTAGAGGATATAAGTACATATATAATTACTGATCTCATGCAGCTATTAGGTTTTGAACCTGGTGGACGGAGAGGTACTTGTACCTCCGAACGATTTGACCAAATGGTATCTAAACATTGCCATGGCAAGTGGGGGGTTGCATATTTCGTTTGACTTGACCTTTTCTGCTCATAATTAGATCTTGTTTTTACTGAACCTATAGTATAATGACAAGAAAGAAGCAATATTTTGTAAAACATCAAGTTTCCTTTCATAGCTTGTGAAAGAGACAAACGAGGGGAAAAGTTAACCTTTCCCATACCTGGGTCGAATCACCAAACTGCTTACTTTCATCCCCAGTGTTTCCACCTTTACACACGACCAAAACCCAGAATTCCCTCAGCATATAGGTTGGTAGCTGGGGACGCTAGATGTTCTTCTTTACCATTTTATTTGGGTGTGCTCTTTTGGTCTACATTTGTTTGTGACACCAAGGCAGCAAATTTTCATCCTGTTTCTTAGATTAAATCTGTTTGGTTTCCACGTGCCTCATTCATGGGCAATATATTTCTTATTAATGTTTGCATTAGATTAACTTGCAAGGGAAATTAGGCTATGAATATGGATGAAATACTAGGATTTTTGGATAAAAAGGAACTATAGTAATATTGACATAGGAATATTGTGATTGTTTCCCAGGCAATGTAATCTGCACTAGCAATAGCAAGAAATTCTGATGTGCTGAATTGACAGTTATCTGCAATCTATCCTAGACTACTTTAGAGCATTATTGATTTGATTATATATTTTTAAATAAGTTATGAAATTTATTATCATTTTCATGATTCAAGTCTAGTTGATAATTAAGATTACGTATTGCCCTCTGTGTTTTCAGGCCGGCCAGGATTGATAGCTGATATTTGGGGTTAGCCTCATCCCAAGTTCATTACAGTGCAAACTTTTCCTGAAGCTTGACATTATTGTCACCTTTTTCTCCGAGATGACACTAAAAGTTGTAGCAAAAACATTTTTTCTGATAGATACAGTTAACCTTATGTACTGTATTTTTGTCGAGGATCTGTTGACCTTCACTAGTTTAATTACCTGCTTCGATGGTTGTTTGAGGGAAGAAAGATGGAGAAATGAATAATTGCTTTGACAGCTCCACGAGGCTTGCTCAACCACTGTTTTCATGCAGGTTTTGCAATGCAAAGTTTCTCTTTGGGACAAATATGTCATTGTACCGTGTTACCAATTTGAGTTATCCTATTAAAGTAATCTTGGAGAAAGTAGTTGCACGATGCACATTTGAGATCAGAGGATCCTAATGCCAGTGATAAGAGCACCCAACAAGCGTTACTCATTTCCAGTAATGTTGGTTTCCTACACTCTTCATTGCAAACTTGCTATGTGCATGAGTTACGCCATTATCAGTTTCTCCGATAACTCTTAACCATGATGCTGTTAATGAAGTAATACGGCTTGTGGTACAACAGTTATTACTATCTCTTATTAGATTTTTCCATAGTATCAAAACAGGCCAGAAACTGTGTTTCTTAGTCACAAAACAACCTTGAAGTTACAACATAGAACTGACATACCGCAACCCCGACTACAAATAGATTAAGACACTAGGTTAATTCTGTACACACTGGACACTCAACTACTATTTGTAAAAAGCCTTTAATAATAATTCAGAAAGCTGCCTGCATATTGATCCATATACAGTCGTTTGCCACATGAAGGATCTGATGATAGAACACCTTACAGTGCCTCAAGATCTTGCAACGCCAATCACGATAAACCTACAGCAGGCCACTGCAACCTAAAACTTGGAACTTGATGAACCTCCTTTTATTCTTTTGGAACCAGTCCATCATGAAGCCAATTTCTCATTGCTGAAAAAGCCTGCTCTGCATCTTCATCTTCTTCAGGAGAGTTGGGACGATGTGCAAATCCATGGCCTCTTCCCTCAAAGATAAGAACTTTTGAACCATTACCAATGCCCTTCTCAATATCCTTTAAAATACTGACATCACACAGAGGGTCCTTGTCTCCTGAAATTAATAATACAGGAACTTTTATGTTAGAGGATACAGATGGGTCCATCCTGGTACCATAAAAAGAGACTCCAGTTCCAAAATAAGCTCCTTGGTCTCTGGATAGCACCTCTAGCACTCTGCCTCCTCCAAAGCAGAATCCAATGGTGCCAAGCTTCTTTGAGATTCCTGCAGCCATGAGTTCATCAACCAGCCATTTTGCTGATGTATCAATATCACTTGCAACCCTCTGGGGTTCTTGCTCTGCTCTCCATTGTTCAAACATAGTTTTTGGCTGGTCCACTGACCATGGTTCCCCACGAAATAAATCCGGTACTAAAACACTGCAGTTTTCAATGACTGAAGAAAGTTATGCAGGATTGGATAGTCAATCTTCACGGAAACTGATCCAACATTTACAGTGGAGGATGCTTGTTTATGAATGAGAAAATGATATGCATAATTTATGCTTCATGCTATCTCAAAAAACTATATAAAAAAGGGCGTTTTTCTTTGTAATCTTGCTCTGCCTCTTATGTGCAATTTTCCCAATCCAGCTGAGAGATGGAAGATGAACAAGGAAAAATAAAAAGAGAAACAAAGAATTCGCAAGGCAGGGTGATAACACGAAGGTTAAAGCAACATACTTGTAGCCATTACAGGCAACACGGTATGCGAAGTCCCTTGTAAAAGCATCTTCAAACCCGAAAACATCAGACAAGAGTAGAATCCCAATTCCATTATTATTCTTGACGGCCTTGAACAAATAAGCGCCTATGGTATCAACACCCTCCCCTATTGAAACCTCTGACCCGCTCACCAACTCGCATGCCTCGTCGTTTATGTCTTCTTCAACTTTCAATAAACTGCAACAAACTTTGTGGGCAATAGAGCCTCTTAACGATCTCGAAGGATCCAAATTGTATATTCTCTGAACATAAACTGAAGCTCTCCAGTCAAAAGTCGCACACTTGAGCAAAGATAAACCAAAAGAAAGAAGTTTTACCCACTAAACATGAAAAATTAAGGCAACCCAAATTTCATATGATCATTGCAAACTATATCAAGAGAAAAGATGAGCAAGCTAACTCCATGCAATCCAGAACCACTTACGCACGAGGAAGACATTGAAGAACTTACAGAAGAAAGAAAAGAAGAGGGCTTTGAGCCGGCTACAGCATGCCGGTGGTAGCTTTGATGAAGAGCAGACCTAGTGGGTAAGGTGGTGGTGGTAAATGAGAATGTGAGAGAGGGGTTTGATGCCACGCCCATGTCGTTACTTCTGAGACTTGCCAGGGAGGAGCTAAAGGAAGAAAAGTACAGTGAGCAGCTTTAACTTAAGGCTGTACTAAAATTGTCATCCTTGGGTTAGATATTTGCTTGGAGGCCCTGAGTAATACCAGCCTCAATAATTTCCACTTTTATCAAAATACCTCTATAACTATGTGAAACTCAAATGAATAATCAAACTTATAAAATAAAAATATCTATTTTGGGAAAATATATCCATTTTATATAATTAAAATTGTGAATATAGTATCAACCTTTTATTCATTTTAATATTGGTATGATATACTTATAAATAATAGATATTGTTTTAGATCTTTAAAAATAATTATAAAATAATTTTTAGTTTTTATATAATTAAAAATTCAAAAGTTTCATCAATAATTATAATTGTTAAAATTAATGTAAGACAATTATTTTTTAGTCATAGTAAATATTATTTAAACATATTTTATATTTAAATAATGTTTAAATATTAAAAAATATTTCTTTCACTTCTCTTAATTTATAATTTTGATTCAATAATTTTTTAGTAACCTTGTGCAAGATCTTTAAAAGTCTTATAATAAACAACTTTACTCTTAAAGAATGTTTTCAAAATATAACTTACTTCAATTGAGAGGAGACTCAACCCGACAATTAAATTTGACTCATTTGCTATATCAAACTAAGATCTCTTTGAACTTATTTTGAATGTATTGGTTGTATGCAACCTTAATGATGTAAAATTACATCATTATGGAAATTAAATACGTCCTAATTGGCATCCTGTGCCTCCAATAGACTTGTTGATATAATGTGAATATTGCAGACAAACTATAAAATCACTTCTTATTCCATTAAATTTAGCATGTTTTTTTATTTGTAATAATCAAGTAAAATCATTCGAAACAACGTTTCTATTAATTAAGGATAAAGATGCATATTATTAGATTTAGCGTACAAGCAGTTTTTTTGTTATTGCCCACGAGGTATCCTAGGAGAGTCCTAATTATGGGAAAGTACCTTTAAGTCATCCACACCCAGACTAATCCCCGCTCGAGCCAAGTAGGTCCCTTATAAAAGACAAAACTCTGACTCCAAATTTTAAACGGCTACATATTGTTGTGCTAATAGTAACAAGTAAAACAATTACCCATAATAAGAAACTTACCTGAAAAAGAAGGCCTGAACTGTATTTTTCCCACATTGTCATAACAAGACATGACATTATCAACTGAAATGTCTAACCATGTATTAAAAGCTCACATGATTTCTGTGCTTTTCGCAAATGAATTGGCACACATCAACTACAACAAGCATATAACTATGAGTCTATACGTTGCTACTATCCTCTCACTTTCTTTTTTCTTTTTCTGAAAGATAAAAGAGTAAGTATTTGCAAATGTACAGATTACTATCACCCTTCACTACAAATTTGTTTCACGCGGGCAACTTCTCAACTTCGGTTCACTTTTGTGTTGACAGTTTTTCTGACAGGTCATGAGCCTCCATGACGGTAATAGAGTACAGACCGATAGATCGCAGCAACATGAAGAAAGGCGATTACTGCTATGAAGAAGTCATCCAAAAGACCAAAGATGCCCAGAATTCCTGAAGTCCAAAACAACTCTTGAGCATATCACAAGTTTTCCTCTACAAAGACAAACATGGCACACCAATTCATAAAATATGTCTTGATCAGGGACATACCTTCTGGAATAATGTCTACAGGGCTCAGAACATAGATAGCACTCAGAATCAACTGAACAAAAGAAATATCATATTAGCAGATATTGAAAGTTATTGAGTCAAGACTCTATTTTCAAGTAAATCACTTCACTAAATATCAATTCTTGACCGAGAGGAAGAGACTAGTTCACATACTATTGAAGGCAAAACTGATACCAACTTATAACTAGCCCAGATCAAGTTCTGGTGAATTATGCATTTCTTCATGACAAAAAGATATAATCTTGCAGTTTAAGCCTGGTCTCATTCCCAGGCCAATTTCTATACTTAACAATACCAAGTTTGACCTGCATATATAAAAGACATTTATGAAGAGGGTTCACCACTAAACTATACAAGAGACTGAATATAGCAGTTTTTATGTAATTTACTTAGTTGTTTACCTCTTTTACTGATATATGTTCAGTTAAAACTATGGATTCAATGTATAAATAATTATACGCATGAAAATGAGGCCAGGTATCATTAAAGGCTACTTTAATGATCTGAGATATCTCAAGTTCCATGCCAGTGTTATGATTACCATTGATCATAATTAGCAAAAGCCCAACTATCTCACAGTAATTGATAAGAAAACATAAGCTATCTAATTGAATCATGACTATCCATAGAAGGCATAAAGCTGCATGCATATTAGGACTCAATGCTACTCATTCGCATCCTCAGTTTGCCTAAAAAGATCTTGGCAATAAACCACCAGCTACAGTCACCAACCTATGCAGAAGGAGAAACTTGTAACCAAAGATGTAACTCCATGGAATGATAGAAATTCCCTCGCTTATCATCTATAATTTTTCATTTTATTGAGAAGCAAAAATCTTTGACACTTCAGAAAAGTTCAATTGATTGGGTATCATCAAGTATATGCATAATTAGCAGAATCTTCAAGATACTCAAGAAAAAGTCTGAAAGTGCTCATACAGGGAGCATAACATTTTAGCCCCTATGCAGAACTGAGATGGGAGCAGCATTGCCGGAGTACAAAGAAAAGCAAAAATGGCAATTACCTACAAGTAAGGGAATGTTGTGAGGGCAGTAGAGGGCGATATAGAACAGTTAATAAAACAACAATATAGAAATAGAACAGAGGGAGAGGAATGCAAGAATGACAGAGATAGAAATTATGGGTCAAAGAAAAGACAAGCAAGTAAAGTACTCTGCCGTCAATTCAACTCTTGAAACTAATCCTAAAAGTACTCTTCTTCACAAGTTGTAATAGCAATCGGAAGTTTCTTACTGTAGCATCATTCCAGCAAAAAATTTAGCAACCTTTAGACCTCTAAATGTGCTATATATGAAGGCATATTAGACCTGTATGCCTTTTACAGATTAGAAATATGAGGAGTACCATCATACTATTGGCTATTTAGACATTTAAGTTACTAGAGGCCAGTTCAACAAGTTTCATCAAGAAAATGACAATAAACTATGTTTCACAATTTATTTTGTTAACTGGGCTTCTGGGAGGCATTTGGACTTTAATAAGGAAAATGGATTCCTCGTCTGCCTTACCACTTGGGCTTGCCACTGGAACTACTAAATAGAAGATAGTACCATTCCTTCTCTCAGAGATGATCAAATTATTTTTCTGTACTTGAACTTCATTCCTAGTTCCTAAGCATTTCAAAGACAGATCGAGGAAATCACAATTCACTGGCCCTTTTGGGATGATAATATACAAACCAGGCAACATATACTATGGGCAGAGACTATAAAAAAAAAAAAAAACCCTACACCTGTTGCCGTTCAAGGATTCACTATCGCTCTATTACCTTTTTAAGGCAATCCATATTAATTCTAAATCCTCCTTGAAGGAGTGCATCTTGATTTTTTTCCACTATTTAATGGTAGGATTCATAATCACAGAAACCTGGACTTGGGAGAAACCACATGTACTATTGCAGGGAAATCAATGATAGAGCTGGATATTCAACTAACCTTAAGCATGCTTCAAATGGCTGAAGTATAATACAGAAATTGTATGAGCACCAAACACCAGTGTTTAAAGTTCAAGTAAAAATCAGGTCGGGAATAGGAAGCCTAGGGCTCGAGTTCACTTCTTACCATTACGAATCCTAAGTTGTCATCTTATGAAAACCAGAACCTATTTTCCCAATCATTAAAAGAATGAAAAGGTTCAATTTTTATCTGTATAATAAGCGATCGACCAGAATGCCACACAACAGTCAAAATTTCAAAAATGAAGACCATGTTGGTGGAAAGAGGAGAACGGATGAAAAGATATTAGAAGCAGAGTTGCAGATTATACTTACTGAAATATACACACGCGCCCTGATGACAAGAGGAAGTGACCTCTGAGGATCCATCATCTCTCGTACCAATCTCCGAATAAGAAAAGGAAGGTCTTGCAATCTCTGTGATTAAGAGAATTCAGTAAGTTGACTGTTGACCCCATAACAATCAGCTACCACATCGTAAAAACAAAAACAGGCAGAATCAAGCATACCTGAACAAGTCCATTGCTGCGTCCCCCAAATAGCCGATTATAAGTTTCAATCTTGCCCAGAACTTCAGCAACTTGAGGGTTATGGCGTTGCCTCAACGATGCTTCACCAGGAACTAACAAAGTTATCTGTCTACGACACAGCGGGCACTTACAGGGTTGAATTGCAGATCCATGTTGCCATACCATCATTATACAATCCCCTTAACAAGTGACGAGAGAGATAAAAAAAAAGAAGTTGAATTTTATCAGGTCGAGTAAAATGTTAAAAAGGGAAGTTGATAAATCATAGAAATCCTCAGAAAAGAAGAGAACTTGATCGATTCTTTTCTTTAAAGTTTCTTGATCAAAGGAACAAGATAAAACAAATGTGGGCAATAACTGAATCTAGAGAAGACTACATAAGCAACATACCACAAAACCAATGAGAGCAATTGGCCTGACAAGGAACGTTGAAATGTCCATGGCACACTGAGCACCAATCGTTTGCCGGGGGGCCGTCCATTCCTCCTCCCTCCTCCCTCCTCCCTCCTCCCTCCTCCCTCCTCCTCTCTTTTATCTATTGCTTAATGATTAAGAAATCCTCTTTCTAATTTTAGCAAGTTGGTGGGCGTGTATGATGTCCAATCTGGGCCGCCACTTGTTTAACTTAGGCCCACTTAGGATTATACTGGGCCTGGCCGACTTTTTCTGGAGATTAAATCTTGTACTGCAATTCGTTCCAATTCTTTCTAATCACGAAAATAGAATTACTAGGTTTTAGCAAAGTTGCTAATCGGTTTTGGTATCAGATTGAGTTATGATATAGTATTATATTAGTACCAGTTAATCTTGAGTACCATTTCAGGTAATTTTTGAAATTTATGAAATAATCATGAATTTTTTAAAAGTTACAAAATAGTTTATTATTATATTTTACATTTGTACTGTGTATACTTTATAAGTTTATATCAACTATGTCTTTAAAAATAATAATAATGAATAATGGCGGTAATTAATATGAAATAACAATAATTTTCAGATATTTCACATATAAATAGTAATAATAATTAATATAAAAATTGTTTAATCATAATTAAAATATGTTTCTCAATGCATATATGTAACGTTTACTTTTTGTAAACTTATAATTTTATTAGGCACAAACAAAATGGATGCTAATCATGGTTTACTAAAATTTGTTTAGATTCTGACTTTTTTTAAAAAGTTTAAGTTTATTATTTTAAATGACTTAAACTTTATAACTTAATTGTAAAAGTATTGAAGTAATTATATTAAATATTTTAATCTCATATAAATAAATATATAGTTATCTTATTAACATTAGATAAGATATAAATTTCAATATGTCACATATTTTGCATGCCAATTTAGACAGATAATTTGAATATGCCACATTATTTAGTATGCCAATTTTATGTCAATTGACTTAACTCTAAATTAATAACTTTATGTCTGCCCCACAGCAGCATATTGTATGATAGACAATTGTAAAAAAAAACTTAGGTTTGATTGTATTTAACTGGTGCTCTTTCCATGGATGAAAGCAAACAATCTCAATGAATCAATTTTCTTATTTCAGTTCCATTCCATAGTCCACACAACAAGCAACGTAACAACAAACTCACAAATTCCATTTACAATTAACAAAATACACCAACAGCTCCATTCACAATTCACGAATATACGTAAAGTCATAAATGCATACCCAATTATTTTAGAATTCAAGTATTCAACAATAATTTAATTTCAACTGGCAGTTTGGGTTGGAAATAGATCTGGATCTATTTTGGATCTAGCGTGAAGGAGGAGGCTTGAGACTCCAAGAGTAGTGGGTGGGTTGGTGGGGTGGTTTGGTGGCATTGGTGTGGTGGTCAAGAGAGAGAAATAAAAATGTGGGAGGAGAGAGCAAAACGAGAGAGAGCCGCCAATGGTGGGCCTGTGGTGTCACCGGAGAAGAGAGGGAGAGTTGTCGATGTTGCTTGAATGAGAGAGAGTGAGTGAGATGCGAGAGGAAAAAAATTGTGGGAGAGAAAAAGAGGACAGTAGGGTGAGGAGGGGATGTTTGAAATTCTTTTTTGCAATTTAGTCCTCCAACTATGTAAAACTTATAGTACCAGCCGGTATTCGGCTAGTATTTTAAATACCAGCTATACCAGCAGGTACTAAGTGAAAAATGTCGATACTTACCGGTATTTACTGTCAGTACCAACCCCCCTCTGTCTCGCACTGTTTTTCGGCTGGTACTTACCAGTGCGGAATAAAATACACAACATTAGGTTTTAGTACCTTAAAGATATACGAAGACAACATTTTACTAATTTTAACTGAACTAAATAAAATTTCTTCATTATTTTAATACATAAATTTGTTCATAATTGTATACATTTATTATTATTTAAGATAGCCAAAAGGTACAAATTCTTAGCATGATTCATGTTTAGTGGTGGTGTTGTTGTTGTCGTAATCAAAAGGCTAGAATTGTAATTTTCTTAAAAAAAATTATGAATTGTCCCGTAAAAGTTTTAAAAATTTTAAATTAATCTTTACAGTTTACAATAATATCACGCTACACTACCCTTTAACATTTGTAAAATAGTAATGGTAGTACCTTATATCATAAAAAATTAAGTTTTAAATCAATTTTAGTATATGAATTAGTACTTTTAATTTATATGATATCATAACTAGACAATAGGACGTTGATATAATTTAAAGAATAGTTTCTGGTTGGGTCGGTCGTGATGGGTCTGGGCTCAGACACAACGACCCGTGGGCCGATAGATCCACTCATCAAAGATGC
>JAOSBK010000204.1:6325352-6362657 GCA_027568895.1 Erythroxylum shatona
TGTCTTGCTCATTGGAAGTCTTTAGTGGTTTGAATGTCAGCTAGTTTGGGCACTCTCATTACTTTATTATTGGGTTTAATTTTGCTTGCGCTTGTATTATCTTCTTGAGTTGTCATGGAAGGCCCTCCTTTTAATGCAGGATGGCTCTTGTCTCTATTTTGAGTTGTTAATCGGCTGTTGCTTTGAATCCACGTCGTGTGTCCCTGAGGCACTTATAAAAGACCGCTATGTACATATCTCGTTCTTATTAATTGATTTTTTCTGAATTACCAAAAATTTTTTTTTTTGAAGACTGTAAAGTGTTCGATGAAAGTTCTCTTCAAGATTGAGAAGTTGGATGTTCTTCGTTCTTTCCAATGAGCAATATACTTGAAGTTGTTATGCTGCCAGCTGCCAGCTTTACAAACGTGCTTGATGAAGAGGTTGAAAGTAATTCAACATCACTCCTTACACAAATAAAGTTCACTGCTCTTTATTCATTTTCTTCCTATGGTTATGTTTTTGAATAAAAAATGATAATAATTTTGAATTTTAAAGAATATAAGGCACTGTTGATTGAATAATTGGGAAAGAGAAACTTTTGGCTACTTTTTTTTTTGATCCGATTAAATCATCCTTCAATTTTTAAGTCTACACAAGGTATTAACACAAGTTATTATAAAGGGTATCACTTATAGGATCCTAATGCTCGCAAGGTTATTGTTAACAAGAATGTTACATTTTCAAAAAATAAATTTTGAAAGGAAGAAAAGATGACAACACTTCACAAAGAAATTTAGAGACTTACATGCAGGTGGAAAAGGAATTTCAAACTTTTTCTTTTAAAGCATCATTGAAGTAATATATTCAAACAGCATTAAATCTAAAACCTCAAAAAATTTTCAATCAAATCGGATGAAATGACCATTAAATTGGCACTTGGATTATATAGTAATAGATGACAATATGGCACACTGCCCTTTAATAAAGGATAGAGAGCCATTAACTCTCCAAGAAGTTGTTATCTAAAGGTTTATATTTAACAATTTTGATAATAACTATGTAATATTTCAAAATTCAAATTGGATTTATCTCATTAAATAGGAAACAACATAATTCTTAAAAGGAAATAAAATCATTGGATAATTACTTCCTTTCTTGTAGAAACCTTCATTATAAACTTACCTTATTAACATCAGGAAGGATATTACTATTTTGAATAATTATCTCAGGAAGTTTTGATCTTTATGTTTGAATATTCCAGTAGAGATGATATTGCAGATCTATTAAATTCAAAGTTAATTCAGAATATAAGTGAAGCAATGGCTAGTTGAAGAAATTGCCTATTTGAAGAAGAGCAGCAACAATTGCAAAGGAGACACAGATACATAGACTTTTGAAACACTTTAGCTACGTCTATACTCTTGAAAGTTATATCCATATCAAACTCTTTGTGCTTTAGAAAGTGAAATCACTTTATCGAGAGAGTGAGATTGTTGTTTCAGAACTTACGTTTAAGCTTACCTTATATTTTTCTTTCTGCGAGTTTATAGAGGCTTGTTATACACTTCGATTGTGGAAGGTTGGAGAACCTTAAAAAATATGTACTTGTGAGCTTAGAGAGGCTCGTTAAATTTAATACTCAGATTTTTATAGTGAAATACTCAATTTGGATACTTGGGGACTAGATGTAGGCTTTGTTATTAGCCGATCCAACATAAATCTTCCGTGTCATTCTTTTTGTCTCCCTAACTTTTAAATTTCCACATTATAATTTTGTGTTTTCAAGAGACTCCTTCAGTTTTACAATAAGCTCCTTCTATTTTTATAAAGCAAGAGGTTCTTTTCACTTTAAGCATTAATAGGCTCCTTTCTTTTTTAGCATGAGCAAGCTTCCTTTGATTAACAAGCTATGTTTGTCTTTAAATAATTAATAGGATCCTTTCGTTTTTAAAACGTTAACAGGATCCTTTCAAATTTTAATAGGACCCTTATATCTATTTACGTATTCTATTTAAGCAGGATTTTATCGATTTAAAAAATACCTTGCAATTTTTTATACACACAATTCACCCCCCTTTTGCGTGTGTTTGCTTTATCATTTGGTATCAAAGTGAGGTTTCACATTTATTGTGTTTTACAACATGTGATAGATCATAGAAAACAACTTGAGAAGCCTTGAAGGACAATCTGTCTCAAAGCGTCCTTACTTTATTGGAAACAACAATTCCTATTGGAAAGAGAGAATGACCATATATCTTCAATCTATAGATATTAAAATTTGGCAAGCTATCAAAGTTGGAGGAACATTTCTTGCTACTAATAACGTAAAAGTGTGGACTAATGCTAATAGAAGAAATGCATAACTAAATGCCAAAGAAAACATCATTTGATCTGCGCACTCGATCCAGAAGAATATGAAAAGATATCCTACTGTTCTACAGCAAAAGAAATGTGGGACAAGCTTCAAGTTATCATTGAAGGAACGAACGAGGTAAAGAAACATAGAATAAGTCTTTTAGTACGGCAATACGAAACTATTTGCATGAAATAAGGAGAAATAATAGACGAATTCTTTGAACACTTCAACAACATCATCATATCTTTGAAGAACTTGAAAAAATATATCCAAATGTTGAGCTTGTAACAGAGATCCTAAGGTCAATGCCAAAGGAATGGAGTACCTAAGGTGACAGCCTAGAAACTGCAAAGGATCTTGAAACAATCTCACTCGACTGGTTAAGAGGAAATTTAATGATCCATGAAGCTGAGCTTAGTTATGATGAAGGATCCTCATACAGAAGAGGAATGGCACTAAAAGCAGTTGATGAATCAAATCCATCAAATGATGATGAAAGTGACACTGAGTTGCAAATAGATGGAGATGGCAAATTCAATTTCATGGTTAGAAAATATGCTCGCTTCTATAAAAAGAAGCTGATGAAGAAAAGAGAAGGAAACAAGAATATTGGAAATAATAGGTTCCAATCAGAAGGCAGCAATGTTAATAGTAATACACAAAATAATCAAATCATATGCTATCACTGCAAAAAGCATGGACACACAAGACCAGATTGTCTTGTTCTTCAAAAACACAAGACAGAAAACAGAAAACCCAAAAAGCATGCTATGACTACAGCTTGGTTAGATTAGGATTTTGATAATTTTAAAGAAGAAGAACTTGAGGAAGTCAGCAACATTTTCTTTATGTTCGAACCAGGATATGATGAGGAATATTACTCTAGCTCTAATATTGAAATTGACGAATTAAGAGATGCATATCGTGATTTATATGATATGTACAAAAATTAACAGTGCGGTATTTCAAAAAGGTCGATAAGTCTAAAGATTATGATGAGTCTTTAACGAATAAAATCAATCATTAGAATATAAAATAAAGATTTGATGTCTTAAATTACTTCTTTTGAAAATGATAATAAACAAAAGGTTTCTAAAAAGGAATGCTTAGAACAAAAGATAATCCAGTTAGAAAACACATTATTTGAAAATGACACTGTTAAGATAAAACAATTAGGAGCAAAAGTTATCACTTTAGAACTAGGAAAAGAAAAATGTGTTAAAAAGATTATTTCTCTTGAAAAAGATCTTGCTAATTTTGTTAATGGAAGAAATAACCTTGATGCATTACTTAGGAGTGGTAACGACATCTTTGATAAGGTCTGAATAGGATATAATGAAAATAACAATATTAGGCCATTCAAGAATTTCTTTGTTAACTTTAGCAATAGCTATAGAGAAAATAGTAGGAACTAATAAATGGAAAAAATCATAACAACTACCTCAAAAGTATGTTTGGAGACCGAAAGGTCAAACTACTAACGAGAAAGGACCTAGAAAGATTTGAGTACCTAAAATGAGATAATACACTCTGCATATATGCTTCAAATCAGAGATGAGAGAAAATTAATAGATAGTTAATAGCGGCTGTTTGAGACACATGATAGGTGAAATATTGCATTTCAATTATATTGAAAGGAAAGAAGGAGGTAATGTTGTCTTTGCCAATAAAAATAAGAAAAAAGTCACAAGAATTGGTAAAATTGGTGATTACAACTCCGCTTCTATCGATAATGTTCTTTATATTAATAAGTTGAAACATAATTTGTTAAGTGTAAGTCAATTATGTAATAAGGGTTATAGACTTACTTTCTATGCATCATATTGTGAAATTATTGATAATCTTAATGATAATATTGTATTCATTGGTCCTAAGAATTAGAACATATATTGTACTTAATTGGAAAATATGTCTTCTCAAAGTGACAAATGTTTTGTCTAAATAGAAAAGGATTCTTTTATCTAGCATAGAAGATTTGGACATGCTAGCATGAGCATCCTATTAAAATTATCCAAAAATGAGTTGGTAAGAGGACTACCAAATTTGAATTTTGAAGATAATCAGGTTTGCGAAGCTTATTTAAAAGGAAAACAATTCAAAAGTAGCTTCCCTCCTAAAAATATTGTACCAACTAACCAATCAACTGTTTAAACTTGTTCATATAGATTTATTTGGTCCTACTAGGACTCAAAGTTTTGGTGGTAAATATTACAGTTTTGTTATAGTAGATGAATTTTCCAAATTTACATAGGTTTATTTTCTATCAAATAAAGACGATACTTTTGAAGTCTTTGAGAAGTTTTGAAAAAAAAATCAGATTGAAAAAGGGCACTACATTACATCAGTTCGAAGTGATCATGGAGGAGAATTTGATAATAGAAAATTTGAAGACTTCTCCAACGAAAATAGTATAACTCACAACTTTTTATGCCCAAGGACTCCTCAATAAACTGAAGTTGTTGAGAGAAAGAATAGGACTCTTGTTAATATGGCCAGAACAATGCTATGCAAAAGTGGTCTACCTCATGGTTACTAGGTAGAAGCTTTATCAATTGCTTGTTATATACTCAACATATAACATCCCGTCATCCATGTTAAGGCTAGAATATTATATATGAGAAATTACTGAGAAATTAGAAAGTGCATTTCATGTTCATGCATAATATGCATACATGTAACTTGAATATTGAATTTTTGCACATTAAAATGATGGTACATGCATTCATTGACTTATTCCAGGGCATGAAAAATGTTAAGTGATCATAATACAAATTGTGTTTTGATATGTCTTGAGTTTTGGTATGATTGAATTTTAATTAAAAATTTGGAATTAAATGTTATGTATTGGAAAATTAATGGATTAAAATGTACATTTGGACTAAGAAAAATGCAAAGTGATTGGATAAATTGATACATGAAGAATTTGGATGATTTAGCCTATAATTGAGTGACATTTGGCATAGTTAAATGTGTGAAAAATGGACTAGTAATTAAATGACAGTTGGACCAATTATTATGTGACAAGTGGACCAATCTTGGAGTGACATGTGGACTGATTAAAGGGTGACAAATGGAAGCATAATGAGTGGATTAGTGGCAGCATAATTGCTGAACAAATGGCTAGCATGCCTTAAGACATATGGTGAGTTTACAAGTTGACAGCTAGCATGATGATGGAGCAAATTCTAGCAGTAAAGTTTCTACTGTTTCCCTCAACTTTCTCCACCAAAATTTCTCCAACTCTTCTTTGTATTTTGTTATTATCCCTAAATAATGTTCTGCATAAAAATCACACCTTGCCAAGAAAACTAATTGATTATGATCTTCATATTGCTGTCCAAGAATCACCTGGCTTTCACCATAAGTTTGTGTTGATTTTGCCTGCATGGAAACTTGGTTTGATATGAAGTTTTGTCTTGGACTGGAAGCTTAATAGGTAAGTAACAATCTAAGTTTTATGGCAAGTCAAATGATATAAGAATGATACTTGAATTGGAATGAAATGTATCTGATATGGGTGAAGATAAGTGCTGGAAAATGATACATGAACTTGGAAGTGTTTCTGTTTGTTTTTGGTATATGAAAACCGTGGGATATAGATTGATTTATGGATGCATTAGATCTGGATTTGAAGAATAATAAAGGTGGATTTATGCCAAAGAAAGATGTTAAATTGATGATGATGAGTTTAGGATAAAAATGTTGAGGTGTGCTGAAATTTGATAACTAGAATGTTTTTACTAAATATGCTTTGGTATTTTAGCTATCTTTTAATCTGTAAATTTCTAAATGAGATGATTCTTAATTTAAGTTGAACTATAGAGATTTGGATACAATTTTTAAAAGAAATTGAATTTGAATTCTGTCTTTAAAGGTCTTAAAATTTAGCTTAAAATTGAGTTTTGGCTTAGGTTATCGCCCTACCCATGATAGAAATCATGTCCTGTTGTTATCGAATAAACTATATTGACGTAGGTCAAATCAGACAAAGTTGTCTTCATAAAAGTTGTAGCTTATTCTCTTATCTTTCAATTGGTATAAATTTTGTAATTTTGAGATATTAATTGGAATTGAGAGATATGAGTTGTACAACTTTGAATGCATGACCATGCACTAGCCAAAATTTCAAATGTACTCAGTTTGAAATATTTTGAGCATAACTCATAGAATAATGAATCAAATTGTATGATCTTGGTGTCATTAGAAAATTAAGACATAGGAGAACAATTTTCTAGTAGGAAGTGTGACCAACTTACTCCATTTTTTTATGTCAGAATGATCATGTAAAGTGGACCCAAAAGTATGTTTTTAGAAAAAATCTGAAATGATCAATTGGGTTATAAAATTAGCTTCATATTGTTTTATTGTGGTACAAACCCTTAGCACAAATTAACTTATGTGAGTTTTGATATATGAATGATTTTTGACAAGAATAATGATAAGATACCCAGGATTGTTATTGAACACGCATTGTACATATTTCATATACATAGATATGCATAAATGAATACTTACACAATTGTGCAAAATTGTGATATATGTAAATATGTTTTGCATGATATAGAGGAGCATTTAGAGCGCCATCATCTAGATATTGTCGGTAATTCAAAGCAATAGCTTTCTGGAGCAATTTGTGAGTAACCTAGATGGTCTCACTTAATTATTTGGTTGTTTAAATTATGTTTTGAATTGTTTATGATTGTGAATTGAATTGTGTTGATTCTAGACATTGAAGGTCCGATGAAAAAAGTGATTGGGATTGTGATATTTAAAATGCTCCTTGAATGTGAATTTGGACTGACTATGTTTTTACTCGACGTGTTTGTTGAATGCCGGACCAAGGTGCGATGATAATTGTGATTTAAATTGTGAATGATTGATTGAATATGAGTGATGCATTCCATTACATGAATGCATAATCATATAATGAGAGTTGTGACATGAGTAGCCACTGAAAATGAGCTTAAGCTCAGATTGTGATTAAGACACAAAGACTCGTTCTATTTAATAAGCCCTGTATCCTTAACAGATAAGGGACGGTCATAATTAGCCCAATATCTACAATGATTACGGGACAGTTTAGATACTTAGTCACAACAATAAAATAATTGAAAATGAGTCTTACAAGCATTTGCATATACATTTAATACATGAGTTTGACTGACTAAAATATATTTTGGTCATGTATTTGAACAAAAATGGGAGATGTAATGCTATATTCTAAATGAAAAGATGTGAATTATGTGTTTACATGTATTGATATGATATATGAATTGAGTGAACCATCAAGAATGGTTATATAACTGAGTTTACAAAACTCATCAAAATTACAATGTTGATATTTCAGAACCGAGGGAGGACATTACCGACAGAGAGACTCTATAGGAAGCATAATTCTTGTACTTTTGTGAAGAAAAATGACTCAAAGGTCGATCAGCAAAGACTGAAAGATTTAGATAGACTTTTTGATTAATTCCTCTTTCATGTAGCATGTTTTGTATTAGGTTTGGATCATTGTACATATTTGGAGGTTACTGAATAGCTATAATGTATATATACAATTTTATGAAATGAAATGAGGATTCGGTTTTAAAATATTATGACATTTATGTATTTGTGATGATGTCATGAATAAGAGATTGTAGTTATTGCTCTAACATGCCATTATTATATTTTATGTACTAGAATATCCTCAAGGTGTTCTAGTACGAACTCTATGGTAGTGGGGTGTTACACAACAGGTGTCTCATAAGACCTATTTTATAAAAGCCCCTATGAATTGTGGAAAGTAAGAAAACCAAATGTAGCTTACTTTCTATCTTTTAATTACAAGTGTTTCATTCTAAACAATGGAAAAGATAACCTTGAAAAGTTCGATGCAAGATTAGATGAAGCTATTTTTTTGGGTTACAGTACCGTTAGTAAATGATTCAAAGTATAATAAAATAACTAAGAAGATAAAATAGTCGATACATATAGTATTTGATGAGCCATTACCTTCGATAATGGCAGCTGATTTAGATGATGAAAAGCATCCTTTGATTCCTAAAGATACATCGCAGACACAAACTATACCTATAATATCTTCGGAATTGCAAGATTAAGAAGGTCCTTCTGAAGGTAGGACAGAGCAGGCTCCTTCATCTTAGTAAGAGCCTATACAAAGGAAAACACCTAGAGAATGGAGAGGTCTTGATAGACGTTAGTACATTCTAGGAGATCCCTCTGAAAGTTTAAGAACCAGATCATTATTCAAAAATATTTTTATTGCTCTCATCTTGCAATTAGAACTAAAGATTGTTGAAGAGGCTCTTATCGATGAAAACTAGGTTTCAACTATGAAAGATGAATTAAATAAGTTTGACAAAAAAGTTTGGAATCTAGTACCTCGTCCTTAAAATAAGTCAATCATTGGAACTCGGTGGGTATTTTGAGAGAGACAAAACAAAAATGGTAAGGTAATAAGAAACAAATCCAGACTTATAGCTTACAGTTATAATCAAGAGGAAAGTATTGATTTTGATGAGACTTATGCATCTATTGCTATATTAGAATCAATTAGAATTTTACTTGCCTTTTCCTGCTGTAGAAATTTCAAACTGTTCAAAATGGATGTTAAAAGTGCATTCTTAAATGGTTACATTAATGAAGAAGTATTTGTTAAGTAACCCTAGGTTTTGAAGATGAAAACTATCCAGATTATATGATGAAATTAACTAAAGCTTTGTATGGTTTAAAGCAGGCTCCTTGAGTATGGTATGAAAGGTTAAGTAAGTTTTTACTTGAGAATAAATTCGAAGGAGTAAAGGTAGACAACACCTTATTTAGTAAGAAAAAGGACAATGACTTATTCATAGTGCAAATAGATGTTGATGACATAATATTTAGTGCCACTAATCCATCTTTCTGTAAAGAATTCTAAGCATTAATGTAGGGGAAGTTTGAAATGAGCACGATGAGAGAACTATGATTCTTTCTTGGGTTGCAAATTAGTCAAACATAAAAAGGAATCTTTACTAGTTAAGATAAGTACACAAAGGAACTCATCAAGAATATCATTTTGAGAATGTCAATCCAATAAGTACTCCTATGATTGATTGGATCATTACTATATCTTACAAGCTCAATACCATATATTATATTTAGTATGTGTCTTTGTACACGCTTTCAATCAAATCTAAAAGAAAGCCACCTTTAAATAGTGAAGAGGATCTTTCGATATCTTTACAGAACTATAGATTTTGGACTATGGTATCCAAAAATTGATTCATTTGACATAGTTGGCTATTGTGATGCAGATTATGTAGGTGATAAAGTTGATTAAAAAACACAAATGGTCCCTGTCAATTTCTTAGAGGATGTCTAGTATCTTGGTCCTGTAAGAAACAAAATTGCACAACACTTTTAACAACTAAAGCGGAATATATAGCAATTGCCAGCTATTGTGCTCAAATCTTATGGATAAAATATCAATTCTAGGATTTTTCTCTAAACTTTTCTCATATTCCTATATTATGTGATAATACTAGTGCAATAAATTTTTCTAAAAATCTTGTGCATCATTATAGGACTAAGCATATAGAAATCAAACATCATTTTCTTATAGATCATATTTCATAAGGAATCATTGATTTTTTGCATATTAATACTGAAAATTCAATAGCTGATATCTTCATCAAGCCACTCTCAAAAGATAGATTTTGCACGTTAAGAAAAGAGCTTAGTATGTGCAAACTATCTGATATTATTTCTGTATGAATATTCTATGCTACTTATATCTACAAATATTAGCAGGTTCCTTTTTATATGATCCTTTAGTGGGCTCCCTCTAGTTTAGAAGGCCCCTCTTAATTAGAGACCTTCGCTTAGTTTAGTAGGCTCCTTCTAGCTTGGAAGGCTCCGCTTATTTTAAAAGGCCCCTCTTCATTTGACATGTCCTTAAAACGAAGCTTTTTATGGCATCATTTTAGCTTTTAAAAATATGTGTGCAGTCTAGCAACTCACCATACGTGTTTGACAAAAGATACACAGATGATCATGCTTCCTCTATTGACAAGTATGATTGTTCATCATCTCATGAGATCAATGCTCAAGAATCACTCAATATACCTTAAGCAAACTTCCTTCTTTTACTTATCTTTGTCATTCTCATCTGCGCCACTCTTTCTCTCTGCACCCTAACTTTTTGCTTTTTCTCAGAAACTCGTAAACCTTTCCATGCTCATCTATAATGGCACGTATAAAATCAAAGGGACAGAAGAGAACCCTGACCTTAACTTCTAGTCATGGCGAAACTCTCCGCCATGAACAAACTCTTGCCTTTGAGTCCTCATCTCTGTCTCCAATAGTAGGTTCATTGAATGCTCCTTCTAAACCTATTTTTATCTCCTCAAAGGCTAGATTTCAGAAACACCCATTCAAGATACTTTAGAAGAGAGAAAAAGGAATATTTTTGCCATGTTGTCTCTAAAACTAGACTCTAATTCCTTTTCTGATGACAAAGAAACAACAATCATGAAGCAACATTTCTTTGACTTAGAAAAAGAAGAAGGAAAGGAGGAGGAAGAAGGATAAAAGGGCAAAGAAAAGGAAGAAGAAGAAGAAAGGAATGAAGAAGATTAGTTAGCTTTCACTCTTCTCTGCCCTTTCCTACTCTACCTATTCCTACTCCTTCTACCTTCTCTTCGAAAACTTCCACATCTTTTTCCATTACCCCTAAACATATTCCTAAGGACAAGAAAGTGCTAGAAGTGCATTGGATAGTGAATGACAATGGTTCAAATGAAGAATCCACTTTGTTAATGAGATGACGACGAACCAAAGAAAGTGCTGAAAAGTAAGCTCAACAAGAAGAAACTGCTGAGGTAGAAAAGAAAGAAGAAGAAGAATCAATGAAAAGAAAAATGGAATAACTACGAAAAGGCAAAGGGCCTATGGCTGAAGAAAGTATTGAGGATGCAATCGTCAAGAACTAGCTATTTGTTATGGAAGTTATATTTGAAAATTTTCCTAAAGAAAAAAGGTCAAAATAAAAAAAAAATCATCAAGGAAGAGTCTTTAGCACTGATGAAGTTGTTCCAGTTGATGGAAGCTGAAGCAATGTACAAAATGCTCTACAAGAAGAGAAGGGTGATAATAAGACGCATCTTACTCCTAGCCCATTCGATGACAAAAGTATTCTCATCACTCCCTTTTTTCTTACTGTTGGTTAGGAAAATTTTCTAAATTTGGACGAAACAGTGTGTGATGAATTGGTAAGATGCTTCTACACACATATAACAAAAGAAGAAATTGATGGGAAGCTAGCGATTATTTCGTAGGTACGTGAATGCGAGATCTTGGTTACGGAGGAAATCTTGGGGAATATTTTAGGTATAATTTCAGTTGGTAGGACTAACCTTGCCTGTCATAAGTAGGACATTGCTGACCTTGATCTGAGAGAGGTAGTAGATTTTATTTGTCTAAATACCAAAAATGCCCATAAAGGGAGACCCTGGAGCAGACACTTGGACCTACTGCCAAGATGCCTTGCATCCATTTTGGCTATCTCTATCTTTTCGAGGAGTAACGCAGTAGAAAGATGTAGTCTCCTAGACACCTACGTGTACAATCTATTAAAGGGACATATACTCATAACTATAATATATTCAAATTCAATCATAATTCACAACTATAAGTTTACAACTTACTTAATTTATACAATATCATAATTCAACTATAAACTAATATATTTTGTTTACTTACGTAATTCAATCTATAATGTTTATAATTAGTTTGTTTTCTTAACAAATTTTATCAATACTGTTAATAAAATCCTAATCTTTAACTTTGATTTAACAATCTTTCATCCACCAATTTTAATAAACATTTTTAGTTTCTTATCCAAATTTTCCAGTGCGTTAAATTTTTTAATTTTAAATTATATTGAATTATACAAATAATTTCAAATTTCAAATTCAAAATTTCCAATCCATTAATTTTCTTCATAAATTAACAATGCCTAAATTACATTAAAAGTGAACCAATTCACACAAACAATTTCAACTTTTAAATTCAAATTTCCTAACTCATAAACAATTCCAAGAATTCCAAGTTTCTAATAATTCCAATTTCCAACAATTCCAACTATTATAGAAAATACATATACAACCAATTATATTGCAATTGCTATTGAGACTTGAGAGCAAAAAAATATACTCAAAAAATCAGAAAATGTAATTAAATATTAGGTCGGTTTAGTACAGTTTGGGCCAAGTTAGGATTTGAATCTGGAAAATGAAAAATTTAGAATTGCAGATTTTGATAACGGTGGCCAGAGAGTAGTGGTGATTGTTGGTGGCGTGGTGCGATAAGGAGAGTGGATGGACGATGGAGATGTCACAGAAGTGTGTGATTGTGAGGAAATTGGAAGGAGAGTGGATGAAAATGCCGAAGAGGATAGTCGTCAGAGAGGGAGAGGAGAGTAGTCACCACCAAAGAGGAGAACCGCGAGAGAGAGAGAGAATGTGAGAGAGAAGCAAAGAGAGTGCTGGAGGGTTCGAGTTAAATATTTTTTTTTTTTACAAAATGATCCCCTCATTTTTCAAAGCTTAGAATACCATTCGGTTCGGTACCCTTAAAAATGGTTTCGTACCGTTTTTCGACCGGTATTGGCCGGGGTACAAAACCCAAATCATTGACGCAACAAGCTTAAAGACACGGTACTCTTGTTTAAATAAAGTGCTAGGTATTGACGCAGGGATATACATGCTTGAAAACAGCAGCATTGTTATTAATTAAGTCGTATATTGTCAACACCAAGTCGTTGTCGTCTTCCCTACCCATCGAATATTAATTAGGTAGTTGCGTAAGGATATACATGTTTGAAAACAACCACCTTGTTATTAAGTCGTATATTGTCAACACCAAGTCGTTGTCGTCTTCCCTACCCATCGAATTTTAAACTTTTAGATGATTGACCCATCGATTATTAGTTTCATCTCTTCAAACCATCATCACCATCACGATCTAAGCATCTTCAGTAATTTCTTCATCGTACCATCATTATGGCTTCCTCGTCATTTACTGGTTCTCATTCTTCCCACCAATGGAAATATGATGTTTTCTTGAGCTTCAGAGGTGATGATACTCGTTATAATTTCACCTGCCACCTTTATGATGCTCTTCGTCGGAAAGGTTTAGAGATCTTTATAGATAGTCACCAACTTAGAAGAGGAGAAGAAATCCGCACATCATTGTTCCAAGCCATCCAAAACTCAAATGTTGCTGTCATCATCTTTTCCAAAGACTATGTTTCTTCAACTTGGTGCCTGAATGAACTTGTCAAGATCATCGAATGTCACGAAACACACGGTCAGATCGTTGTTCCTATATTCTTTCACGTCGATCCATCCCATATAAGGAAACAAAGTGGTTTTATCGAGACAAGCTTCTCTCTTCACGAGAGGGATCCCAATAATTCGGAGAATCTACTAAAGTGGAGAGAAGCGTTGACCAAAGCAGCCAATCTATCTGGTTGGGATTCCAATGTCATCAGGTAATAATTCTCTTGTTTATCTCTGCATTTAAGACATTTTGTTAATTACTGGAAGCTGAAAACTTGACAAAATTTACATATAAGCTTATAATTCACAATAAGAAAATTGGAAACCATCATGAAGATCTTGTTAACAAAATTACCTGTTAAGTCCATGAATTATTTAATCGTAACAAGTATGGTATTACCATCATGAAGAAGCATTAAAATGTAGACCGTTATCTCAAAAAAAAAAAACAATGTATATATTAAGTGGTTCTAACAAGGTGAACTGCATTTTAAACCGTAAAATAGAGCTACAAAAGATCAAAAATCAATTGTATTTAACATCTTTGATATTTTGCAGGGAAGAAACTATGCTTATTGATGAAATTGTCAAAGGTATTTTGGAGAAATTGAAACATCCATCACCTTGTGGTCTAGAGCATTTGGTGGGAATGAAATTTAGGATTCGGCAAATTAAAGAATTACTAGCCTTTAATTCTTCAGATGTTCGAATTTTAGGAATCTATGGAATGGGCGGGATAGGTAAAACCACTCTTATTGAGACTATCTATAGTTTAATTTGTAGTGACTTTGAAGGTTGTTGCTTTGTTCCAAATGTCAAGGAAGATTCTAAAATAAGTGGGTTGAAGAAATTATTGGAGTATATTATGTCAGAAATATTGGGTCAGAAAGATATAATCATAAATACTCCAAACATTGGACCTGGGGAATGTTATATCAAAAGGTTGAGACGCAGGAAAATTTTAGTTGCTCTTGATGATGTTAGTGATCCATTGCAGTTAGCATCACTATTTGGAGATCCATGTTGGTTTGGTCCGGGAAGTAGGATCATCATAACTAGTAGAGATAAGCACGTATTTGAAGGTAGCACCAAATACATATATGAGATGAAGCCATTAACAAGTGATGAAGCTCTTCAACTTTTTAGTTGGAATGCTTTTAAGAGACTTTGTCCCATGAATGACTATGTGGAGCTATCAGATCTAGTGGTTAGATATGCTCAAGGCAATCCTTTGGCTCTTAAAGTTTTGGGTTCCTATTTATGTGGAAAGAATAAGGAAGAGTGGCAAAGTGAAGTGAGTAAACTGTCAAAAATTCCTAAGAAGACCATTCAGAATATGTTGAAAGTAAGTTATGATGACTTGGATGAAGAAGAGAAAGATATGTTTCTCCACATTGCGTGTTTCTTCAAAGGCGAGTATAAAAAAGATGCAATACATATATTTGATAGTTGTGGTTTCTCAGCAGCTATTGGAATTCGTGATTTGGTCGACAAGTCCTTGATCACCATCTCTAAAGATGATGAATTGGAAATGCATGATTTATTGCAAGATATGGGTAAAGGAATTGTTCGTCAAGAATCTAAAGATCCATGTCGACGTACAAGGTTGTGGGATTCAAAAGATATATGTCAAGTGCTCACACAAACTGATGTAGAACTCTACAACATAACTTGTTGCTTAATTTGCTACTTTTCTCCCAATTACCAAGTTTTACTCATCATCATGCTCACTTTATGTTTTTGTAGGGATCCCACGCAGTGGAAAGCATTTCCCTTGATATCTCTGAAATAGGATACAGAGATTTAAGCTCTGACGCATTTACGAGGATGCCAAATCTTAAATTTCTCAAATTTTACAACTCTTTAGACGAAAGAACTAATGGAAGGAGCAAGTTACGTCTTCCTCAAGGTCTTAATTATCTTCCCAATGAAATGAGGTATCTTCAATGGGATGCATATCCACTGAAATCATTGCCAGTTAATTTCCATCCGAAGAATCTTTTCGCGCTTAAACTGCGTAACAGCAAGATTGAACAACTCTGGAGAGAAGGAAAGGTACGTTCATAAGGAAATAAGGGTGTTAAATACCGAAAATAGAAAAGTTTTGATCAATTCTTTCTTTCACTACAGGATGATAGCAGGTTAAAATTGATGGAATCTCAAATGATGAATCTTGGGAGAAGGATTCTTGGTGGCTGTAGCCGTTTGGTTAAAGTTCCCTTACCTCTCAGTTTGGTTAAAGTTCCCTTACCTCTTAGCCACTTGAATAAGGTGACATCTATGACACTCTGGAATTGTCAAAACATTAGGAGTCTTCCAAGCCATGTAGATCTAGAAAGTCTTGAAACTCTCGACATGTCCCATTGTTCAAACCTGAACCAATTTCCACAAATCTCTAGCAACGTAAGGTACCTATATTTAGATGGGACTGCCATTAGTGAAGTGCCTTCATCTATCGAGCGTCTTAGCAAGCTCTTGTACTTGACTATGGAGGCTTGTCAACTGGAGACTCTCCCTGATAACATTTGCAAATTAAGCTCTCTTAAATATCTTAATCTATCTCGTTGTGAAAAACTAAAGAAATTCCCTGAGATCATGGAGCCCATGGAAAATTTAAGGGCACTTTGGTTATCTCATACAGACATAGAAGAGCTACCATCATCTTTTAGCAATCTTAAAGGGCTTCACACGTTGGAAATGTTCGGTGCAAACCTTAATCATCTTGCATCGTGCCTTACTAGCTTGAATTCTCTCCGTTGTTTTAGCTTGTCTTTGGCAAAACAGCTGGTGCTGTCAACGATTCCATTAAGCTTCTTTTCATCTTTGAAGTCATTATTTCTGAGGGAATGTAATTTAAGGAAATTGCCAGAGGATCTTAGCTTTTTATGCTCCCTAGAAGAACTTGGCTTAAATGGAAATTATATGGAAGAAATCCCTTCAAGCATCAAACAACTTTCTCAATTGAAACTTCTGTTCGTGAGCCAGTGTCCAAGGCTTCAGTCTTTGCCAGATCTTCCAGCGAGTCTAGTAGTTTTAATGGCAATAGATTGTGAATCATTGAAGACGATATATACCCTCACACAGCTAACGAGAGAGTCAGAACACCTTCACTGTTATTTCAATATGTACAATTGCTTGATGTTGGATGAAAATGAATGCGAGGCCATGATGAATGAGGTTGTGAGAAGCCAGCGTTTTGCATACGAAATGAAGCATCATAAGGTCACTCTTTTTTTTCTCCACTTTTTTATAAGCAATAATAAACTATACACTTAAATATGAGTTTCCTGCTAATCTTGTACATCACATCCTATTTGTGTTTCAGGGAAATATGCATCTTCTTTTCAATCCCTTAATGTCGAAATTTGTGGCTAAACTCCCGTACTTTTCTGTGTGTTATCCTGGAACTAGAATTCCAGAGTGCTTCTTGTATGAGAGTAGGGGAAATTCAACCAAAGTTTTGCTTCATCTAAATTGGTTGAACAACTGCTTCTCTGGATTCGCTCTATCTCTATGCATTCATTTTAGTGAAGTCCAATCTTCCAGGATACCAGCTGTGAGATATAAGTGCTTCTTTGAAGGCGGAAATAATCACAACACCAACAGATTTTGCAATGAATTTGACATGTCAGCGGAGCCCGTAGTTGATAGAGACGAGCACGTCGGTTTATTTTTTGATCATAAACTATTTGATTGGATATGTAGAAACAGTGAACTGCTGAGCCAAACCTGCTACGATGAGGTCTCCTTTGTATTCGATCAAGAAACTTACGAAGTGAAAAGTTGCGGGGTAATTGCACTTTACGGCAGTTGAAGTTCAGAGATGCCAAAAAGATCCTTCCCGAAGGATGAACTCTATTTTAGCAGTTGAAAGGGAATTACTGAAGCAGATGGGTGACCACTTCCCGTTTTCATTGAAGTGAAGTCGTTAGATTCCATTTTTATCTTGTTCCCATAATTTAAGAACATGGGGTTCAGAGCATTTTATTGCTGTGACCACAACCATCAGTTCTTACACTGGAGGAATCAATTACTAGTGGTCATCATAAAAACAAGTAATTCTTTTTTTTCAGTCTATAGAAATAGCATAGAGTGCATGTACATGTTATGAATTCCTGTAATGGATCACTCAAATGATCTAGAGTACCATATCAATTTACAATTAGCATAAATCAAACTTCATTTCCGAAAGATCAAGTGACCTATAGAAGAGTCATATTGTTTATCTTGACTTAAAGAACTTTTCATGTATCTGCCATGGTTTTTTTTTTTTTTAAGAATAAAGTCAAATATTGGTTAGCGTCCATGCATCCTTAAGCCACAAAATAAATTCTATCCCTTAATCAGCAACTGCAATATTTGTCTCTTCGGCAAAAAGATTTTCCTGTACCTTCCAGCTTGCATGCATCTACTTCATGTCTTTCTATGAATATATTAAATATATTCCAATTTTTCTTTTATTACATAAAATATTAAAATTTATAAAAACTTATATCTATATTTTATTATTTTTCTAAAAATTTAAAATTTAAAATTTTGGTCTGAAATTTACACCTATGTTAATAATAATCCAATATAATATCATTTTTTAATTTTTATAAATTTGTAAGGATTAAAAATATAAAATTATTTAAAATATGTTCAAATATATAAAATATCTTGAAAAAAGTTCAAACATCATAGTAAAATTTATTATTAATAATGTTATAGTCACAATTATTTTTTTTTTTGAAATTTTAAGATATTTGTAATTACCAAAGTAACAATGTTTACAATGAGCAAAGAATAGCAAACCTATACAGGTAACTCAAAAGAGAAAGTAGCGTTCTAGCTACTATCACAGATGCCACTGTCACATGGAAATCAAGTGGAGACCAAAAACATAGTAACCATTATCAAGCCACAACTAGATCTACCAACGCCTTCTCATAGCCAAGCATAAACGGTCTTGCATCCTATTCCCAATTTTGACCTCCCTGATCAAGTTAATAATGCAATCCACTAACTCATATTTGTTCCTTTCTATTTGCTTGTAAAGTCGCCGATTTCTCTCCCGCTAGATGTGGTAGAGAACCATCTGGAAAGAGGTTTGGAGAATGAGACTATCTTGCCTCCCTTGTCGGATTGCACAAGTAACCTCAGCTAGAAGAGCATTCCATTCATAATTAAAGTTCAGGCTACTTATCATATACAATATTCAGTTCCACACTGCTTTGGTATACTCACAGTCAAATAATAAATGATTTCTACTTTCATTGACTAACTTGCACAGCACACAGGGTCATAACCACCGAACCACCTGTCTTTTGTTCTTAATCTGTTTTTAATTGTCAGCCATAAGAAAAAGACTGCTTTAGGACATAATACCTGTTTCCAAACAGGCGCAGTCCATGGAGCCTCTTCCATCACTCCTCTCCCAATGTCACGTGCAGAGGAGGTTGTGAAGTCCCCATTATGTGTAGGAGTCCATATCTGCTTGTCCGGAGAGTTATGGAGGGAGATACCATGATATAGCTAGTAAGTAGATAACCGAACCTATACCGATGCAAAAGGTCGCTTTCCCGAACAATCCATGCCAGAGTGGTGTGTTTGGGAATACAGTTTCGAACTCTATTTAAGTCAGTTTGCCTCCAGAGAGGGCTCATCATATGCCAATTGTCAAACCAAAAAGAGATGTCTTCGCCATCCCCAATTCTACTCCGAATGAAAGGGTAAATCAATTCACGCAAGTTCAGCAAGCTTGTGAATATCCAAGAGTGGTCGTACCTCATTTGGAGCTGCCAGAAGCTTTGATCTTTAAGGCGGTATGCCTGCACCCATTTGACCCACAAAGCCTCTTTGTCCACAAATAGACGCCAAATTCTCTTCATAAGCAGACGCTTTTGCATTTCAGAAAATGAAATAATGCCCAAACCCCCGTGCTTCTTAGGAATAACAACTTCACTCCATTTTACCTTGGCTCCCTTGCACTGTTCAAAACTACCAGACCATAAGAATGCTTTTAGAATCCGCTCCATTTCTTTGAGCACTTTTTTGGGGGTAGTCATATGGGCTGCCCAATGCACATGCATGCTATTCAAAACTGAGATAATTAAATTGACTCGGGCCGCATAGGAGAGAAACTGATTCTGCTAAGAGTTAATTCGGCTCTTTAACTTCTTCAGTAAAGGCAAAATATCAGAAAACTGAGGCTTGCCCGAGGTGATAGGAACGCCAAGATATCGGAATGGAGTATTCTGTAGGATTAACCCAACCAGATTGCTAAGGCCTTCTCGATTTTGCACATCTGAAGATACATAGATGCCACTCTTTTGCAAGTTCATGTTCATGCCCGACCATCGAGAGAAAGTGGTCATAAGGTTCATCATGATTGCTAGCACCTAGGGGTCTGCTTGGCAAAAAAGAATCACATCATCAGCATAAATTAAATGGGACAGGTTTAGATCCTTATAGTTATGATGATACTAGAAAAGGCCATTGCAATGCACCATTTTGGATAGCAACCGTGAGAGGCCCTCCATGGCAAGTGTAAATAGGTAAGGGGAGAGGGGATCGCCTTGCCGAATTCCTCTGTGAATTGTAAAAGGTTTTGTAGGGATGCCATTATTGAGAGCACTTAGAGAGGGCGTTTGAATGCACTGGGAGATCCAATGACAGAATTTGGGAGGCAAACCGATACACTGCAGGCAATCCCGCAAATAGACCCAACTAATTGTGTCAAAATCTTTATAAAGATCGATTTTCATGACACAACTGTTAACCTTTTTGCTAGAGTGGTACTCCCCCATCAGTTCCTGAAGCAACAGAATATTATCACCAATACTCCTCAACGATAAAAAGGCCCCTTGCTCCTTACTGACCACCTCAATCAAAACTCCCTTCAGACGCTCTGCTAAAAGAGAGGCTATAATTTTATAAATTATGTTGCAGCAGGAGATCGGTCAATAATCAGTGATCTTCTCAGGTCGCTCCTTTTTAGGAATTAAACAGATGTAAGTGTGATTAATTTCCCGTAATAGTTTACCTGAGGAGAAGAACTCAAGGACTGCTTCCGTGAGTAACTGTCCTGTGATAGGCCACGTTTGCTGAAAGAACCCAACGGAATACCCATCGCGACCTGGAGCTTTGGAGCTATTAAGGCGAAATAAGGCCTCCTTGATTTGCAAAGTAGTGAACGGAGCATTTACCATATCAAGAGTTTCCTGATTTGGAGTAAATTCTAGCACATGTCTGATCCTAAACTCATTCCGCCTCGGTTCTTCAGGACAGCTCATGAGTTGGATAAAGTAATCCCTAACATGATTGGACACTGCCTCTTGACCTCTCCATAAATTGCCATCCGAATCTGATAACTCAGTAATAGTGTTCTTGTTACGGCGAGCAAGGATCGCTGCATGAAAAAATTTTGAGTTGCGGTCACCCTCTCGTAGCCAAGTTTGTCTTGATTTTTGCCGTAGAATGGAGTCATGTAATGTCAAAGCCTCTTGATATTTATGCATGCTGTCAGCTTCAAGGACCCACAGCCGTTCATTGAGAGGGTCCCTATAGCACTGCTGCTGTACGTCAGGCAAATGTGAACCCAGCTCCTGTATATTAAGAGTTTGCTACTTACTAAAATGTTTAATCGCCCTCTTAGCCATCTTCAGTTTCTGCATAAATTGGTAGCCCTTGAAACCATGAACCTCTACCCTCCAAATCTGGGCGATCAAATCCATGAACCCTTCAGCCCGTAATAAACCATTGAAAAACTGGAAAGGGGCTCCGATACTGCGAGTATCAGTGTGATGCTAAATAAGTATAGGTGTGTGATTTGAAAAAATCGGATCACCAAACACCGCCGAGTCAAGAGGGAAGGAGTGAAGCCAATGGTGGTTAACCAAAGCGCAATCCAACTTTTTCCGAATATACATATCACCTCGTTGCTTATTTTCCCAAGTGAACCATCTGCCATTACCTCTAAGATCAACCAATCAGTATCAAGAAATAGTTGTTAGAGTTCTCTACTCGAACCACCATGAAATCTAACTCCACCCTCTACTTCTGAGGAGTTGAGACTACAATTAAAGTCTCCGACAACCAACCACGGGCAATGCAGTCTAGATTGGGAGTTCAGCAACTCCCTTCAAAGATTAGAACGTTGGTAAAAAAAATTGGTAGCATATATAATAGTAACCATGTAAGGAGTCTTGCCCTTTTCTGTGCAAGAAAGATTCATAAATTGAGCTCCCATCTTAATCACGTGAACATCTGCTTTCTCTGAATTGTACCAACACAAAATACGGCCATTGTAATGGTGGGCATGATTGGTGAAAAGGCTCCACTGAGAACCCAAAAAAGACAAACCCTTCCGATCTGGTGTAGCTTTTATTTTAGTCTCCAGCAGTCCTACCAAAACAGGGTTGGAGGTTGCAACAATCTGCTTCACCATCATCTTTTTGAGGGGATCATTCAGCCCCCTCGTATTCCACACTAGAATGGACATCACCAAAAAAAGCATTCAGGAGATATAATCCCCTTATGCTTTTTCTTTTTGGCTGTCTTTTTAGTCACTGTACTCTTAATCAGTCTAGTTGAGTCTTGAAGAATCTCCCCATCTTCTTGATCAGGGGCTGAAGAAACGTCCCCACCCCTTTGAGTTGACTCCCCTTCTACTGGGTTGGTGTCTGAAGTAGTAGCCTCACCTGGTGGGGATGTCTCCCTAGCATCAGATAGAAGTGTTGGCCCAGAGGAGCAAGCCAACTCTTCATGCTCTTGCGCCACCTGAAGTGTGAAGTGTGCCAATTTCAGGTCAACCCCATCTATATGATCCATTGTTTTAATATCCAGTTGTTGAGTGCATTCTTGAGAGGAATTGCCCTCCGATGAACCACTTACTGTTGTACCCCCTGAAGGCTTGGCCAAACCATTTTCAAGCTCGCAATGCTGAATTTGTCCAGGGTTATGCTATGGATGTTGCTCAGTGAACTGAATGGTGCCTCGGGCTAGATCCTCCAACTAGC
The DNA here is from genome assembly GCA_027568895.1 of Erythroxylum shatona. NCBI lineage: Eukaryota > Viridiplantae > Streptophyta > Magnoliopsida > Malpighiales > Erythroxylaceae > Erythroxylum > Erythroxylum shatona. The sequence goes on from JAOSBK010000204.1 coordinate 6,348,014, forward strand.
CTGACAAAAATTTTCGTCCCGTCTTTACCCACTTCTTACTCACTGCTTGTGGTTTCCAAGGATAGGAGAGTGGGATATTTTCACAATCAACTCACCAGCCGCGTCTAAACGTCAGATGGTCACTTTGTCCGGGAGCACAGAATCCTTTGGCATTTCAATACAAATTTTGGCATATCCAATTCTGTCCATGGTGGCTGTTTGAGAGTCCAGACAAATTGGTTTACCAATTCCACTGGCTAAATGACTAAGTCCCTCCAATGTCCAATACTCTAATGGGAGACCGTAGAATTGAACCCAAATCGGTATAACTTCGACAGAGCTTCTATCCAAATCCATACCTGCTTGCCATTGCCGCAAAAACAGAGGTTGATTACTTATATGCCATGGCCCAAGTTCCAGAATCTCAGTGACACAGGCTTGCGAAGAGAACTTAAACAGAAACAACCCATCATCCAGGAGCATTGCTTTTTCGAAGCCTTTCTTACTCCACCTAGCTTTTTCCCAGGCATTAACAGCCGGAAATGCTATACGTTTGCTTATAGAAAATAACACTTTTATTATGAATAGTTCAACACCTTTTATTTTTAGAAAACAAAATGAACATTGCCATGCTTTGAAACTTCTGAAAAAACTTAATTGAAGTTCCTGTTTCTCTGCTTTTGGATTTTGATTGAAGGCATATCCTATGTCGTGTCTGTTCTACTTCTGGAAAACACCTTTTGCATATCACTCTAGCTTTAAAATTCTTGAAAACATGTGAAGATTGCATTGTGTGAATTGTTTCTTAAAGCTTCTGACTGATTGCAATTCTGGTGTTGTTGATTATGGTTTGGTGATTAAGCTAGTAGATTTATATTTAATTATTCTGGCTTGTGTTTATAGAGTTGTAAGAGGGGCTGAGAAGCCTCATCCCATCTCTACCATCACCGGTGTTGTCGTACTTTTACCAGTGACAATAATCATCGCTGGTGAAGGTGCAAGCTAGTGGCTAGCCATCAGTAGGGTAGTGACGCGTAGATGAAGAAGAAACATATGGTAGTAGGAGGCGATAGAGAAAAATGGTGGCCCTAGAACCAGGGGAGGCGACGATACATGAAGAGACAACCCTAATTAGGAAAGACAACGGGGCGCCTCTACTGATCCATGTGCTGCAGAAACTCAAGTTAATTTTCACTAATAATAACAAATTCACCTTAAATACTATTGTTTAAATTAATAGAGACTGAACGATTGTACTGAAAAATTACATCAAGTAAATTCCTAAGAAAGACTGAAAATGTCACAAATAGTCTTACTTATAACAAGACAGAATTTTTTTAGATATGTAATTTAATAACACAATAATTCACTACAACTATACCTTACAATAGCTATTAAATATATAAATAAAGAATACCAAAATTTAATAATGTTCAACCAACTATGCCTACTTTCTTGTACATTACTAAATTAATATTTCACTATTTTCAGGAAATAATACAAATGAAATATCACAAAGAGAGAGAAAATATTTGCCTTAAGGATAAGATAAGTAAGTTTTGGGGTGATTTTAACTAAGGAGGAGAGGCTCCTTTTATGGCTTTAGGAACGTCCACCGTTCCCACAAATTTTTGATGTGGAATGAGCCACAATTTTTGATTACTCAACAAAGCTTCACCTTGGCAAATTCCACTTTTTTAAATCTCTCACAAAATTCATCTTTAATAGTGTATTTAAATGCACTTCAAAGTGCCCATCTTTAATTTTTAGCAATATTGATCCAGTCCAAACAATGTTGGAACTTAACCGCAGTCATCACCTTTGTCAACATATCAGCAAGATTCTCAGTGATATTAATCTTCTAGATTGCTACTCCACCTTCTTCTAGAACCTTTAATACAAAGTGATAACGGATGTTGATATGTTTCGTCCTTGCATGGTAAACTTGGTTCTTTGCTAAAATGATATCACTCTTATTATAATAGTGCACTTAATTTACCAATCAATCCTTGAAGGCATATTGCCTCCTTTATAGCCTCTGTAGCTGTTATATACTCTGCCTCCGTAGTCAACAAAACAACTGTTGACTATAAGGTAGACCCCCAATGACTGGTGCCTTTGCAAGAATAAACACATATTCAGTAGTGGATTGACTTCTGTCCAAATCATTTGCATAGTCGAAATAACAATATCTAACTACACATCAATTGTCTTGCTTATCCCATTAAAATACCAAATCAATATCTATGGTGTTCAGAATGTATCGTAGAATCTATTTCATAGCTTGCCAATGTTCTTTTTCAGGATCATGCATATGCCAACTCACAACCCCAACTGCCTGTAAAATATCAGGCCTTGTACACACCATAGCATATATCAAGCTACCAATAACATCTGCATACAATACTTTTGACATGTATTCCCGTTCTGCATCATTCTTCGGAGACAAAGATATACTGAACTTAAAATGAGGAGTGAATGGAGCACTGACAGGCTTTGACTTTTCATTCAAGCCCAAACATTTTAGTACCTTTCTCAAATACTATTTCTGAGTAAAACAAAGTCTCCCTAATTCCTTATTTTTGCTTATCTCTATATCGAAAATCTTCTTGGCTTCACCTAGATCCTTCATTTCAAACACTTGATTCAACTGAATCTTCAATCTCTATGTTTCTCTTAGATTCTTTGTAACTATCATCATATCATCAACTTAGAGGAGAAGATAGATGTATAATCCATCTTGTAGTTTGTGAAAATACACACAGTGGTCATATTTGCTTCTTTGTGTACTTTTACCCCATCATAAACTTGGCAAATTGCCTATATCACTACCTTGGAGATTGCTTCAATCTATACAACGATTTTTTAAACTTGCACATCATATTCTCTTTTCCAACAACTTTAAAACCTTTAGGCTAGGTCATATAGATTTCCTTCTCTAAGTATCCATGTAAAAACGCATTTTTTACATTAATTGAATTAGTTCCATATCAAATTGTGCTACCAAAGCTAACAAAATTCGAATGGAGGGGAGAAAAAACTTCTTTATAATAAACTCTCTTCATCTAAGCATAGCCTTTGGCTACCAACCTTGCTTTGTAGCAAACATTATTCTTGTCAAGAAATCCATCTTTCTTTGCATATACCCATTTGCATCTAATTGCCTTCTTGCCTTTTAGGAGGCTAACTAGCTTCCACATCTAATTCTGATGAAGGGAATGCATTTCTTCATTCATAGCTATCCTTCACTTATTTTCTTCTGAAATTTGGATTGCTTCCTTATAAGTGGTAGGAATGCCATCAATTTCAGTTGGAGAAGCATAAGCCACCATATTAACATAACGAGCAGGTGCTTGAATGTTCCTTTTTGGCTTTCTCAATGTAATTGGTAATTGTTGTTGTGGAGGTTCGTAGGTTGAAACCTCTTCTTCATCTGGCTCCTCTTCTACCACAGGAGTTTCTGCATCTACTTCATTATTTGTTGGGGTAACAATTCTTTCTTAAAACTCCACTTATTTTAAAGTACCATCTGTCTTCTTAACATTTTCAGTTGTCACCTTTCTTACTATGGTAGATTCATCAAAGATAACATCCCTGCTGAAAATTATTTTCTTTGACTCTGGGTACCAAAGGCAATATCCTTTCACACTAAAGGTGATCCCCATAAAAGTTGCTTTTGCTGTACATGGATCCGACTTTGACTCCTTAACATGATAATATGGTATGGAGCCAAACACATATAAGGAATCATAATCTGTGACAGGTTCTACAAACCATTTTTCCAAAGGTGTTTTACCACCAATAGCAGTTGATGGAAGGTGATTAATGAGATGACATGCATATGTAACAGCCTTAGCTCAACCCAGTATTGGACAACATACACCGAACTTTCTCCAGCAACGTCCTGTTCATATGTTTTGCCAACTTATTTTGTTGTGGTGTATCCCTGACTATGAAAAGTCTGATAATGCCTTCACCTTCACCTTCACAAAATTTTAAAACCGAATCACTCGTGCACTCCCCACTATTATCTGTACAGAGACATTTAATCCTTCTGCTTATGTGAGTTTCCACAATCTTCTTCCATTTGAGGAAAACTCCCAATACTTCATCCGTAGTCTTCATAGTATACATCCATATTCTCCCGGAAAAATCATCAACAAAGGTCACATAATAATGTTTTCCTCCCAAAGAAGCTATCTTGGAAGGTCCCCACACATTAAAGTGAACATAATCTAAAATACCCTTGGTATTATAGACCGCCTTTCCAAATTTGACCCTTATCTTCTTCCCTTTGACACAATGCTCACAAAAATCCAATTTGTAAGTCTTTAACCCTTTCAACAATCCTTTATTTACTAAGAGATTCAAGGACTTTTCATCTGCATGCCCCAAGTGCATATACCATAACCTAGATGCTTCTAACTCCTTCTCATTACTAGAAGAAGTTGTTGTTGTTGTTCCAATAATAGTTGTACCCAAATAATGGTACAATCTATTATTCTTCCGTACTCCCTTTAATACCCTAAGTGTACCAGAGATGATCTTCATCACTCCATATTTTGCCTGTAAATCATTTATCAGATCGAATTATTGTTTAAGTACCTATATATATGAATGTTTGTCGTAATGTTAATTTTCTTGAACTTATTTATTTCTTCTCGTCTTCTTCCGTTAGAGAATTCTTCAATGGTTCAGAATGATATGATTCTATAAGTTTTTTCAACTTATATAGCATTACTAACGGACGTGTCCTTTGGTAATTGGAAGAGAGAGGAAAAGGTTCTTTGACCCATTTAAGATCCATTCTATAATACCCAATAACCATTATCTTGGGTGCTTTTATCGGACTCAAATCTATAAGTGACATGGGATATAAAAATAGTCTAACATTGCCACCACATCAAGTCTTCTAGGGCCCCTACAGAAATGAGATTCTTCGATAGACTCGGCACATAACGAACTTCTGTCAAGATTCTAATTGATCCATCTTGATTCTTCAAACGAATGGAAACAATCCCATGTGTGGTAAGAGGGAAGTCATTTGTTGTGTAAACAATTCCAACTTCTAGTTCTTTAAAATCATAGAACCAACCCTAATTGGGAAACATACGATAATTGTATCTTGAATTAAGCAACCATGTACTAGAAGAGCTAGTTGATGACGTAACAACAAGTGAAAAGTCTGAGTCTTCATCATTACACTCAGCTATATTTGAATGTGTAACAAGCTTTCCTTTATCAGGTTTGCCTTTATTTTGAGCTTAGGACAATTCTTCTTCCAGTGCCCTTTTTCTTGACAAAAAACACAATCATCTTTGCTCAATTTAGGCCTCGACTTCGATCTCCCTTTCTTTCCTTTAGTCTGGCTCTGCGAATGACCTCTGACCAGTAAAGCTTTTGTTGCTTCCCTTGTATGTTCTTCCTTTGTCTTCCTTCTCCATTCATGACTGTATGAAGCAGCTATAACTTCACTAAGAGACACATCAACCTTCCTATAACGTAGAGTAGTTTCAATAAACTCAAACTACTTAGGAAGGGATTGAATAACATTAATGCCAGATCTTCATCTTTAAATGTCACATCCAAATTCATTAAATCATTAACTAACTGATTAAAACTGGTGATGTGATCATTTATAGTGGTACCTAGAACATAAGAGAAACGAAACAATCTCTTCTTCATATGAAGTTTATTCTTACTGCTTTTCTTCATCAATTTTTCCTCCAACGTGTTCCACAATTTAGATGCAGATGTTTCTTTTGAGAAAGAATACTTTTGCTTTCTAGAAAGACACAATTGAATTGTACCACATCCAAAATGATTTATAGTATTCCGATCTTTCTCCTCAACATTGTCCAATGGCAATGTCAAGACCTTGCTGAAAAAGAACATCTTGAACCTCACTTTGCCACATGTCGAAATGACTCATACCATAAAAAAATCTCTACTGTAAATCTTGCATTTGTCACAGCAGTCCTTGCTATAATAAACGAGATAGAAGTTGTTGATGTGGTTGGTGCAACTGTATCTCTAATTTCTGTCATCTTGCTAAAATTGCTATTCGATAGTTGTCGATGCTTACTATTCAATAGTTGTCAATGTGAAATGCCAATAGCCCAAGGAAAAATCTTTTTTGATGTATAAGATTAGACCATGTTGCAACCACAGAGCATACTAAAAAAAAACCTTGGCTCTGATACCAATTGTTGCAATAACTCAGGTTAATTTTTACCAATAATAACAAATTCACCTCGAGTATTATTGCCTAGGTAAATAGAGTGTGAACTATTATACTGAAAAATCATACTAGGTAAATTTCCAAGAAAGATTGGAGGGATCACAATCAGTCCCTCTTAAAATCCAACATCCTAGACAAAATTTTCTGAGATATGTAATTTAATAACACAATAATTCACTACAACTATACCTGACAATAGCTATTAAATAGATAAATAAAGAACACCATATTTAACAAGGTTCGGCCAATTATGCCTACTTCCTCAAATACTACTAAATTAATATTTCACTATTTTTAGGAAATAATACAAGTAAAATATCACAAAGAGAGAGAAAATATTTGCCTTAAGGAAAGATAAACAACTTTTAGGATGATTTTAACTAAGGAGGGGAAGCTCATTTTATGACTTTAGGAACCTTCATCATTTCCACAAATTTTCGATGTGGGATTGTGGGACGATCCATAATTTTTGACTACTTAACAACATGTGCATAGAAACTGCACATACCAGAATAATACCCCTTCAATCATTTTTATTATAAGACTTTAACTTTATTAAATTAAATTCTCTTAATTTGATTAAATTTAAATCCATAATAAATTTAGAAAGATATTTTCAAAATTATTGAAAATTATTTCCAAAGATTTAATTTCATTAGATTTTTTGTGTAGAATTTAACTTAATTTTTCAAGAGTTAAATTATTAAATTAAAAGGTTATCTTGTATAATTATATTATGATGGATACAATTAATACAATGATATTATAACAATTAAATTGAAATCTTAATTTTTAAAATTAAATAATTATTTTTAATTAATAATTGATTTGATTCCTGCTTAATATTTTAGAAAATTATTTTTAAAAATTAAATTATTTATATTTTGAGTATATTAGAATTAGTAATTAATTAAAATCCTTTAAAATTAAGAAATTATTTTCTTAACTAATTAATAAAGGAGATTCTTAATTAAAATTATTAATTTCAATTTGATTGAGATAATGTAAGTGTATTAATTTTAGATATTATTCTATTTTGTTTAAAAGTTATTTCTTTATTAATTTGTATATTATGTTTTATTGATTAATTAGAAATTTTATTTTTCTTGATTAATATTTTGAAAATGTTTTTGTTTATTAATTAAGAAAAATGATCCATCTTTGGTATTTTTGAAAATAGTTTACTAATTTATTAAAGAATTACTTTTAACTAATTATGAAGTTAATTTATGAAATAACATAAATTTAAATTTTAATTAATTAAAGGTACTTGATTTAATCTTGAAAATAATTTCCTTTTTACATTAGAAATGGTTTTCTAATTAAGGAAATGTCATTCATAATTAGATTAGAATGTGTTACTTATAAAATTTTGAAAAAGAAAAATTTCTAAATTATAGTAAGTAAGAAGAGTAATTATTGAAAATTGTTTTCAATGAAATTTATTAAAGGAGTTAAGATATTTGGAAATAGTTTCAAATTGTTTTCAAATCTAATTGATATTTATTTGCAATAGGAATTTGATTTAATTGGGAATTAATAGTTTAATTTAATTTATTATCCAAAGAGTTAAAAATATTATTTTGGATTATGGAGATTATTTCGATAATTAGAATGAAATAGAGTTTCATCCTCACAATTTGGGTATATATGCACAACAAATTGCATGTTTAAATGTATGACATTTTACATGTCCTGTGTGTTTGATTTAGGCCATTTAAAATTAAATCTCCCACTAAAATATTTAATACATATTTAAACCATGATTGTTATCTTCCATTGTTATTAATAAATCAGATTTCTATATTATTAGGCATGTTGGGCAAACTCAATACCATTTTAACTCGAATATGTTTAGTCTTATAACAATGGGTTTTACATAACTAAATTTGTGTGATTTGGATGAACAAACTCATGATTACATGAATTTAGAGGCAATATTGGGAATAACATATAAGATATGTTTTCTTACAAGTTGTTACCTAATGCATTTAGGAGTCAAATGAGATGTGATTGATAAAATTATTATCTACCTAATTTAATTTTAGTTGATTTGTTAAGCAAAATTAAAATAAATTAAATTTGAATAGGTTCCTAATCCACCATAGAGATTAAAGTAATCTTTTTGAATAATAGTGAAGAATATTATTTCAAATAAAATAGTGAGAGTAATCAAATAAATGATTGAAATCTTTACCTTATTTGCTAGTTATAACATATAACCTATTTTCTTTTTGTTTTTTTACATTATTTTATCCTAAGAAATTACCTTAATTTAGTATAGTTGATACTAATAATTAGTCAACCAATTTTCTTGAGCATAGTTAGGTTTGAGATGAGCTATTAAAGTTCACAAAAGTATAAAACGTGTATATTTATTATGTGATTTTTTTAAATTCTTGACGAGAATTTAGTGAAAAAGTTTTAAAGGCATGTCAATATCATGTAAATGACTAAATGTAATGACATTTTGAGTTGACTAATGTCTTAAAAATTTAATGGCAACATGTAAGGTGAATGTTAACATTATGATAGCATAATGCAAATAGTATAAGGTAGAGTTGTAAGGTATAGTATCTTGATGGAATTGTTCCATTCAATTTAGCCTAATAAAAGCATAAACATAAGCTACAATTAAATGCATTTGCTAATAGTATGATAATAGTTAACATTAGAAGAAAAATGACTATATGATTTTTCTTATTAATACATTATATGATATAGATCATAAATATTCCTATTTTATGCTTTAATTATTTGACACTTAATTCAGATTCAACATTATTACAATGTTCAAGGAATGATAAGAAATATATTATTAATAAAAGTAATTGATCCAAGTTTATTACATATATAGTTTGTGTGTGTTGGATTAAATGAAGACTTATGCTTAATATAAGTGACAAGAATACAAAGTTAAATAACTGAAGCTATCCTTTTATTCCATGTTGGTTAAATCAATGGTAATGTTGTCGCCTGTAGCTAAATTAATACCAACTCTAATAATGTAGTATGTAGTTAGTGAAGAGTTGATATCATTCTCATGAGGAATCTATTGATAAATGTTTTACAACTTGAAAATTAAAAACAAATTGTGTGTGTTTTTATTAACAAATACTCATTAAGTGAAGTTCTCTCTTAAGATTAAATGAACAGAAACATGTATTCTAAATACTCTTATTAGTCAACAACTTAGATACGATTTTAAGTTTGATTGATTAATAGCTTTAAGAATTAAAAGAACCAATAAGCAAGACAATACACATACGATATGTATTTAATCTAGATAAGTATCTTTCTTAGAATTTCCAATCCCTAATGTAAAGATGGTAATCCTAATTGCCACTTTAGATAAGCAAAACTGAATGTCAAATCTTACTAATCTAGCTATAAATTAAATCAATCAATTCCTAGTTGTGCACCTTAGAGATCAATCAATTCAATTATAAAAAGCAATATGGAAGACACTTAATATTCATCAATGAAATACACTTTATTCAAAAAATCTCAAACATACTAGATGATAATAATATGGTTCCCTTTAACCAAGAAGAAGGATTTAGCTACTCATAATATAGGTAAAATCCAACAAAAAAGTAGTATAACACACTGTCTCCATATCTATACTTTTACACAAAAATACAAAAACTCTAGCCAAAACTAGAAAAAAAACAGCAGCATAAAAACGTAAAGACGATGTAACTAGAAGCGTCCTCTCTTCCCTCTTATCGTTATCTTTATTAGATATACTCCCCAAATAATCAGGCAACAGATCCCCACCTAAAAGACAACAACTTGATTTCCTAAATAATAAAAATCCCAAGTGTATCGAATTTGTATTCAAATCAGATTCTGCAGACAAATTTTTCGTTTGCACGTGCTCACACTTAGTCAAAAACTTTTCTACTAGCTAGTAGTTCGAATTGTCTTTGCTTTCTTTACATCTTTTTTATTCAAATTCATGTCCAATGTGTTGAAAATCATCTGAGAATAATTAAGAAACAAGTTCATTAGCTTTAAGTAAAAATTTCAACACATTAAAAAAATTTATATCCAAATTTAGCACAAAAATAACAACTTATCGATCAATATAATGAGAATCATAAAGTTACTTACAAGTATATGTGTATTCTTTTCATTATGAACCATATGAAAATTATCAAACTTATTAGGTTGAAAAATAACCAAATTAACTTTTGTTGAAAGGATGACGACATTGAATTGTTAAATTTTATATATGTGATGTGTTGAATATAATAACAATTCATAAAAGGATGAACATATGTATTTTATTATATTTATTAATGACTTTATATGATAGGGTCACGTATATTAAAATAAATATAGAGAAATGATAAGACTTTAAAAGAGTTGAAATTAATGAATTTAGGATGTAATGCTTAGTTAAAGCATATACTATCCAACAAGTTTATAACTAAATCAGATAATATAAAGGTATGAGATATCCAGAAAGTTTAGTTATCGTCTTAGAAATCTTATTGAATAAAATGTTTGTTTTAATGAAGACATATAGGAGAATGGTTCTTAAGATAAATAGTGGGAGTAAAATAAAGTTTGAAAATGTCCAAAACCCACACCAATATATCCAATTAGAGTTAGTGCCTTTGTTGATACATTTGACGTATAGTTGAAAGGTTATAAGATGTTAAAAGATTTACTTTTATGATGAATTCAAAAATTTTATTTTAGAGATGATTGTGGATTTATCAAGCCTACAAAAAATCAATGTGAGAATATTTTTATTCTTTAGTAAAAGTATATAATGACACATTACTTTTTGAGAATAATAATTTAGAATTTTAATTGTTAAAGATATGATAATCCAAGAAATTTTTTATTATATATGAAAATGCAATAACTTAATTATGAGAATTAGATCTATAGAGATAGGTATAAAATTTTTGTACCTATTCTAGTCGAAGAATTTATATAATGAACTAAAGGTGCTTAATATTTGAGATATCTGATAACTATGAAGCAATAAAGATATTCGTTGTTCTATGTGTGAGTTGATATTTGAGTTCAAAATTATATAAATATTCACTTTATAAATAAATCTTAGTTAAGGTATATTTTTATTTAAAACAATACTATTTTAAGATTGGAAAGGTTCCAATACAGCATTAATTGCTAATCAAACCATGATACAATTTTCATTTAGTGGAAATTATTATTTGGATCAAAAAATTCTTTAATGAACTTGGTATAGTTCCTTGCATTGGTCCAAATAATAATGTAATGTAGAACATTATAGGCATTAAGTATGCGAGAAGAGCCAAGATCTCATCAAATATCCAATACGTGCTTAAGTAATTTCTCTTAATTATGATGATAATTAAGATAAATGTTGTAAGTGATATGTGTTTACTTGTTGATATTTTTATTCATTTACACTTAGTGATTAATGACATAAAAATACTTAAGGTACTCACTTTAATTCATTTATGATTTTAGGTACAATTTGGAAGCAAAGAAATTAAAGTGGGTTGGAAGCATTAAAGTCGGGTCATTTTTCGAAGAATTATTTTTGCTTGTCTTCATGGAGCAAGAAGAAAAAAAAGAAAAAACGACAAGAAAAATTAAAATACGAGAATTGAAAGTGTTGCTGAAAAAAAAAAGCAAACTTAGAAAATCAATAGAGTGGAAATCAATTAAGAAGAAAACAAAGACAGCAGCGTTTTACTCAAAACGTTGCGTTGTTGGCAAAGAAACGCAGCGTTACGAGGAGGAGCAGGAGGGATTTAATTTGAGTGGCCTTTTAATTATGGAGGGACTGCATAAAGGGTGAGGGGTGTGAGTTGCAATTTAATTGTCAAATCAGACAGCTACAGGAGGAAGAAAATAGCAGAGTGTGGCGCTTGACCAGAGGCGAGCTGCGTCGGTGGCTTGGTGACTGCGGCTTGCGTCTCCAGTGGGCTGGAGCTTGCGAGGACTTAATACATGGCTACAGCGCAGAACAGTATAAGAAATAGCGTGAGCAGTGAAGGATTTAACATGAGACGAAGTTAATTCATCCCATCAAGCTATAATAGATGCAACAAGCAACAGTTGCGTAAGAGAAATAAAGGGAATTTTCAGGTAGGCACTAAGATGGAGGCTGAATAAATTTTCAGAAAAGATCCATGAAGGGTTAGGAGCCCCGACACCGATTCAGAGGCAACATCGATGCCGATGATCCAGGTTAAGTATTTTTTATTATTATTTTGTTGTTTTTTTTCTCTCATTAGGAATTGATTGTCTTATCCTATTTTAATTTATTTGGGTATTGTGTATGGATAATCAAAATTTTGTTATTATTCGGTTATTTGTGTATGAACCCGTTGGGTATTGTGAATTGATGATTTTAATGCATTCATTGAATCGTTAATTTCAAACCCATTGCTAGAATTTCGATATAATCCGTAATTGTTATGTTGAAATTCATGTGTAGCGACTAATGATTCGTAATCATTAGGGATAACATGACCTAGGTTAAATGACGCATCGTATGTGGTTGTTGCCTTGATTAATCGGTTTTCCTAATTCGTAATGCTACTGCCTAATTAAATCTAGAGATCGTATCCTAGGTTGTTCGGTGGTTAGGTTTAATTAACGATCGTATCTTGATTAAACAAAACCTAAGGGAAAACTCAGGTTAATTTTTTACCCACTATTAATAGTTGCTATGAGAGGGAAAAGAACAACAAATTAATAAAATATACTTGCTTAGGATTTAGGTCAAGATTTAACCGAAGAACCGGGTCCCTACCAAATTCTCCACATTTTTCATTTTATTGCAAGTTTTCTTTAATTTGTTTTTATTAGTTAGTTTTATTTTATTTTCATCTTTAAAAATCCAAAACCCCCCATTAAATGTAAACATCGATTAATTTCATTTCTTAAACTTTACATACACTCTCTGTGGGATCGACTTAGACTCGCCACTGCTACAGTAGTAGTCTAGTTATTTTAATTTTGATTAGCGTTATGACACACGGTCATCAATAAGTACAACATGTATTCAATTGTTTCATATCACTATTTCAAAAAAAATATAATAAACCATCTCAATCATTCATATAATGCATGTAAAGTTGTATATGCAAATGCACATGTGACTTCATTCTTATTTTGCTTTGTTATGACTGAGTGCCTATTAACTCAATTTACTATCCTGTATCTGTTGTGGATACCAGGTTCATTTCATTTACTATCCCGTGTTGGTTACGGATACTAGGCTCATTGTTATTTGAGCCTATAACTCTTTGTGCACAATCTTAAGCTTAAATCTCTTTTTCTTACATTAGCTACTCTGGTCACAACTTCTTTATCTAATCATGCACTTCAATGTAATGAGTTGCATCAATTTACATATTATAGTTTAAGTATTTTTCATTCAATGTGCTCATATCATATAGCAAATTCTTCGGATCTAAGTCTGACATTTATCATTCAATTGTTCTTACATTCCACATTCCACATACAATTCAACAAAAGCACATATAATTAAGTTTACACATTTAGGTTAACTCATAGTATGCTCCAGAATAGTTATTGCCTTGATGATTCGGTAATGTCAAGATGTTGGCGATCAACTTGTGCATCTATAAGCAAGCAATACACATATAGTTCATAATCACTAATTTGTTCAATCATATAAATATACAATCATGCACATATATATGTGTCATATTCAATGCATGCTTAATTGAACTTTTTAGGTATGTATTCTTAATCACAAATCTTGACCGTTCAATTATTATAGCTTGGATATTACCACTTTACATTTAGGTTTATACCTTGAGTAAGTTTGATTACTCTAAATTCATCAATTATACATTCATCAACCTTTTCTAGCAATATACATTCACAAAATTTCCCAATTCTCATTCATTCATACCTAATACACCTTATTCATATTCTTTGGATCATATTTCCATTTATAAGAACACCTTTATTCCTTTAACAACTCAAAATATCAAGATTTAAATACATTGATATCAAGACAATCCATTCATTAAGTAATGACATTAATTAACTGTTGGACCCCATTTTCGGATCCCAACAATTGCTTCGGATACCAAAAGAAACCTGACCTAGGACTTGGGACGAATTTGAAGAAAACTATTTGGGACAGTCACAAAAGGGCGGGGGAAAGCAAAGTGAAAGGTATCACATTGATATAAAACAAAATAAATCTTAGCATGGAAGCAAAGGAGGGTTCGACGAAGACGCCTTCAGAAAGGTTCGCCGCAGCGAAAGTGGTTCTTCGACGCAGTGTAGGCGCCTTCAAACAGGTTCGCTGCAGCGACCCTTGGCTTCGCCGCGGCGAAACACTCAGAAATTGAAATTCCCCAAACATTTTAAACAAACTCATACATTCAAATCTAACCATCCAACCTAACCACAAGCTAACATAATCAT
>JAOSBK010000204.1:6362757-6375750 GCA_027568895.1 Erythroxylum shatona
ATTCGTGATTTGGTCGACAAGTCCTTGATCACCATCTCTAAAGATGATGAATTGGAAATGCATGATTTATTGCAAGAGATGGGTAAAGAAATTGTTCGTCAAGAATCTAAAGATCCATGTCGCCGTACAAGGTTATGGGATTCAAAAGATATATGTCAAGTGCTCACACAAACTGATGTACAACTCTACAACATAACTTGTTGCTTAATTTGTTACTTTTCTCCCCGGTGTTACTCATCATCATGCTCACTTTATGTTTTTGTAGGGATCTCATTCAGTGGAAGGCATTTCGCTTGATATGTCTGAAATAGGAGACAGAGATTTAAACTCTGACGCATTCACGAGGATGCCAAACCTTAAATTTCTCAAATTTTACACCTCTTTAGACGAAAGAACTAATGGAAGGAGTAAGTTACATCTTCCTGAAGGTCTTAATTATCTTCCCAATGAAATGAGGTATCTTCAATGGGATGCATATCCATTGAAATCATTGCCAGTTAATTTCCATCCGAATAATCTTTTCGTGCTTAAACTGCGTAACAGCAAGATTGAACAACTCTGGAAAGAAAGAAAGGTACGTTCATAAGAAAATAAGAGTGTTAAATACCGAAAATAGAAAAGTTTTGATCAATTCTTTTATTCAATACAGAATGATAGCAGGTTAAAATTGATGGAATCTCAAATCATGAATCTTGGGAGAAGGATTCTAGGTGGCTGTAGCAGTTTGGTTAAAGTTCCCTTACCTCTTAGCCACTTGAATAAGGTGACATCTATAACACTCTTGAATTGTCAAACCATTAGGAGTCTTCCAAGTCATGTAGATCTGGAAACTCTTGAAACTCTCGACCTCTCCCATTGTTCAAACCTGAAGGAATTTCCACAAATCTCTAGCAACATAAGGTACCTATATTTAGATGGGACTGCCATTAGTGAAGTGCCTTCATCTATCGAGCGTCTTAGCAAGCTCTTGGTCTTGACTATGGACTCTTGTCAACTGGAGACTCTCCCTGATAACATTTGCAAATTAAGCTCTCTTAAATATCTTAATTTATGTGATTGTGAAAAACTAAAGGAATTCCCTGAGATCATGGAGCCCATGGAAAATTTAAAGGACCTTTCGATAAGTTATACAGGCATAGAAACGCTACCATCATCTTTTACCAATCTTACAGGGCTTGCCTCACTGGGCATGTTCGGGTTAAAACTTAATCATGTTCCATCGAGCGTTACTAGCTTGAATTCTCTTCGTAGTTTTCGTTTAACTCTGGGAGAAAAGTTGGTGTGGTCAATGCCTCCATTAAGCTTCTTTTCATCTATGAAGTCATTAGTTCTGGTGAACGGTAATTTGTGGAAATTTCCAGCGGATCTTAGCTTTTTATGCTCCATAGAAGAACTTGAATTAGATGGAAATGATATGGAAGAAATTTCTTCAAGCATCAAACAACTTTCTCGATTGAGAGTTCTGCTCGTGAGCCACTGCCCAAGGCTTCAGTCTTTGCCAGAGCTTCCACCGAGTCTAGTTCTTTTACAAACAAGAGGTTGTGAATCATTGAAGACAATATGGACCCTCTCACAGCTAACTAGAGAGTCAGAAAACCTTCACTGTATTTTCGATATGACCGATTGCTTTATGTTGGATGGAAGTGAATGTGAGGTCATCACAAATGAAGTTGTGAGAAGTCAGCGTTTTGCAAATGAAATGAAATACCATCAGGTCACTCTTTATTCTCTTTTTATAAGCACTAATACACTTAAATATGAGTTTCCTGCTAATCTTGTGCATCACATCATATTTATGGTTCAGGGAAATATGATTCTTCCTTCCATTTTCTCTCCGGAATTTTGGGCTGGACTCCCATACTTTGCTGTCTGCTATCCTGGAACTAGAATTCCAGAGTGTTTCTTGTATCAGAGTAGGGGAAATTCAATCAAAGTTCAGCTTCCTCTAAATTGGTTGAACAACTGCTTCTCTGGATTCGCTCTATGCATTAATCTTAAGGAATTCCATTTTTCACGGAAAACAACTGTGAGATATAAGTGCTACTTTGAAGGCGGAAATAATCACTACACCAACAGTGTTTACAATGAATTTTTCATCACAACGGTGGCTGCCGACAGTGATTACGCTTCCGTTGCTAGAGAGGAGCACGTCTATTTATGGTTTGATCATAGACTATTTGATTGGATATGTAAAAACAGTGAGCTGCTGAGTCAAACCTGCTACGATGAGGTCTCCTTTGTATTTGAACAAGAAACTTGCGATGTGAAAGGTTGCGGGGTTATTCCACTGTATGCAAGTTGAAGTTCAGAGATGCCAAAGAGGTCCTTTCCGGAGGATGAACTCTATTTTAGCACTTGGAAGGTTATTTGCTGAAGCAGATGGATGACCATTTCCCCTTTTCATTGAAGTGAATTTGCTAGATCCCATTTTTATCTTGTTCCCAGAATTCAGAACGTAGGGTGCAGAGCCTTTTATTACTGTGACTTGCTTCACAACAACCATCAATTCTTCTGCTGGAGCAGCGGAAGAGTATACCGACTCTCATTTGTCAGATTTAGTAACCACTAATTATCAGAATCCATTACTAGTGGTCATCATAATTAGTTAGCAAGTTAGTTTTTCTTAATCAGTCTATATAAATAGTATAGAGTGCATGTACATGTTATGAAGTCCTGTACCTGTTTCCTTGATCGATAGGATCTTCTTATAAGTTCAACTTTACAAATTACTCCTCTGTGACATCCCTTCAAACAACTTCGCTGCAATGAAGCTTGCTTTCCATCTAAAATATGCATAAGCACTAAATATATAATGGTCTACTTTATGGCTGTGGGTTGCAATTTGAAATCTAAGCGTACTACTCCCAATCCGGTGGGAAAGATTCCGATTGATACCTGTACCAGGAAAGATACCATAATTCATCACGGAGAAAATTAAGACCTCTTCAAGGTTTAACTCTTTTTTGGTGTTCTAATAAAAAAATCATAAGAAACCAACATTAGATATTATTTGCAATATCTAGATGTTATTCACATTAGAAGAATTTATATATTATTTTTTAAATATTTGAAAAGATAACTAATTTTTGATATAAAATAAATATTTTATGTATGATAATTATAACTAATTGAAATGTATAGTTATAATTAGTTTGATGTACTTATAGATACTCATCCATCTACTAGTTCATATATCAAAAACAAATTCAAGTATCTAAGAGTAGAATTTGTGCAAATTCCAATACTATAGGTTTTAATTACATTTAGAGATTATATTGTAACTCCTCTTTTCACTCGTAATAATATTTTGTGTGTCCTACTTTTTTCAAATAGGGTTATTATCTTGTTCTATCCACCTAATCATTCTAGTATATCAGAACCTAATATAGTTGTATATATCTACTTACATAAGCTCTATAATAGTAACTTATGGTGGATCTTTTGCATTAAATAATAAGTCAGATATTATTCACTTTTTGAAGGTATTAGGTATTGTTCATGTATACAATTATTTTTTATGAGAAATGGTAGGGTCTATTTATCTTAACTCAAAGTAGTTTGGGATAGAAGCAAATGATAGTTAAATTTAAGATTGAGAAGTTCAACATGAATAATTTCTTGTTATGAAAGTTGAAAAATGAAAGTTTTCCTTACAAAGGATAATGACTTTATAGCCATTAGCGGAAGGTCAACATACTTCACAAATGACACCAAATGGGATGAAATGGATGTGAATACTATTGCAAATCTTCATCTAGTTTTATCTTATGAAGTTTTGTCAATTGTAGAGGAGAAGAAAATGATGAAATAGATATGAGATTAAATTACAAAATTGCACAATGTCAAGTCACTCCACAATAAAATTTTCCTTAAGAGGAAACGTTATACTCTTCAGATGGGATAATCCACTTTAATGACCAAGTATATTAATAATTTGACCACTTTATTCTCTCAACTCACAATATTGAGTTATATATAGAATTGAGCTATATAAACTTACTAAACTTCTACTTCAATGTTTACCTTATTTATATCATCAACTTATCTTCAACTTAACAAATAATCCTTTTATATACTACTTAGTCTTTGATGATGTTTGTAGTTGCGATTCTAGAGGAAGAATGTTGATGTAAGAATAATGAAGATAGACAATTTGGTTGACTATAAATCAAAGCTTTAATGACAATAAGAGGGAGATCAACAAAACATGACCTAAGTAGGAGCCAAAATTATAGTATATCAAAATTAAGAAGTAAGAAGAATATTAAATGTTACAACTATGAAATCAAGATCACTTAAAAAAGGATTATTTAAGTTAAATAAAAAATTCAGTCTTTAAGGAAATTTCACAAATATTTTAGATAATGTCACTGTTCTTTGTTATGAAGAAAGGACAACACTTGAAAGTAGGAAGTCACTACTTGACATATAGATCTTCGACTCAAGAGCCACTTTTCACATGACCTCTACAAGAAAATGGTTCCATCATTATGAACCTATCTTAGGAGAATTTATATATAACTGCGATGATTATCCTTTAAAGATTATTGGCATTGGAACCATCAAGCTAAAGATGTCTAATGGTATAGTTCGTACTCTTCAAGAAATACAACATATGGAAGGCCTGAAAAAGAGTTTATTGTCTTTAGGATGACTAAATGATCTTGAATGAAAAATAAAAATTGTCAACAAAAGTTTTAAGATAATTCGAGGTGCACTTGTACTTATAAAGTCAAAAAAGGTGTAAATTTGCATAAGTTAAAGGAAGAGACATTGCTAGAAGTAGAAGCATTAGTCATTTTAAGTAGTTCAAGTAAGACATCTTCAATGTTATGGCATTAAAAACTTGGACATATATCTAAACAAGGAATGGAGATTCTTACTAAACAAAAGCAACTCCTTAGGCTTATAGAGGTATTACTATCTTTTTGTGAGCATTGTGTTACAAGTAAGTAACACTGTAAAATTTAAGACATCAAATTCAAGAATCAAGGTCGTCCTTAAATTGGCTTATGCTAATGCATAATAAGCACAAGTTCCATCCTTGGGAGGAGAAAAGTATTTTCTCTTTTATTAATGATTATGCCAGAAGGTGTTGGGTGTACCCTATTAAGATAAAAGAAAATGTGTTCCAAATCTTCAAAATTATGAAAACATATGCTAAACTTTAATCTAGTAAAAAGATAAAGTGTTTAAAGACAGATAATGAAGGAGAATATGAAAGTATTGTATTTGATGCATTTTGTATGGAAGAAGGCATCAAGAGATAGTTCACTACTGTATACACTCCTTAATAAAATAGAATAACAAAATTGATCAATATAAATTTATTAGAAAGAACAAGAGTAATGATGAGAGCTATAGGCATAAATAAGGTTTTCTAAGAAGAAGCAATCAATAACTCCTATAACAAGATGAATCAGGTTCTATCAATCGTAATTGAGTTAAAAATACTGATAGAGATTCTAGAAAGCCAATGAATTATTCCAACTTTTATGTATTTAGAGGTCCTATGTACATGATGTATAATGTTAAAGAAACCATGAAGTATTTCTTGGATATTTTGATGGAGTAAAGGGGTATTGCTTGTGGGATCCTACTGCTTGCAAGGTTATTATTGTCAATAAAAATGTTACCTTTATAGAAGATAAATTTCAAAGGAAAGAAAAAGGCAACAACATTTCATAAGGAAGTTTAGGGACTAGTATACAAGTGGAAAACAAATTTCAAACTTCTTTTAAAGCATTATTGAAGCAAGATGTAAAAGAAACAATCACATTTGAAGCTCCAGAAGTTTGTCAATCAAATCACATAAAAAACCATAAAATTAGCATTCAAATTATATAATAGATGGTAATATGGCATACTACATGTTAACAAAGGGTAAAGTGCCATTAACTCTCCAACAAGCATTTCATAATCCAAATGTCTCTCAATAAAGACAACAATGTAGGAAAAAACTAAATCTCTTCAATTTAAAAAGAAACTTAAGAACTT
Organism: Erythroxylum shatona; assembly: GCA_027568895.1. Lineage (NCBI taxonomy): Eukaryota > Viridiplantae > Streptophyta > Magnoliopsida > Malpighiales > Erythroxylaceae > Erythroxylum > Erythroxylum shatona. The sequence goes on from JAOSBK010000204.1 coordinate 6,368,755, forward strand.
TTGTTATTACCACCAGGAAAGAAGCCAATTGTTAATAAATGGGTCTTCAAGATCAAGCGAAATAGTGATAATCAAATAGAGTGATATCATGCAAGATTGATGATGAAAGGGTATACCTAAAAGGAAGTAATTGAGTTAAATGAAATATTTTATATGATTTGAATTATTACAATCAGAATAATCATGACAATATATTTTATGTTACACTTACATATAGAGCAGTTAGATGTGAAAATTGTTTTTCTTTACAAAATCTTAAAGAAGAAATTTATATGCTCGAACTAGAAGGTTTTTAAGGAAAAAAAAGAAAAATAAATTTGCAAGGTGAATAAATCTATATAAGATCATAAACAATTGCCAAGGTATTATTATAAGATATTTAATTCATGAGTTATGAGCCTTGGTTACAACAGACTTAATGTGACCTTTGTACATATTTTAAGATATTTGGTATTAATGATTTTATTATTTTACTGTTGTATATAAATGATATTAGTTGTAGGCTCTAGAAAAGATTGTATTAATAAAATGAAGGCACAGTTGGTTAGATAATTTGAAATAAAGGACTTAAGACTAGCAAACAATATTAGCATTAGAAATTCACAAAGGCAGAAATAATAAGAAGATTTGACTTTCCTAAAAAGATACTTAAAGAAGGTTTTACGATGCTTTAATATGCAAAATAGTAAGCCAATTTCTATCGTTGTCCCTATTAATTCCAAGTTATCATCTAGTATGAGTCCTAACAATAAAGTTGAGAGGATAAAGATGTCTTAAGTAACGTATGCATTTAGTGGGAGTTTAATATTTGCCATAATTTATACAAGATTGGACATTGTACATATAGTGGGAGTGGTTAGTCATTACATGGCAAATCCTAATAGAGAACAATGGAATGATGTAAAGAGGATCCTAAGATACATTAAAGGGGCTTCTGATATTGAATTACAATATGGAGGATCAAACTTATTGCCAAAGAAAATCTTAACTTTGATCATATAGGTGATCTTCACAAAAACAAATCCACTATAAGTTTTGTGTTCACACTTGCTAACGAGGTTATAATTTAGGTTTCAAAGCTACAATAAATTGTGGTAATATCAACAAGAGAAGCAAAATATTTGGCATCTATACAAACAAATAAAGAAGTGGTATGGATGAAATTAGTACTTCATTGTTTTGTAATAGTTTGAGCGCTTTGCATCTAGCAAAGAATTCAACATTTTATTCAAAAAACCAAAGAATACAAGTTTATTTTCACTTCTTTCGTTAGAAAGTGAAGAAAGGTACTGTGAATATGCAAAAAATCTAGTCCAAAGACAACATAGTAGATTTTATGACAAAAACATTTAACAATAATAAATTTGTTTGGTATTGATCCTCGTGTAGCTTGACAAAAATACAAGCTACATGATAATAACAAGGTGATGTGGTTTTTAATTAAATCTTCAAGTGGTAGATTATTAAATATTATTCAAGTGAATGAATCTAGATATTCATAATATTGAGATATTATACATATTAGAATAATCTAGATATTATTTTCAAAATATTTAAATAAAGATAACTAATTTGTGGTACAAAGTAAAAATTAAAATGTGTAGTAATTATAACCAATTGAGATATGTGGTTATAATTAGTTTAATACACCTATAAATACTTATCAACCTACTTTTTTAATATATCAAGAACTAAGTTCAAAAATCCACAGAGTTTGCAAGAATTTTAACCCTATATAAGTCCTCTTTTCGCTCATAATGATATTTTATATGTATCCTATTTTTCCCAATTTGTGAAGAGAAACGAGCCAGAATTATTATGTAATTGTATTACAACAATTTGGCATTAGCCTTTGAGCAAAAGCATGCAATATAAAGTAACAGAGCCTTCTATTCGCTCAAAGCTAATATTGACCTCATCTTTAATCCTCTGATTGCAAAATTTAGATAATTTATTCACTGTGTTTTTCCACTCCCTTCCATCCTTACACACAAATAGGAACTGAAAATTTCCATAATCCAAAGGGTATTTTTTTGAAAAGGGAAAATGATATTAATAAATAATTATGTTACAAAGCAAAAGGATGATCACTGTTGTACCCAATAACATGTATAAAGCAGCATATATAGGTTTGCCAACAACTGAATACTAAGATAAATACATGTGTTCGATGTTCAGAGAATAAAAGGTGATATGCAGGATGGATCTAAGTCGTTGAGAACGATTAGCTCCTTGACTCCTTTATTAACTTCAACGATTAGTGTTTCCAAAGCTTTGCTTTTTAGCCTCAAATCTACACAAGTTTCTTTAATTCCAAATGGACTGTGTAACACCCCACTCTTATGAGACACATACCCAACATTCTGAGTGACATCTGAATACATACCCCGTAAAGGAAAGAAAAAAGGCAGAATGCAGACATTTTGGCCAAGACCAAAAAAAGAGGAGGTTTTGCGTGGACAAGAGTGTGGGACCGTAAGGTTAATGGATTCAATACATAGAAACAGGAGGCAGCTGGTGGCGGCGCAGCGAGGGACGAAGAGCTTGCGTGTCTAACGGTGGACTAAAAACTCTTAGAAAATCATTCAATACATAAAAGACAACAGGTTGGCGGCACAACGAAGGAATAAAGCAGCTGACCATGGAGAGAGTAGCGTGCGTGAATGAGGAGGATAGCTGGAAGGAACACTAAATGGAGAGGAAACAAAAGAATGAAAGTGGCAGCAGCACAGTGAGAGAGAGACAACGTGAGTGTGCGTAAGGAGAGGTGGACCAAAACCCTCATTAGTTCATTCAAAAAACATAGAAACGAAGTTGGCGGCTGGCGGCAGAGAGAAGAAAATCAAGAGTGTGAACAAGGACACCTAGATGGACATTGAATAGAGAGAAAACAAAAGAAAGCTGGCGGAGATATTGAATACGAAGAAAAGAAGAAGCAACCGGCGAGGGAACCAAGTAGTGGCGGCGGCACAGTGAGAGAGGAGACAAAACAACGTTGGCCAAGAAGATAGAGTGAGTAGGTACAGTAGTGCGAGAAGACGTAATATTGGGTGTTTTTAATTTATTTTTATTTTTGTAGATTTGATCGATGCAAATATATATTATAACCATGATTTGTATTACATTGATAAATATGTGTGAGTAAGTTTTTTTGGGTTAAGGTTAGGATTGATATTGAATTAGGATAATTTTTGTAGTATTGGTTTTTGCTTGATTGAATGCATATTTAGTCCTAATTTAACTTGATCACCTAGATTAAGGCCTTAGATGATTGAATGTAATAACCATTAGGATTTAATTTGTTGGAAAATTATGTAGACCAGCCTTAGAATCTTGTATGAGGATACCTAGGATTAATGAACTTAATTTTAGGCTTCTTGTATTGAATGTCTTTTGTTCTAAATTATCTATGAACCAAGTAGTAACTCGAATTTAGAAGAAAAGGAAATTCTTATGAACATTGGGTTCGACTCGCTTAAGTGAAGTAAATCCTAAATCAATCCACTATTACAAGTTTTAGTGTCCAATCCAATTGAAATCTGATACCTTAGCAAATTTTTGTCATTTGATTTAGTCTGGTCATTTTTAATTCATACTTTGCATCTTACATATTTCCTTGATTCGCTTATTTTATTTTATTTTCAAATCAGTCAATTCTTGATCGTCTGAGTAATTTTGCATCGTTAATGTAATTGTCTTGCATGTTGGAATCTCTTGGGTACGATATTCAGTTCTTATTGTTTTATATTACTTGTCGATGGGGTACGTTTGTCTATAGCTGGTCTAGAAAAAATTTAATTTATATTACTTTGTTTAGACCGCAACATCAGCATCACATTGAGCATTAGTCTCGAAGGTCGTTGTTTACACGTGTTTTGTAACGGAATTTTTGTATTATTCTCAGGTTGAATGATCTTTCTAGTTAGCTTCCACTTCTTGTTAGTGTTTGGTTTCCATGAATAAGACAACTGGATGGACTTTGAAACCATTTCTCTGTTTTCCCCCACACTCTTCATAGTAAGATTATCTGGCAGGATCGACGATGTAGGTATCTCTATACAAAGTTTTGCATAGCCAACCCTTTCCATATTTAGAGTTTAAGAGTCGAGGGTTAGAGGTTTACCTAAGGCACTAGCTATATAGCTCAATCCCTGGAGCGTCTATAGTTCCATGGGGAGGTTGTGGAAATGGACCCATAGAGGGAATGTTGAACAAGTGACTTTGATAGTCAAAGATTTTATATTGATTTGGTTTAGATGTTATCCAATTTTTGAATTTTGATTATAGAAAGACTGTATAAATTGATCAACTTCTGTTGAATAAAAATATAGAGACTTCTTCATACATATCTCTTCCTAAAAAAGCCAACATAGTGGTATCAAAGCTCTCTTGATCTTAAGGGACCTCTAAACTTACAAACCTATAACTCATAATTCATTCTACGCCTTCCCACACCACAAATCAAAAACCACGCGTTAATGGATTCAGAATCATCGTTCACTTCCATTACTCTGCCAATGTTTGATGATAGAAATTATCTAAGTTGGGATAGAAATTATCTAAGTTGGGCTGCTCGAATGGAGGCCTTCCTTGAAGCGAATGAATTGTGGGAAGTTGTAGATGAAGACTACGATGTTTTGGACTTGCTTGCAAATCCAATGGTGGCTTAAATCAAAATCCACAAATAAAAGAAATAGAGAAAATCCAAAGCAAAAGCTTGTCTGCTTTCGGCAACCACACCAACAAATTTTTCCAAAATCATGACACTCAAGAAGAGCAAAGAAATTTGGGATTTCTTAAAAGAGGAAAATGTAGGGAACGAAAGAATCAAAGGAATGCAAATGCTCAACTTGATCAGAGAATTTGAGTTACAAAAAATGAAGGAGTCATAAATGATCAAGGATTACTCCAAAAGGCTCATTGCCATTGCCAATAACATAAGATTTCTTGGTTCTAATTTTGATGATTCTATAATATTTTGAAAAATTCTAGTAGCCATCCCAGAAAGATTTGAGGCTACAATTTCATCACTCGAAAACTCAAAAGATTTGGCTAAAATCAGTTTGGCAGAATTGTTAAGTGCATTACAGGCACAAGAACAAAGGAGACTTATGAGGCAAGAAAGAACCGTGGAAGATGCTTTTCTAGTAAAGTCATACAACAAAAAGAGGATTAATAACAACAATGCTCAGAGATTTTCACCATATTCGTACTACAAAAAAACAAATCATCCAGAAAACAATGTAAGATGTAAAAAGTGTGGACAACTTGGACATGTTGAAAGGATATGTAAAGCGCAACAACACGTGGGAGAAGCCAAACAAGAAGTAAATGATCAACTTACAGAGGAGGACTTATTTGCAGTGTCATGCCTAGCCAACTACAATTCAAATGAAAGCTGGCTTATTGATAGTAGTTGCACAAATCACATGACCTTGGATAAAAGGATATTCAGAGAAATTGATACAAATTTTATCTCCAAAGTCCAAATTAGAAATGGAGACTACATTGAAGCAAAAAGAAAGGGGAATATATTAATTAAAGGGCATTCATGTTTGAAGTTAATTTCTGATGTCTTATATGTTCCTACAATAAACAAAAATCTGTTGAGCGTTTGTCAGTTGCTCGATAAAGACTTTAAGGTACTGTTTGAAAATGACTGCTACATGATCAAGGATGCAATGGACAGAGAAGTGTTCAATATCAAAATGCAAAATAAAAAATTTGTGTTGGATTTTACGAAAGAAAATCACGCTGGTGATGCTGAGAAAGATATAATTAACACGAAGACCTCTATATATGATGAAAACAAAATGAGTTCTTCAAGTTCAAGAACATCTACAAGAAAGGCCAAGAAGGTGGATCACTCATTCATTGTGGAAGACAAAGGAAGATTTGGCTGCTTGAAAATGACAGATGGAGAAGTTCATGAGAAGCCTAACAACGAAATTGTGGGAGCACATACAAAAAAGAAAAAGAAAAAAGATGCTTGGAGTTTGCAGTATCAAAGTCAAGGAGGAGCAATTGGCAAGAAGCATGGGAGAAAGGCACTCCAGGGTGGGGAAAGTAAGGGCGGAAAGGTTGAATGAAGAGAGGTAGAAAGGTAAAAGATATAGAGAGAGGCTTTTAGCTATTTCATTCTCTCTGAGCTTGGAATGTTATCAAACTTGCAAGAAATATATTTGGACATAAACAAGTTTTTCATGTCAGGTTCCATTTTCCATAAGCAACCTCAATCGTTTTGTACCTTCCTATGGGTATCAAATTTCCTTCTTCATTCCTTTCTCAATTCCATGCACAGAAATGGTTGCTGAAATAAGAGCTATGGTTGTTACTAGTATGGAGACAACTCTAATTGAAGATCGTAAATTGAATATTTGGCATGTTCTACAACAACTTGCTCTTCTGAAAAGCTTTGGTTTTTGTTGATTCAGGATAAAGTAGCTTAATCCTCCATTATAGTGTTCCTTCAAGAATTGATAAAAACACTTGTTAATCCTACTAATCATTTTATTTGAATTGGCAAGAGAAATTTATCTTTTGATTATAGATTTCCTTCAAATATTAAAAAAAAGATTATGAATTCTTCTAATTATTTTATTTAGAATAGATAGTAAAATTTAAAATTTAATTATGCCTCCTAGATTCAAAAGAGAATAATTTTATTTTAAAACAAAATTTTGAGTTTTGATAAAAGAATACAAACTTTCACTACAAAAAAATAAGACAATTCGCGACGTTTTATTGATAAAACGTCACTAATTATAAAAACTTTTCGCAACGTTTAAAAAATGTCACAAAAAGTTTTAATTTTTTGCGATGTTTTATCAATAAAACGTCATGAAATAAAATCCTCAAAGTTTTGTTGGATAAAACGTCATGGTTGGCTTGGGGCAAAAACGTTTGGTTTGTTGGACCTCGATCCTTGATTGAAATGTAAAATTATTAAATGACAATTAAAGGAGAATTTTGGGGTGAATTATGCATGTACAAAGG
>JAOSBK010000204.1:6383811-6393858 GCA_027568895.1 Erythroxylum shatona
TTTGGCATTTGAATAGAATCAATTTATTCCATTCTCTGTGGATCGACCCCATTTACCACTGTGCGCAATTTATATTTGTTTGGTGTTTGGGAATTATTTTTGGTGGATTCGACACCCATCAATTTTTTTTCACTTTTTAGCCAAAAAAAGTCAATACACACATAGACCATTATTCTTTGATGGATATAATCACCTTTATTGGAAAACTATGATGAAACATTTTCTTTTGGCCAAAGGGGTTAATGTTTTAGATGTTGTAGAGAATGGACCTTATATCCTAATAAAATCCTTAGTTAGAGATAAAGTTGAGACAAACATACCAAATGATAGAGATGAATGAGATAATAAGGATAGGAGACTCATTGCACTGAATAGTAAAGCCATACATATTTTTTTCTTATGGTTTTAGTAAGAATAAATTCAATGAAGTATGTATGTACGAAAAAAAATAAAGAGATATGATACATACTTGAAATCACATATGAAGGCATCACTCAAGTAAAAGAGTGCAAAATGAGTGTATTTGTGTATCAATATGAATTATTTCATATAGAACATAATAAATCAATTCCTAATATGTATGCTTGCTTTATTTATATCATTATTACTTTTAAAAGTCTTGGCAAGATTTGTACTAATCTTTAATTGGTGAGAAAATTGCTTATGTCTTGACCAAAGATTTATGAGGCAAAAGTGACAGCTATACAAAAGGCAAAGATTTAAGCATTTCATCACTGGAAGATCTAATTGAATCACTGCTCACCTATATTCTCCAAGGATAAGAAAATTGATGATGAAGAGACTTCCACAAGTGAAAGTGATAAGGGTGATATAAAATTTTTCACAATGAAATTCAAGAAGTTCTTAAAGAGAAGAAAAACAATCTCTTGAAGAAGAAGAAGAAAATACTAAGACTATATATAATGACAATATTGGTTCGAAGAGTGAGGAATCCAAAAAATACAGTAACAAGTATGTGATTTATGGATAATAATAACAAGTGATAAAGCAAACACACGTAAGAGGGGGGTGAATTGTGTGTATCAAAAAAATTTCACAAGTTCTTTCAATTTGTATAATAAACTGGTCATAGTTAATGAATAAAAAAAGTAAGAGTCAGTCAGACGATAAAGCCTTTTAAATGAGAGGAGCTTGTTAGGCGATATGAGCCTTTCGTAGGATAGGACCCTACTTAAACTAAAGGAGCCTACAAAATGATAAATCATGTTAAAACAATTTTAAAATAGAAGACACATGTTAAAACTTAAAGGAACCTCTTCCCAATTGAAAACAAAAGGAGCCTCTTATAAAAGCGAAGAAGCCTTTTGCTAAAAAGAACACATACATAATATAATGCAAAAATTTAAAAGTTAAAGAGAAAAAGAAGAAGAACGTAATCGATTTATACTGGTTTGGTTTACAACCCAAGCCTACGTCCAGTCCCTAAGTATCCAACTTGAATGTTTCACTATAAGAATCTGAGTATTAAGTTTGACGAGCCTCTCCAAGCTCACAAGTACATATTTTTCAAGGTTCTCTAACCTTCCACACTTGAAGTATATAACAAGCATCTAAAAGCTCACAGAAAAATAAAACGTAAAATCAAAAGTAAGTTCTCAAATAATAATTTCTCTCTTGATAGAGTGATTTCACTTTCTAAGGCATAATAAGATTGATATAACTCTCAAGAATATAAATACTGCTCAAATGCTGCGAAAGTCTGTGTATGTTTGTTACTTCACAAGTGTTTTTGTTCTTCTTTAAATAGTCAATTTGTTTAAATAGCCTTTGCTTAATCTTAATGATGAGTTTACTTTGGATTTTTAATATCATTTCTATTGGAACAAAAAATTTCGGAGCTAATTGTTTGAAAAGGTAAGATCCTCCAAGATGTTAATAAGGAAAGTTTACTAAGATGGTTCCTCCAAGAAGGGAAGTAATTTTCATATGATTTTATTTCCTTTTAAAAAGAAATATCGTTATCTATACAAGGAAATAAATCCAATTTGACTTTTGAAATATTATATCATTATCATCAAAATCGTTAAATATAAACCTTAAGCTAACAATCTCCCACAATTTGATGATGACAAAAAATAGATATATTTTCAAAATCCAAAGAGATAATAGATGATTTTGAAAGAGATCTGTGAATTTTATATGTTCAGACATAATCAGAAGGAGCCCGTCTCTTAAGAAAGGAACTCATCATTTATAAATGACAGATTTTCACAAGTTTAATAGCAAAACTAATCACATATATAATCAAGGCAGCATTGAGAAATATATCATCATATATGCAAAATATATGTAAAATATATCAACATAAACTCTCCCCCTTTGTCATTATAAAAAGTATTAGAGTATGGGGAGGAAGGAACTATCATAAGTTCAGTTAGGCTAGGTAGAAAACTTAGAGGAGGCTTCTAAACTAAGAGGGGCCTTCTAAACTCTAAGTAGCCTATTAAACCAAAGAGAGAGTTTCTAAGGAATTAGAATATAAGGAGCCTACTAAACGAAATGCAAAGATAAGTAGTAGAGAATATTCATACAAAAATAATACCATAGAGTTTGCAAATACTAAGCTCTTTTCTTACATGCAAAATCTTTCTTCAAAGAGTAGCTTGGTGAAAATTTCAGCTACTTGATTCTTAGTATTAACATGCAAAAGATCAATGGTTCCTTCTAAAACATAATCTCTAAGAAAATAATGTTTGATTTCTATATGTTTAGTCCTAGAATGACGTACAAGATTTTTAGAAAGATTTATAGCACTAGTATTATAACATAATATAGGAATATGAGTAAAGTTTAGAGAAAAACTTTGTAGTTGTTGCTCCATCCATAAGATTTAAGCACAACAATTGCTTCTTATAAGACCAAGATATTAGACATCCTCCAAAAAATTGACAGTGACCACTTGTGCTATTTTGATCGACTTTATCACATATATCATCTGCATCATAATAGCCATTATATCAAATTTTGGATATCACAGTTGAAAATCCATAGTTCCGTGCAGATATCGAGAGATTTTTTTAACCATTTGAAGGTGGCTTTCTTTTAGATTTGATTGAAAGTGTGTGCAAAGACACACATTAAGCATAATGTCTGGTCTTGTGCCTGGTCTTAAGCTTGTCAGATATAATAATGATCCAATCATTCCTCTATACTTTGTCCCATTTGTAACTTTGCCTTCTTCGTCTTTATCAAGTTTAGTTCCAATGTACATGGGAGTATCCATCGATTTGGCAATCTCAAAATGATATTTCTTGATGAGTTCCTTTATGTATTTTTCTTTGCTAATGAAGATTCCTTTTTCTGTTTGTCTGATTTATAATCTGAGAAAGAATGATAATTCTCTTATCATGCTTATTTCAAACTCCCCCTAGATTAATGCCAAGAATTTGTCACAGAAGGATGGATTAGTAGCACCAAATATTATGTCATCAACATATATTTGCACTATGATAAATCATTCTCCTTTCTCTTAATAAATAAGGTTTTATCGACCTTTCCTCTTTCAAAGTTATTCTTAAGTAGAAAGTTAATTAACCTCTTATACCATGCTCGCGGAGCCTACTTTAAACCATACAAAGCTTTGGTTAACTTCGTCACGTAATTCAAATGGTTTTCATCTTCAAAACTTAGGGGTTGCTTAACAATACTTCTTCGTTAATGTAACCATTTAAGAATGCACTTTTAATATCCATTTGGAACAACTTGAAGTTTCTATAGCATGTAAAGGCAAGTAAAACTCTAATCGATTCCAATATAGCAATAGGTGCATAAATTTCATCAAAATCAATACCTTCCCGTTGACTGTAACCATGAGCTACAAGTCTAACTTTATTTTTTACCACCTTACCATTTTCTTCAAGTTTGTTTCAAAATACCCATTGAGTCCCAATGATTGACTTGTTTTAAGGATGAGGTACTAGATTCTAGACTTTGTTTTATTAAAATTGATATAGTTCGTCTTTCATAACTGAAACCCAGTTTTCTTTAGTAAGGGCCTCTTCAACGATCTTTGGTTCTACTTGTGAGATGAGAACAATAAAGTTGTCCTTGAACGATGATATTATTCTTAGACTTTCAGAGGGATCTCCCAAAATATATTGATGTGTATCAAGACCTCTCTATTCTCTTGGTATTTTTTATGTGCATAGGCTCCTGCTGAGATGAAGTAGCCTATTTTGTTCTAGCTTCAAAGGGACCTTCTTGATTTTGTATTTCTGAAGGTATTATAGGTATAGTTTGATTTCTCCTATGTATTTTTAGGTACCGATGGAAGCTCTTCGTCATCTGAGTCTCTTGCTGTTGTCAAATGTAGTGTTTCATCAAATGCCACATGTATCAATCCTTCTATCTTCTTTATTCTTTTATTATATACTCTGAATCCTCTACTAGTGGTATTGTAGCCCACAAAAATAGCTTTGTTTAATCTCACATCGAACTTTCCAAGGTTGTCTATTCCATTTTTTAGAGTGAAACCCTTATAGCCAAATGCTCAAAAGTAAGCAACATTTGGTTTTCTTCCTTTCCATAGCTCATAGGGGGTCTTTTTTATAATAAGTCTTATGAGACACTTGTGGAGTATATAACCTCAGTAACCATGAGGTAAACCACTTTCGCATAGCATTGTTTGTTTTGGCCTTATCTACGAGAGGCCTGTTCTTTCTCTCAACAACTCTATTTTGTCGAGGAGCCCTTGGGCATGAGAAGTTATGAGTTATACCATTTTCATTGCAGAAGTCTTCAAATTTTTTGTTATTAAACTCTCCTCTATGATCTCTTCGAATCGATGTATTGCAGTACCTTTTTGTAGTCTGAACTTTCCAGCAAAACTTCTCAAAGACTTCAACAATATTATCTTTTTTCATAGAAAATAAACCCATGTAAATCTGAAAAAATAATCTATTATAATAAAACCGTAATGTTTGCCACCAAAACTTTGAGTCCTAGTAGGATCAAATAAATCCTTGTGCAAGAGTTCAAGTGGTTAGTTAGTAGTCACAATCATTTTAGGAAGGAAGCTGCTTCTGATTTGTTTTCCTTTTAAACAAGCTTCACAAACCTGATTGATCTCAAATTTCAAATTCGATAGTCTTCTTACTAACTCCTTTTTGGACAAGTTTGATAAAATTCTCATGCTAGCATGTCCAAATCTTCTGTGCCAGATAAGTGAATCCTTTTCTATTAAGACAAAACACTTGTCACTTTGAGAAGATATATCTTCCAATTGAGCACAATGTATGTTCTGATTTCTAGGACCAATGAATACAATATTATTATTAAGACTGTCAATTATTTCACAATGTGATGTATAGAAAGTAACTCTGTAACCTTTGTCACATAATTAACTTACACTAAGCAAGTTATGTTTCAATCCATCAACAAAAATAACATTATCAATAGAAACAAAGTTAGAATCACCAATTTTACCAATTCTGGTAAACCGTGCCTTGTTTTTATCAACAAAGACAACATTACCTCCCTTTTTCCTTTCAATATAGTTGAAATACGATATTTCACCTATCATGTCTCAAACAACCGTTATAAACTATCCATTGATTTTCCTTTGTCTCTATTTTAAAGCGCATTTGTAGAGTGTATTATCTCATTTTAGGTACTCAAATTTTTTTAGGTCCATTCATGCTAGTAGTTTGACCTTTCAGTCTCTAAACACACATTTGAGATGATTTTTTTCATTTTTTGAAAGTTACGAGAGTAACTAATATGACCTTGTCTACCACAATAATTGCACAAAACAGATGAATGATAGTTGTTATGATTTTTTCCACTTACTAGGTTCATGTTGTTTTGGCTATAGCTATTGTTGGATTTAACAAAGAAGTTTTTGTAGGGCCTGATATTGTTATTTTGATTGTATCCTATTCCGACCTTATCAAAAATACATTTACCACTCCCGAATAATGCATTAAGATTGTTTCTTCCATTAACAAAATTAGCAAGATCATTTTCAAGAGAAACAATTTTCTTAGTATATTTTTCTTTTTTGAGTTTTAAAGCAGTAACTTTGTCTTCTAATTGTTTTATCTTAGCAAAGTCATTTTCAAGTAATGAGTTTTCTAACTGAATTATTTTTTGTTCCAAGCATTCTTTTTCAGAAACTATTTGTTTATTATCATTTTCAAGAGAAGTGACTTTAGACAACAATTCTTTGTTTTCCAATTCTAACAATTTAATCTTATTCATTAAAGATTCATTATTATTTTTTGACTTCTCAACCTTTTGAAATACTGCACTATTAATTTTTTGTACTGATTATATTGGTCATGATATGCATCTCTCAATTCATTAATTTCAATATCAGAGTCTACCTCATCATCTCCTGATTTGGCCATAAAGCAAATGTTCCTGGCTTCCTCAGGCTCTTCTTCTTCAAAGTTATCAAAATCCTCATCTGACCAAGCTGCAATCATAGAATGATTTTTGGGTTTTATGTTTTCTGTCTTGTCCTTTTGAAGAAGGAGGACATTCTGGTCTTGTGTGTCCAGGCTTCTTGCAATGATAGCATATGATTTGATTATTTTGTGTATTGTTATTACTATTGTTGCCTTTTGATGTTGTTTCAAGTTTTCTTACTTCCTTCTCTTTTTTTCAAGAGCTTCTTTTTGTAGAAGCGGGCATATTTTATGACGATGAAGTTGAATTTGTCATCTCCATTTATTTACAACTCAATATCACTTTTATCATCATTTGATGGATTTGATTCATCAACTGCTTTTAGTGCCATTCCTCTGCTGTATGAGGATCCTTAATCTTGCCTAATCTCGACTTCATGATTCATTAAGTTTGCTCTTAACCAGTCAAGTGAGTTTGTATGATCTTTTGCAGTTTCCAAAGTTGTGACTTTAGGTCTCCATTCCTTTGGTAATAATCTTAGAATTTTTGTTACCAGCTCGTCATTTAGATATATCTTGCCCAAGTTTTTTAAGGCAGTGATGACGGTGTTGAAAAGTTCAAAGAATTTGTCTAGTGTTTCTCCTTGTTTCATGCAAATAGTCTCGTATTAATGCACTAAAAGACTTATTATATATTTTGTTACCTCATTGTTCCTTCAAAAGTAACTTGAAGCTTATTTGACATTTCTTTTATTGTAGAACAATAGGATATCTTTTCGTACTCTTCTAGAGATAGCTCACAGATTAGATGATATCTTGCTTTGGCATTCAGCTATGCATTTCTTCTATTGCCATCAATCCACACTTTTATATTGTCAGTGCCAGGAGGTGTAGCTCTAGCTTTGATAGCTTTCTAGATTTCGATATCCACCGATTGAAAATAAATGGTCATTGTCTCATTCTAATAGGAGTAGTTGTTTCCATTGAAGTAAGGAGGCTTTGAAACAGATTGTCCTTCAAGGCTTTTTAAGTTGTTTGCCATGATCTATCACGTGCTGTAAAATGCAATAGATGTGAAACCTCGCTCTGATACCAAATGATAAAGAAACACACACCATATTTGCAATATTTTTTAGGCTTAGAAGAGTTACCCCGTTAGGCTAATCGGAGTATAGTCACTGCATACAAGTAAGAGATAGAGGTCGGGATCAATTCGTGTCTACATTTGTTTTTCTTATTTTTGTATCAAATTGTGTATTCCGCAATTTCTGTACAATGTGTATTCGAATATTTCTGTATGTAATAACTGGTGAAATTGGAAATGTTATGTAAATGAGATTGATCAAAGTGTAATAATAATTGTGATTTCGAGTTTTATGAAATAAAAGTATGGGCCCGAATTTGATTATTGATTTCTGCGTACGCGTGCAATAATTTTGAAAAAATTTGTACTGAGTTTCGAGTGTCTGACTAATTGATTGTTTTAGCATGCCACCCTTGCGGGGTACGGACTCAGACATCACTCAGGATGTCGGGTACGTGTCTTGCCAGAGTGGGGTGCTACAATAATAGTATAATTTCTGTTCAGTAGATGTTAGAAGCAACTATGACCATTATTGACTTTATTTCTTTGTCTCAGTTAAAGGGCATTGAATCCTTTGAAACTTTGTAGATTGAGGGAAAATTAGATTCTAACGAAAAGTATTTTATCTTTCATATATTGAAATGTTCTTCTGTTCTTTTGTTTTTATGATTATTTTGAATGCTTTCTAATGTGCATGATTAGTTTAGATATTGAAATAATTATCTACTAGATTAAATATTAAATATATAAAAATTTCAATTTCTTTAATCTCCATAGCGTCTATGAGTTTTTAATTTACTACATCAGAAATTATTAATTTTTAGGTAGAGCGATCAACTAGATTAAATTTAACCTTGCATGCATGTTGTATTACTTTGCTTGTTGGTTTTTCTTTTCTTAAACTTATTATTTAATTAAATTTTGGACCGTTTTTAAAGTTGTTAAACAATAAGGTTATTTGAATTAGGTATATAATATATGATTTATGAATAAATATTTTTTATCAATAATCAATCATAAAAGTTTTATTGAGGCAATAAAAAACCACCCGCTGACGCTAGGAATCATTTATCATCTCTTATTTGATACGATCTTTTTTTTTTTTTTGAGGGATTATTTGATACAATCTTAAAAATGTTGAATATTCTTGTTGAATATAGGGTCATTGAACAAGTTGGAATTCATTTGATTAAAGCCAAAATTGACTGATCAACTAAACAGGAAAATATTTGTCTTTAAGAAAAGACGTCGCTTGCTTGCTCTTCATTTGTGTGTGTTTATCATTATTATATATGGACTGGACGCTTGTACTGATAATGGGACATGAAGGGGCAAGCTAAAACTTTGATAGGAAAATATTAGGATGAAAGCAAAGTTGAAGAAAGAAACAAATCATACGTGATTAGTAAAAAGTAGCATTTTTCTTGACTTGGAAGTTCAGACAGAGAGTTAAAGCTGATTTCACATTGAGTATGGATTTGAAATAGAAGAAAATAGTTAGTAGTTTTTATTTCTTGGGCGGCTGCCAACTCTTAACGTTCATCACTATGTTTCAACGGTTCTTTTTCTTCAACAATAGATTGACTGAAAGTGATTGAGTTTTTTACAATGGTGGAATCGGTCAAAGATAAAAGTTTATTTCATTGATAATTCTCTTCTTTACAATCATCTTTGTTCACAACGTACTTCACCAACTAAGTTCGTATTGAAATTTTGTCAAATACTCTGTTTGTGTTTCAAATGAGGTTCTCTGTTAAATACCTGGTAAAATTTTAATGAGACTTTTCATCGAGCACCTTTAGAACAATATGATTCTTAGCGTTTTTTGGGATATAATGAATTGGAACCCAACAGATAATAAAAGTATGACTTTTATTCATATAAAGAAGACAATAAAATAAGATATGAGGCTTATATAATTTAATATATTCCCCGTATATTTTGTACACTTATACATCTCTACTGTATAGGAATATGCATGAATCCTTACAGAAGTTATACAAGTTACTACAATTGTTAGTCTGTCCAAAAAAACACAAGTATTGGATGAACAATTTTGAATACCAACACAAGCGTTTTGTAACAAAACCTTCTACGTTTTGTAAACAGAAATGCAAGCATTTTTGAACCAATCAAAGCTCAAACTTATGTGTTTTGTAAGTACAAAGGGGAATGGGAAAGAAAATACAATGCAATAGACGAGTGGCGGTCGCCCATAATGGAGGATTAAGAGGGAGCTATTTGTGACGGAGGAGTGGCAGAAAGAATCTTGTTTGCATTGGTGATGTTATTTATGTGTGTAGAAGATGAGAATTAGAAGCATTGTCTTTGTTGTATGAATTGTATCTTCAACCTTCATTTATAACCAATGTTTTAAAAATCGGACCGGACATCGAACCGGTCAAAAGAAAGGTTTAAGGTTTAGAGGTTCAATCAGTAGTGAACCGCTATCAAACCGGAATATAATAAATAAGATGAAAATTTTATAAGAATAAATAAAAATAAAATTAAATATAAATAAATTTTAAATAAATTTGAGTTTAATAATTATAATATATTTAAAATAGATACTAATTTATAAAATAAAACTAAAAA
>JAOSBK010000204.1:6411970-6436667 GCA_027568895.1 Erythroxylum shatona
TTTGAAAATCAGCCCGTTTGGCAAAAGATTATGAAAAATGTTTTCTGCTTATTTTTCAGTTTATAAATATGTTATCCACGAGCTATTTTAGCTCACCCCCCCTTTCATCCCCATCTCCAGGTTGCGAGCAGGAGATCGGATGAAAGAAAGTCAGGCCAACTGTTCGCTTTTGCTTCTTTTGTAAATTGTGTAGTTTGGATTTAAGGAAATGGTTTGTAAATGGCTTTGAATGCCATTCATGTTGGTAATGTGTCTACTTCGGAATATAAGTGATTTATAGTTTATGTATGAAATGTGAGATATAGGTTTGTATATGATTTGGGACTTTGTATATGAAATTGTGTACAATTTTGGGATATATATTGGAAATTGAGATGGAAAATTTTGATTGAATTATGAGTTTGGAATTGAATTGAGAATTATGGAAGTGATAGATTTAGGTTTGTGTTTTGCTGGTGTTTGGATTCCGGACGGGAGTGTCCGATGATTCTGAGTTCTGTTTGGTATTTAGAAGTGTATTTCTGTACCATTTGCAGGTTTGGGTTAGGATAAATGCAGCCGTTATGCTGCCAAAATTTTGGAAAAAGATAGAATAAAAGTTGATTAAAATGATGATTTATGTGATATTTATGTTTGTTGAGTTTTGGATTTAAGAATGAATTTCCTATGGGAAATTATATAAATATGATCGGCATGAGAAAGAATTTCCAAGAATTGTATGAGTTTGATAAGTATGAGAAAGAAAGAAAAAAAAATCATACCGGATTTTGGAATGTCTTAGGGTTTCCAACGCGATCAGGTTTCTTTATTCTTTGTTTCTCACGGATGTCGGATATGTTTCAGTTCGTTTGATTCGGTTTGATTACTTCGTTCCGTTACCGTGACTTCGCTTTGTATTTCGCTTATTCGATTTATGTTTCCGCTTTCGATCCATTTGCTTCCGATGTGTAATTTGATTCGTATCCGATTTGATTCTGCTTTGTGTTCCTTTTATTCGCTTCGATTCGCTGGCGATTCCGCTTTTGTTTTGCATTTCTTTTGTTCCGTTCTTCGTCTTTTGGTTGGGATCCGGTTCCCGGATCGGGTCCCAACATTCTTCATGATAAATGATAAGTTGTACACATTGTAGCACAAAAGGTTAGGCCACATTTCCAAAGATAAGGTTGAGAGATTGATTAAGGAAAATATTCTCCTAACTTTAGATTTTGATGAACTAGAAACATGGTTAGGCCATATTTCCAAAAATAGCGTTGAGAGATTGATTAAGGAAAATATTCTTGAACCTCTAGATTTTGATGAACTGGAAATATGGTCAACTCGTGCTTCTATCTTACTAGACCTTATCCATGCAGACAAATGCAAACCTTGTACAGATATCTTATGCAATTCTAGATATTTTCTGACATTTATTAATGATTATTTCCGTTATAGATATGTGTTCTTACTTAAGGAAAAGTTTGAAGTTCTTGACAAATTTAAGATCATTAGGACTAAAGTTGAGAACCAATTAGGAAGGTCTATCAAGATTGTCAAATCAAACTTTGAAGGTAAATATTACGGTGTGGTTTTAGGACAAGAAATGGTTCGTTTGTCAAATACTTGGAGTCATGTGGAAAAGTGACTCAATTTATTATACCACGTAATCTTGAGCAAAATAGTGTGATCAAAAGGGGAAACTGCACCCTAAAGGACATAATAAGGTCAATGCAAAGCAAGACTAACCTACCTGAGTATCTTGAAGTGAAACTATCAAGACAGCATTATATATATTTAATAGAGTCTAGAGCAAGTTAGTGTTGAAGATATGTTTTGAGATCTAAAAAAGGTAGAAGCCTAGCATTGCACACATTCCTATATAGAGCTATCCTACTAAGGTACACTTGTATAATCGTTATGAAAGTAAATTGAATGCTCATTATAGTCGTTGCTCTTTAGTTGGATATCCGACCACTCTAAAGGCTATAAATTTGCGATGAGATATAATGAATGACGAGATGTAGTCCATGAAGCATAATAAGGTATTGAACTTGTTGATTTGATTCAAAATTGCTAACCTATCAGTTGTAAATCACTTTTAAGTCCAAGGGACTCTTAGGTAAAGTTTAGTGATTTAAGGCTCGATTGGTTACTAGAGGTTTCACTTAGAGAGAAGGAATGAACTTTAATATCACCTTCTCTCCATGATCCTCTAACGATGCATTTAGAGTGACCATGATAATAATAACTCATTATAATGTGGAGCTACATCAAATGGATGTTAAAGTCACTTTCCAAAATAGGGACCTTTATGAAGAGGTCTATATAGAAAAACTTGAAGGATTTTGAGATCATGAAAAGCCAAATAAGGCTTGTAACCTGAAAAAATTGATATTTGGATTGAAACAAGCTTCTAAAAAATGGTACATTAAGTTTAGTGAGGTTGTTACCTCTTTCGACTTCATGGAAAATAAATTTGAAAGATTCTTGTACTACAAGGTCAGGGGGAGCAAAGTTATCTTCCTATTGTTGCATGTGGATGATATCTTACTTACATCGAATGACTTGACTATGTTGCATGAGTTTAAGCAACTTTTAACCAATCATTTTGACATGAAGGACCTTGAACAAACATCTCATAGAGTGTATATATTGAGCAAGTGCTGCAAATGTTTAATATGACTGATTGTAAACCTGTTGCAACACCTATCTCTTATGGTGAGAGATTATCTTTGGAACAATGTCCAAATAATGATGTCGAGAGAGAGGCTATGAAGAATGTGCCTTATTCTAGTGCAGTTGGTAACTTGATATATGCCCAGCTATGCACTAGATCAGACATTGCATTTGTTGTTGGACTACTGGGTAGATACCTAGCCAACTCAGGAATCGACCAATGACATGCTGTTAAACGAGTGCTAAGATATTTAAAGGTAATGAAGGATTATATGTTGGCATACAGAAAAGTCGACAATCTCAACCTCATAAGGTATACAGATTTAGATTTTGCTATCTATTCGGATGATAGAAAGCCCAGGTTACATCTTTACGTTAGCAGATGGTGCAATATTATGGAAAAGTGTCAAGCAGACATTAGTGACTTCCTCAACCATGCATTCCAAGTTTATGGCATGTTATATAGCTATTACACTGATAGTTTAGCTCAGAAACTTGATTTTTGAGTTCTCTTTCTACTATGTTATTCAATCACAGTAATGAGAATATCACTAGGTCTAAGCATTTAGAGGTCAAGTATATGACAATAAAGAAGTTGGTACAGAAAGGTGACATTGAGATAGAGCATTTAAGGACTGAGAACATACTTGTTGGTCTTGCTGATCCTTTATCTAAAGGACTTCGCCCATATGTTTTTGAGCGATATATATACAGTTTAGATGTATTGAGGTCCTTATACACTATTAGTTAGTGATCATTATGTTAGATCCTTTTACATTTGTATGTTTTTCATGTATTATGAATATGTTTCTATGAATAAAGATGATCATCATTTTGTTCTTAGTCATATATGTTGTTAATGTTATATATATTGTTGTAATACAGATTAAAGTCTTAAGATTTGTGTTAATCTTGAGTATATTAAAAGTCATTGGGCATATATATACATATTGACCTTGAGTCTATATTATTAGAACACATATAAACACACACACACACACACACACACACACACACACACACAGATTTTGACTTGACATAGGGGGATATAAGTATTTAATCTCATAAGAATTTTCTCTAACACAGTTAGTATTTAGTGAGAGAAAATGAATGTCTCTAATGTTGTTTAGCACAAAGTTTAGAGAATTTGAGACCTACAAACGGAAAGATGATACATTTAAGATCATACAGGTATAATCTCAGTTGTCACACTCTTTTTTTTCATTCATGTTAGTAGGAAATTAAATATACGTTATTGTATTGGATATATGTTACACATGACACATATATTTGATATATTTCGGTATTAAAAGCCTTACGAGACAGAATGATAGACTTTCATTATCTTTGGATCAAACGTTTTTAAAACTTGGTTGACCTATATAGTGATTTATTTAACCATTTTGTACTAATTTTATAAACAATACAACTTTTATAATTATTAATTAATTATTGTTTAAATGGGAGAATGTTGGAAATTTTTGAAAAAATATTGGACAACAATGAATTAAGTTTTTCGATTTTAATAAATTTAAGGTTAAGTAAATCGAATTTGATCCAATTAAAAGGTAATAAAGTAATATGATAAATAATATGAATTAATGGGCTAAAGTTTGATGAAGAAAATGGATCATAATCAATATAGGTTGGACCTGTATTAGGTCTATAATGGAAAAGTTGGATATGGAATTTATATATATAAGGTTAAGGTTTCCTGTAATTGCTTCAACGATTCGTGAACATTAAGATTCTCTGACCCTTTAAGAGATTCATATGTTAAGAAAGTTGTAGAAAGACGTTAACGACGCTTCAGTGATCAACTTTCATGGTTGTCGCGAAAACGAATTTGTTTTGACTTTAAAAAGCTTGTTAAAAGTCATGGAACCGAAATAAGATATTTTTCATGTTTTTGTCGTTCATTCTCTTTTACACTCAATCCTGAATGCATAACTAAGGCTCGCATTATGCATTACATAATGCTTGAGTGTAATTGTCTACATCTTACAATTACACAACATCATAATACAAAGATTAATTTAGTCATTAAGATTATTCAAAAGATATTACATAATTTTGTCGTTAAGTTAGTCCGAATTAAAAAATGTTTTAACATGTAAGCAAATGAATTATGCATCCACAAAAGTTAGTTATAAACTTAATCACCCTTTTGATTATTGTTATACAATTTATTTATGAAATTTTTAGTAAAATTTAATACTTTAAAATATAGACCGAAAGTTAAACAGTAAGATAATAGGTTTAAGATTTAAAAGTTTCAATCATAAAAGAATTTAAAATATAATTATAAAAGATTGTCCTTATTATTTAATTAAAAAAGATTAATAAATAAAAATAATTTATTTATTTTAATTTATAATAATTGATTAATTTATAAAAATTAATTAATTAAATTTTTAATAAGAAGAGCATCTAAATCCTTTTTAATCTTCGGTAAAAATTGATTTGTTATTTAACTGCTGTGTTACGCAGCAATATGAGTGAACCCCTGCTCTGAGCAGTTCCACTCAGAGAGACATGGAAATCGAAACGGAGCAACAAGTTACTTTGCCACCTGTTCAACAGCCTCCAAAGATTCATCGTCTCCAGGAATCTGTGGTAAACAGAATCGCTGCCGGCGAGGTGATACAGCGACCAGTGTCAGCCGTGAAGGAGCTGGTCGAGAACAGTCTGGATGCCCACTCTACCTCCATCAATGTCGTCGTCAAGGATGGTGGCCTCAAGCTCATCCAAGTCTCCGACGATGGCCACGGCATTCGGGTACTTCAGAGAACCTTTAAGTTTCCTTCTTTTAAGAAATAAAAAAGATGCCCGCATTGTTATACTATTCTGGGTGTTACGAAAATAAATGAAGAACAGAAGAAAGAAGGGAAGAAGGAGAAACGGGAGAGTCGCAGAGAGAGAACAGAGAACTTTAGAGAGAGAAGGAGAGGGAGCGAGAGGGAGAGAGAAACACACACATAAACTCATTCATTTCATGCTTGTGAGGGAAACGGTTACAATATTTAGACTAGTGACAGCTATCATATTTTTTTCCGTAACACTGGGTGTACTTATGATTAGCCTGAGGACTTGCCTATACTATGCGAGAGGCACACCACGTCGAAGCTTTCGACCTATGAGGATTTGCAGTCCATAAAGACGATGGGGTTCAGAGGAGAGGCGTTGGCCAGTATGACGTATGTGGCTCATGTTACTGTCACCACCATCACGGAAGGTCAGCTTCACGGTTATAGGTGGGTTTGTTTGTTTCAGTAGATACTTTCTTCTTTTGGGGGTTTGTTGACATTTGTTAATTTGAGTTTGGGGATTGTGGATGCTTTGTTGTTCAGGGTATCGTATAGGGATGGTGCGATGGAGAACCAGCCAAAGGCTTGTGCTGCTGTGAAAGGGACTCAAATCATGGTCTGTTTTGGAAAATTTTCAATTAAATCCTTAGCATTTATTTTCATCTGTGATGGTTGATGTTTAAATTTGGTGCTTGTGCATGTACTTGTAAATGTGGTTATTTATTCGCACAATTTTGGTTTTCGTCTTACAGGTTGAGAACTTGTTCTATAACATGATTGCTCGGAGGAAGACGCTCCAAAATTCTTCTGATGATTACTCAAAAATTGTAGACCTGCTTAGTCGGTTTGCAATTCATTACACAAATGTGGGCTTTTCTTGCAGAAAGGTCCATCTCATGATTATTTATATTTCTTTGCTTGTATCAAATGTCAAATTTTGCATCACTCTGAATAATGCTTTTTCCATACATTTCTAATCAGCATGGAGCAACCAGACCAGATGTACACTCAGTAGCTACTTCATCAAGGCTTGATTCCATCAAATCTGTTTATGGTGTTTCAGTTGCTCGTAATCTAATTTCGATAGAAGTTTCTGATGGTGATCCTTCTAGTTCAATTTTCAAAATGGATGGATTCATGTCCAATTCAAATTATATGGCGAAGAAAACAACGATGGTGCTTTTTATAAATGGTATTTATATCTTCATATGGATTATTGGAAGTGTCTTGCTGCAAGGATTTTATGTTTTTCCGTTTTCGTGTTTACTGCCTAAACCTGCTGCAATAGTAGTGACGTTTTACATGAGAATTTGATGATATATTCTTGTTTTATGATAGAGTAAGCATCACTATCAGTTTAATTTTAAAAAGTAAACGCTATCAAGTAACTGGTAGGCTGCAATTGGAAATGGGTAGGTCCCAATTCTTGAGGAGTGAGCTGAGAAAAATCTTGGTTCATTAATCAAATGAAAATATAATATGGAATCTTTCAGTTCATCACTGCAATCCTTGAATTGGACATGGATTTTTGAAATTAATATATTTCCCATTTTCCAGATGATGTTCCTTATATTTTGTTTGTACTGTTAAAGATAGTGGTAGAAAGGAAACAAGAGGAATGAAAGAGGCATACATGAAATTACTGTTTGAAATTGTCAACCCTTTTCCCTCTCACTTCTGTTCTGTAGAGCCCCGTACCTTGCTTATCATCCACGGCTTGAGTGTTGTTTGATGCCTTGCATTCTTAGCTTTTTATTTTTCCTTGTCAATGTATCAAGTCTTATTTTCTCTTTGTTCCTTTCATTTTTGAAGTTTTTGTGCATGTTCTCTAGATTTTGGATTTTCTTCTTTGCTTTTATATTTTCACTTTTCTTCATCATTTTACAGATGTTTTGCTGACATAAAACATATAGCCTTCTAGTTAATGCTGACAAAACAAAAATTCTTGTTGTGCTTAATGCTACGGATTTAGTCATTAAATGTTTATGGTCATTCACCAAAATATGTAACAAGATTTACTATTTCCTGTGGGGGATATTCTTGAGATGCATTTTTCTTTAGAGAACTCTTATACATGTACATATAATCGATTTTTATTAAAATCTGTACATAGAACTATTTATTGGGCTTTGTACAGTTATTTGTTGACCAGTTACGATATCTTGCCTCTTTCTGCAACTTCATTGATATTTCTTATGTTTTGGTCCACTTCAGTTGGGCTTTTCAGAGGTTCAATGATGTAGATTGCATTGAACTTCATGAACTCTGTCAGTTACAGTATACTTTTTGTTCATGACTATATGAAGCGATTGCTTGAGCCTTTATGTTTCTGGTATTCTGATCCATACCATCTATCTTCGGATTCTGATATGCAAATATTTGATGTTTTACCCACTTGTATATGATTTGGACTGATGCAATTCATTATTATTGCACTCTGGAAAATTAATCTTTATTTAAAAGCTTATGAGAAATCAAACATGAGGCCTTGCCGTCAAGAATTCAATCTTTTATACCGCTTGGCCTTTCTATTTGTCGAAGCGATATAATTGCTTTGCTCTATTCATTTTTAATTCTTTTTTTATATAACTTTTAGCGTGGATAACATGCGTATTACATTTATCCTTCCATAATTTCTAGGAAATTAGTACTCCAAGTGTAATATACTTTTGTATTTTACTATAATTTATTTCCAGATAGGCTTGTGGATTGCTCTGCTTTGAAGAGAGCTCTTGAGATCGTATATGCTGCTACCTTACCTAAAGCTTCAAAGCCATTCTTGTATATGTCAATAGTATTACCACCTGAGCATGTTGATGTAAATGTGCATCCAACAAAAAGAGAGGTATGGATTTAGGTGTGATCTCTCTGTCACCCACACTTTTACATTAATATTTGCTTTCAAGAATCTCAATGTTGAGGCAAATGGGATAGATAGAACAACATATACTGTAACAAACATACATGTGCCTACATGTATATGCATGTTGGGTTCTTATTCTCTATATTGCTGCATCCAATAAAAAGTTCCAATGGCTTGTTCTTGGTCTCAGATTGTGAGAAACTGTATTTTTGTGATTGGAGATGCTATCTGTAATTTTTGCAGTTAATGGTGCCTTTAAACTCTAGTTGCCTATTTTATATGCTTAGGATTAGATTTCCAGTGTTCATTGTCATATTTTCTATGATTTCTGCACAATTTGCATAACATCTTGCGACGATACACACTTATGTGTTGCTTGTTTAATCACCAAGTAATCTGTATATTTCATATCTGTTGTTGAGATGCATGCCAACTTGGATAGTCAAGGTTATCTACAGACACATAGGCTAATCATTTCCAATGATGATTGTAAGTCTTGCTATTTTATCAATCAGTTAGTATTGCAAATGGTTATGAATCACTTAGGACTATTGCTCCTGATACTTTACTTTTCCTCAACATTTCTAAAAGTCCTGTATGAATTTTTATTATTACCATACAGGTGAGCCTTCTGAATCAGGAAATTATTATTGAGAAGATACAGTCAACTGTTGAATTGATGTTGAGGAACTCGAATGAGGCAAGAATGTTTGAAGAGCAGGTATGCTATTAAATTGTTTGTGAGTTCCGAACTTGATGAGATTTCCTCTTCTTCTTGCTAAGCATGAAAAGCATTCGATACCCTCTCATATCTTCCCTCAGAGCATCAATAAGAAATAGAATAATTACCTGAGTGACATTATTTCCAGTCCCTTTTTTTCTGTTGAAATTCTTCAATGTATATATATCTGGCATTCTGGCTTGTTTGGATGCCTTTCATGGAGAGTTGTGGCTTTCTTTAATGAAAATAAACATACTATCTCTTAGGTTTAATTGAGCTTGGAGCACAAAACTTGCTGCATTGTTCGCAGCTGTGAACCTAATTGTAGTCTCAATTTATGCATTTCATTGACATAATACTTTTATCATCTATACTCGTCTTTTGCTCCTTATTATTAGGAGTTGAGGTAAGGATGTATTTTTTTATATTCTGTATTAACAAGTTTCTCTATGGAAAAATTATTGGATTTTATTTGTTTGTTATTTACTGATAATAATGGAAACAGGGATATACTGGGCTGCATTTAGGCTAATATCATAATTGATCATAATCTTCTGGAGAATTAGTTACCAATCATATCATCTTTCCAGTTTTTCCATTTTAATTCTAATTTTAATCTTTGATTAATGTGAAGATTGGGATCAAAGCTTATATTTTCCATAGGGGTTCCTATGTCCATTGTTTTGAGATAATACAAGATGTAAGTTTTTATTTTGTTTGAGAAACCCGACTGGCATTTTTACTCCTTTTAACATTTCCCATTCTTGGTCAGCTTTATAGGAGCCTGGGTAAAGTTTTTGACAAGAGACTCACTTCTGATTGCTAGGATCTGATTTTAGAGTATATATATCAGCCTTAAATTATCATAGTCTTTTGAAAGATGAATGAACATGGAGGACCTATTTTGGGTCCATAAACATCAAGCTCTGTTTGTATCTTTTATGTTCTTTGCCTGCTTCTTGCATTATTCTATCTGATTACGAATTATCTATAAGTTTTATCTGACAATTGGATAGATTTTGTAATTGAAGATCAAGTTTACTTAGCAATTAGTGAAGCTCTTTGAAATGCATGCACATTTACACACACATATAGTAGGGAAGGGTAACTCTCCACTTGAAATGCCACCTTTCTGTTTTTGACGGTAGGTTGACCTACTTTTCAAGTTAAAATTTCTCGAAATCAATTTATCAAAAACTTTAATATTTGATCCGTTTCTCCGACATAAGATATACTTCAATCACTAATACTGTTCAGTTGTTACCAAGTGTATAAGATCATTTTATAGGTCTTATCTGGAAAGATAAGTGGTCTTACATGTAGCAGGAGGAACTAATGTAATTGAGATACTCTTCATGAGAGTTTCCTTTAATTGAAGCATTGACAATTGCTAGAAGAAGAGTAAATGGGTCATTATTGAGTCATTTTTCTTGTCTAGAATTCTTGTTTAATTCTAAATTTTGATGCTCAAATTAGATAATTGTTATTGGAATTTTGCTAAACAGTGAATGAAGTCCATGTTTGCATTCCCTGAAAGTTTTGTAACCTACAATGGTATGATGTACCAGATTTCTTTACCCTGTCATTGCTATACTGTGGTGTTACAAAATTTCCGCTAGTTCTGCAGTTCTGTGAACACTACCCTTAACTTCTGCATTTTCTTTCTTCTTTTGATCAACTAGGTAGTAGACCCCTCTCCTAGTCTTCCTTTGACTGAAAGCAAGGATTTGAGTGCTAATCCTTTGCCCAATGGTATGTAATGTATATGCATGTTTCTTTCTGTTGCCCAAATACTTGTCACTTTCACTAGTTTCTCAAGGCCCCGTCATTATTGGTCATGCTATTTATTAATTAGGGTCAAAGATGTACAAAGTCCCGGTGCATAAAATGGTAAGAACTGACGTATCAGACCCAGCTGGAAGATTGCATGCCTATTTGCAGAGCAAGCCTCTTGACAACAGTGTTGAGAATTCAAAGTTGACTGCTGTGAGGTAGGATTTTGTTAGTTTGCATAATCATTTTTTTTCAATGGTTTAGGCAGGGCACTTTATGCATTAGGTTTTCGGATGCTTTGTCCTAGTTTGGATCCTCCATTGAGCATTAAATGCTTAAAACTTCATTGAAGAACATGATGCCTTTAACTTTATTGTTGTTTTGCATCAACAAAGAGACTGACGATTGTTATCTTAATGGTTGAAGTAAAGTCCATTTATTGTACAAGTAACGTAAATATGCTTCATAAACACTTACACCAACTATTTGTCATCATCAAAATTGCTATCCTTTAGCAACCATTATTTGAATGTAATATTTATTAAAATTACTCTATAAGTGGGATTTCTCAAAAACCAAATTTGTCTCTTAGTTTTTAAATCTGTCACATTCTATCTATTTCAATATAATAAGTGCCAAATCGGACTATGTTGGGTAACAGTACTGAGAGCAATATATTCTGTGAACATTCAGGATTTTGATCAAATGCCTCAATTTAGCTACCCTCTATGAAATGTCCTCTAAAGACTTTGCACTCTCTTGTTGAGAAAGACTGATGAGATTTGTCTGGGCTGTCGACCAACTGAATATGATATTTTGTAATATTGAAAGTTCAATGTTCTTTTCCTTTAGTCTAATATGCTCTTTCAGCAAAAATAGATTCAAGAGCAGAACATGATTATGCGTTCTTTTGGATTTAATATGAACAATCTATTATAGTTTTATGAAGACATAATTTAGCTAACTCTCAATCTTAGTAATTGTATCCTTCTTCAGATTCTAATTCTGTGGATCAGTTGAACAAACAGCTTATAGAAAGAGTCTACTAGAATGAAGTCTTGAGATGGAAAGCTAGAATATTTTCTTGATCCTGCAGTTGTTTACTTTGAACTTTATGCAGGCCTATGAAGAACTGAAGACTTAACAATTGAAGTACTACATTTGTTTACACATCTTATAGGAGTTCAATCAGTTCATGAAATAAATATAGTCCTTCATACATACATGGAGGAGTTTGCATGTGCAGTTAAGTCCAAATTTGGGAATTATTTTTGATGCAAAAGAACTTAAACTTTATAAGAGAAATAAAAGAGGAAAGATCAATCAATCACAAGCCTTAATTTGGTGGGATGAAAATTGGGAATTGAATTAAAATCAAAGATAAGGCTGAATTCATATAGTATTAGGATTCCTTATTAGATGGGAAGTAGTAGTATTATGTTATTATGTTGTCTAGTATCCTGTTATTATGTTGTCTAGTATCCTGGATGGTACTATCTCAAATGCAAGAAATGAAATAAAGTTTGAAAAAATATGGCTAACTTTTATTTGATTGAAGATAACTTGACATTGATTTGATATTAATTCTGTATTGAAGGATGGGAAAAGCAGATTTCACTATCCCCTTCTATATTACCATTCTCATGCTTCTCAAATTTGTGCACATTTGCATGTCCTGTACATGGCAGATTTGAAACAGTTTGAGATGCTTATTCTGGCTCTAATTGGAACCCCATGTTGCATGCCAAAACCAATTAGTAGCACTTCAGTTCCTTTTTAGCAAGTTCCAGTCTTTTCCCAAAAGGACCCAAATAAGTGACTTTCCTACATCAGTTGTTTAAAAGGATGGCTTATATAATGTGGGTAGGGTTCATTTCCTATTATCCTATTTTCCTTGGTTTCTGTGATCATTAGTCTTGAAATTCTTTTTTTAAGGGTTTGGACATTGGCTTTGAATTCCTATTCTCTTAGATTTTTCTCTTAATGCTAATATCGTTATCATCTAGATCTTAAGATTTAGCGTTGGGGCACTAGCATCATGCATCATTGTTCTCTTGTCTAAACTATTTCTAGCAGTACTCTATATTTCTTGTTTTTTTTGTTATCTTTTAGGTCGTCGGTTAGACAAAGAAGGAACCCAAAAGAAACTGCAGATCTCACTAGCATTCAGGAGCTTATTAATGATATCGATTGCAGCTGTCATTCTGGTAACTTAACAGACTTTTTATGTTATGTAGTTCTTGGGGTAAACTTTGTCATTGTCAAGTAACCAGGCACTTTATCTTGTTGTATGGTTATGTAGGTTTACTGGACATTATAAGACACTGTACGTATGTTGGAATGGCAGATGATGTTTTTGCATTACTTCAGCATGATACCCATCTCTATCTTGCAAATGTAGTCAATTTGAGGTAGGAATGGACATCTATAGTACTGAAATCTCGCAGAAACCAAAATTATCAGTAGTGATGCATGCTCGTGATATTTGTAAGACTTTTGTATTATCTTAATAATTGTTCTACATTCACAAATCCCCTTTAGGGAATACGATTCTAAGATGCATGGTAATATTGTTTCCAAGGTCTTTGAGATGATTTGCTTTTGTCCATACTAAGCTTTATAAGGATCTGATAAATGCATTTACATTACATGTTGTCAAGAAATCAGTGGACCAAAGACTTAGGCTATTGGGTGAAGTTCAGGAATCATTCATATAGTTTAATATGACTAACATGAAGTGTGGGCATAAAGATCACAAGTCTACCAAACAATCAAGGGAGACTTGGCTTGTAATCAACATCTCCAGGTCATAAAAACTGTGATACCATGTCAAAAAATTGTACGGCTCAAAATTTTAAGTTGTTGGTCAGATTCATGAATGGTTCATGTACTTTAACACTTATGTCCATGGATATGCATGCGCATTTATTTATTTGCCGTTACATCTCTTCCATACAGAAAAGATCATTTTCTACTTTTTCTGTAACTTCTGCTTTTCATGTTTTCACAGCAAAGAGATCATGTATCAACAAGTTCTGCGCCGGTTTGCTCATTTTAATGCTATCCAATTGAGTGATCCAGCCCCTCTCGCAGACCTCATTATTTTGGCATTGAAGGAGGAAGACCTAGATCCAGAATTTGATGAGAACGAAGATTTGAAGGAGAAGATTGCAGAAGTAAAATTTATTATCTAGATCATTTGTGTCCTCTTTCTTGTTCATAAACTGTCAATTTTACTCACTAGATCATTTGTTTGTTTTCTTTCCACTTTCATGTTCCTCCTCGGCTTGTTTCTCGCCTTATGTGATTTATTTTTGTTTATTGGATGACTGCTACAGTAATTTTTAATGATGGATTTTAACATGCGGCAGGGATTAGCTTTACTTTCTTTTGGTTGAGCCAAAGTTTTTGATATGATCGAATAGTTAATTGGAAGAATGACTTCACATGTGGGTATTATCCCAAAAAAGACTTCTTTATACTATTGTTTTAACCTTTGAATTTTACTAACTATCAAGCATCTATGTCTGCAAGCTCTAGTCTCTGTTCAAAAGTTACCATTAAGAAAACATATAGGAAGAGTTAATTCCAAGGATAAATATTCATGTTAATGGAAACATTAGTCTCTGAATCCAAAGGATAAGGGCTAATAAAAAATAAACATCATGTAATTAGGCATCAAGTCAACAAACTTTTGGTAGATGTATAGTCATCCAACTATCAATTATATTAAACTATTGGAATGAATTTAATCTTCCTACTCAATTCATCATGAGCTTATATTTGTGTCTCTTTAAAAATACTATGGGGCCTTTTTTTCTCCATTAATTATTGTATGCTGGTTCTCTTGCTCCTTTGATTTTCAGTAGAATAAAAGATAGTAGTTAGAGTCAGTTTTCAAAAGTTTGTTTGTATGATCAATGTGCTTGATATTGTCGATGATTTTCGGTTCTTTCTTTTACAGATTAATACTCAATTACTCAAGGAAAAGGCTGAAATGCTAGAGGAATACTTCTGCATCTATATTGACTCACAAGGGAATTTATCTAGGCTTCCTGTCATACTGGACCAATACATGCCTGATATGGATCGAGTTCCTGAATTTGTACTTAGTCTGGGAAATGATGTATGTTCAAGGTGTCTCCAATACTTATTCATTGGTGTCATATTCTAAATTGCATTGTGTAATCTGGGAAATGATGTATTTTCAAGGTGTTTCCAATACTTGTTCTGTGTCATATTCTAAATTGCATTGTGACTTATATTGCTATTTTGGACTAAAAGATTTATTAGTGATCTCTTATTTGAAGATATTTTTTCTCTTCATATGAAGAAAATGTACGCATGTGAGATGCATTTACATTCATTTGGTTATTGCACTTTGGGATAAATTGAACATGTTTAGCGGACCTATTTGTTTAGTCATATCAGCTATACTGCAGAATACAGTCTTACCTCAGTAGACTGGATCACCAATATCAGCGTGATGCATAGATATGCTTTGGTGCTGAAGTCTATTCTCACTCTTGCAGGTTGATTGGGAGGATGAAAAGAACTGCTTTCAGACAATTGCAGCTGCTCTTGGAAATTTTTATGCCATGCATCCCCCTTTGTTGCCCAACCCATCTGGAAATGACTTGCAATTTTATAGAACTAAACATGTAAATAATCCTCCAGATCCAGAAGATTCCAATGTTATCGGTATGTTTGACCAAATCCTGAACATGAGAATGCAATTGGTGTGCTTTATCTGCTTTTATAACTCCCATGCATGAATCTAGCATTCCTTATTTCTTATTAACTTGACTAGTATGTTAGGACTCTAACCCAGAATACTAAAATTATACTATATTAATGCAGTATAGTTGTGATGTATATATGTCACTACAGTATAGGAATATAGTATTCCTCCCTAACCAGAGCAGATTTGCTCCTCAGAAGGTGATAGTATCCTTCTGTCACTCTTCTTCACTCTATTTTTCTGCCTACCTCACTCTCTCTTCTGCCCTCCTTTTATCCCCATCTGCCCCCTAGTACATTCGGTTATTCTAACTACTTAGCCACCTCAGCTGATAACCAATTTCCCTCCTAGCCCCTGTCCTTCCTTCTAGAACAATTCTCTCCCTCACCCCCGTAGATCCTAACATAGTAACTTTTCATTTACTTTTCTCTCTTTTTTTTTTCCTGTCCTATGGGTGGTATAATACAAATAATTCTAGTTCTTAAACCATTGACGATTCAAGCTTTTCCAAACTCATAGTAGGGAGGCAGAGTAGTTGCTTAACATGTGGATAGGTTCATGATGACTTACTTTCTGTAGTACTACATGGGTTACATGTACTAACTAGCAACATAGAGGGCAATGCATAAAAGTATTCAATTGGCCAATTTTATAATATGGAATATAATGAAACCTGTAGCACGAGTAACGTTGTGTAGTAATCTATTTTCCTTTGTGTTGTTCAGCAACTGTTAAGTAATCATTTTCACATCTTAATGCCCAAGTATACATAGGAATAAAATGGAATAATGCAGTAAAAATGATCATGTAAATGCTGATGTAATCTGTTAATTCTTTTTATCTTTGAGATATTACATTACAACTAGTACGTATACCTTAGTTAATTGTTATAATTCATGTTTATCTATTTTGTTGCATATACTTCTTTATAATTTTTAAATTATAACTAGCAAACTCGCAACAGCTATTGCAACTAGTACATACTGTAATTAATTGTTATGATCCATCTTTATCTATTTTGTTTCATATACTTCTTTATAGTTTTTAAAATGTAACAAACTCGCAACGGCTACTTTCTACTTGGATATAGATGTAAACTTTTAACTATGAATAGGAGTCAAAAAACTAAATATGTAATAGATTTACTACAACTTCCCTGTGAGTGTTCAAGTTGTGGATCTTATCTAGCAAATGAAACTGGATAAGTATCAAGCTCTTGGAAAAGGGTAGCAAGCTTGTAAAGAAATGGGTCTGGTTTTGAATAGAAGCTGGCAGACATATGGGTGGTTGGTTTTGAGCTTTTGGAAGAAAATGAAGAGAATGTTTAAGAGAGAGAACTTGCTTTATTGACTCTACTTAAGAGAAGTATATCTTATTCTTATACAATTTTGATAAATTCAAAAGCTTATCAAATTAAGGGGTTGTTTAGTTCTGGAAAACCCATTTCTAATTCCAGTTATCATTTTCTTTTTCTATTTCTACCTCTTCCTTTTTCTATTGAAAAGTCTGAAAGAAAACTCTGCTCAATGAAAAATATATGTTCGTTTCAGAAATGTAATTAACTGTAGATATTATATACTACCCAAAGAATAATATTTTTGACATCATTAAGATATATATTATGATACCAAAATAAATGCATGATTTGAAGTTATTAGTATTTATATTAATACATAAAGAGTAAAATATTTTATTACCTATGGATAATATTGTTAATATTAGGTGAGTAAAGATTATGCAGACGTTCAAAATGATAACGGGGTTAACCAGAAACCATGAAACCTGTTCAGAGCTCAATCCTTGATATATGCTTTAACATTTTCTGGTTTAGGTAGTAAAAGAACGTGGAGGATAAGAAAGTCTCATGGTTTCAAGTGATTGAAGGCTTACCACTACACAAAAAGATTTTGAATCTATTTTGTTTAATGACTCGACTGTTTGCTTGGTGGCAAAATGCATTTAGGAAGTACACAACGCTGCCACTTTAGGCGTGTGTATGCTGGACCATGTCTGCTACTATTAATAAACTTGCAAATGAAAACTGTTCCCTGTCCTCAATTTTATGCACTTTCTTGCAATCATGGTGAGACGTCCGGAGATATTCTTACTGAAATTCCAAATTTTGAGTCTTCTTTTTACAGGAGACACTGTAACTGACAATGAGATTGAGCACGAGCTACTTTCTGAAGCAGAGTCTGCATGGGCCCAGCGTGAATGGTCAATCCAGCATGTTCTGTTTCCCGCCATGAGACTCTTTCTAAAGCCTTCAACTTCAATGGCTACGAATGGAACATTTGTTAAGGTAAGATATTCTATCAATTGCAGTTTATGGATCTTAGTTTCTCATGATATACTTGGTGAGTAGTTTCTTTCACTTGGACTTTACTACGTTTAGCAAGTTGACAGGCATGTAGTTACGTACTATTCCATTCAAGTTTTATAATTTTGCCGTCAGCTTTTTGGCTTATTTAGAGCAATATGTTTGGTGATAATGAAAAGCTTAGCGTGCACATGTTTGGCTGAGAGCTGAATATGCCCATCAAAAAAATGTATGCTATGTCTTCTAAAGCAACAAACACTTAGTGGCCTTTTGACATTTGGATGCATGATTAAAACGCCTTGTAGTTTGAAACTGAAACTAAGTTTCTTGGTTCCTGTAGATTGCTTCATTGGAGAAGCTGTACAAGATTTTTGAGAGATGCTAATTGTAAGTAGTTCTGAGAAGATAACCATCAAAGCGTGGACGTTGATTGGTTCTCCAGCATTGCGCGTTGCCTTCTGCTTTTTTGACCCACAGACAGGGAAGAAGTTCCATGTAAATGTTTTTAAGTCGTGGTTACACCCTGAAGGGACAACGCAAACCAGCTTTCTGTTTGTTTTGGTGAGAATGCTAGCTTTGTAGTTTCACTCTTCTGATCCAATATGGAATTTCCTTGTTTTGATGTAACGCTGTGCAAGTGTGAACCTAGTGATTTAAAGAAAATTGAAATATCTTAAGTAGGTTCAGTGTAACATAACAAAAGATGTTACCTATATCTAATGTTGCAACATTCTTGTTAAATCCTGGGATGAAGATCTCCCATCACCAAAGCTTAGTGAGAAACAGAAACTGCATAACTATATAAAAGGTCATCACAGCTCAAAGATGGGAATAGAATATAAAATATTTTCAGAATGTTATTTTAGAGAAGAGGAACTCCAATGGAAACAGTTCACACCTTAAAAGGTGCTCTTGAGTAGTCAGCCTTCAGATCCCAAAAAAAAAAAAACAAAGACACTAGATAACGTTCGGTTAAGTGGAGCAGGTGTTCACTTGCCAACTTTTGATGAATACATTAAACACTAGATAATGCTGGGCTGAGTTGGACTTTTCCAATGTAAATGAGAATTTTTGCTGTCTAATGCATGATCCTAGACAGCATCTTGGCATGTATGGGCTAATAATTTGTGTTCAACAATCTTTTGGAGGTCGATGGGCACCAAGGTACCTTACTTGTAATTTTCCAGCTTTATAGCCCAGCATCTCCAAGACACTTCTTGACAGGATCCGAAACACCCCCAGTAAAAATTGCACTTTTGTTTATGCTCACTGTCAGACCCAAGGCAAATGAGATCTCTTCCAAGTGCTCCCCGGTGACTTTTACTGAGCCCTTATCCCCTCTGCAAAATACAAGTAAATCGTCAGCAAAACTAAGATGAGTGAGATTCGAGTTTGTTACACTTAGGGTGCAATTTGAACTCAACAATCTATTACAACATTTTGCTCTTATGGGCAGAACTTGAAGTCGAAGACGACAAAGCAGAGATAAACTACAAGAATTCTATTCACTGTACAAAACCTTGCTATGATACCATGCAATTTGGAAGAACAGTTATTGTATTTCTTGATACAAAGTGCACATAATTAGGGTCATATACATAGAAACCTATCGGTACTTATCTCTGTAATCAAGGGATCATAATCCCTATAATTAATCCATAATCTATATGGTCTGTAATAGAAGACAAGCCTCAAACTCAGATTATATGACTTCATTATATTTAGAGTTTAGTTTTTCTTTCTCGAGTAACATCATAGACTCCCTGATCCATGCTAGAGTTCTCTGATAGAAAGATTGGACAGTTTTTTTAGTATCTGAAAATTATATGATTTCCTTTAATCCAAATTGCATAAACAACAGAACTGAAAGCTATCATGAAGCCAATAATACCCAATCCAAGAAGCTCGAGGACATTAAAGATTAAATAAACCAAGTAAGCTCAACCAAAGAGTGACAGCAAAAATGATCAATATTTTTCTCTAATTAACGATTACACCTAGTCTGAAGTCCCGCATTGAAGCGGGATCTGAGAGGTCTGATAGTACGCAGCCTTACTCTTACAATATTTTTCTCTAATTGTTTCATAATTTGTGGTAACTGGTTGGTATGTTGCAACGATATAAATGTATATTTGGGAACTTGTAAATGGATGTTCTAAGGAGAGTATAATAGTTACAGACAATGTAATGGACCGTAATTTTGGATATGAATATTGTTCGGCATCCATTCAAGCTTTATACGCTAGGATAACATTTTGTTTCCATTTCCCGAGTTTTAGGGAAACCTATGACTATCTACCGACATGGCAATGAAAGCACTCTCTCTACAAACCCCACAAGTTAGGAATGCCAACTAATTGCTTCCCTTAACTTTAGTTGTCAAAAGGAGGTCATTCTCTAATTATTGATCTACTTAAATATAGCAAACTTCTCCAAATAACTTCACGTTATTTAGTAATGCAAACATATATACTATATGATGCATGGGAGATGAAAACGACCCTGGTTCAGAAATCATATAGCAACACAAGAAAAAAAGCTTTGAAACCGTAGTTTTCATGGAAAACAAGAGAAACGTTTCTGTAATCTTTGTCTTGGCTATCATGGTGCTTAGTTTTGAAGGTGGGAAAGCAAGAAATGTAGCTATGACGTTGCATGGCCTTGGGGCTGAGGGTGTAAATAACCACGCATCATCAGGAAGTTGGTGCTGCAATAGCTGGATGCATTTCTGTTGCAATTCAGCTGGTGGGTCATCTCTAGGCAATGCCTTGACTCCTGCCATTGCTCCAGCTCCAAATGGCGCCGCACGGCACCACTTCCCATGAGCACATACACATCCTGGTGCGGTGGTGCCATAAGTTGCTACCTCCTCCAAAGCATACTTTTACAACTTTTATGTTAGAAATGGGGAGGTTCTCAATGTCACGTCTGAGTTTTGAGTAGTCTTTATTATCGTTGTCTAATCAATCGTGTTTGGGGAATTGTTGATGAATATATATATCAGTAGATGTGTTGTCGGTTCCATTATAATGTACATGCTGCAACTCTATGTTACTATTGGGTAATTATAGAATGGATCTCAAATAGGTTAAAGACCCTTTTCCTTTCTCTTCCAACAATGAACTATCATGATGGTTGGTGATTGAGTATTTAAGTGTTAGAAACACAAACTTATTAAAGTGAAATCTCAATTATTCTGAACCATTAAAGAACTACATAAAAGAAAGGAAGCAGAAAGGGAATAAATCTAACATCTTACAAAACAAAACTTATGGATATAAGCACGCAAAAATCATTCGATCCATATATGTTTTACTATAGAAAGCATCCAAGATAATGATAATTGGATATTATAGAATGAATTTCAAATGGGTCAAAGACATTTTTCCTTTATCTTTCAACAATAAACCATCATGATGGTTGTGATTGAGTATTTAAGTGTTAGAAACACAAACTTATTAAGGTGAAACCTCACTTATTCTGAATCATTGGAGAACCACATAAAAGAAAAGAAGCAGAAAGGGAATAAATCTATATTTTACAAAACAAAATAATTATGGATACAGGTACGCAAAAATCATTGGATCTATAAATGATCTACAATTACTCCTTTTCTAAATTAAATAAATAACTCTACCTAAATCCTTAATAAATTCAAAAATGTTAAAGTAATATTATTAACTATGTCTTAAAAATTATATATGAATTAGTTAAAAACAAAAGGTAATTATAACAATTTGAAGTCGCCAAATTATTAATGATATTTTATTTAAAATTATGATATATCAATGTTTTATATTAATTTATAGCATTTTTATGATTGTAATCTCTATGTATTTAACGTAGAAGATTTTTTTTTGGGTTGTATTATAAACTATACGTATAAAGGATAAAACATATTAACTTTTCGTGTGGTTTCATTAACTTTTAGAACTTCACATTTTTTAAAATTTTAATGAAAAGTCCTTATATTTTGTGAAAATTTTAGAATTAGTCTGTAACACTCCACTCTCGCAATATACATACCTGACATTCCTGGTGATATCTGAGTACGTACCCCATAAGGGTAACATGCTAGAATAGACATTCAGTCAAAATTTATTACAAATTTCTATTTCTTTAAAACAATGTACACATATGCGGAAATCATTAATCAAATCGGGCCCGCTTAATTTTTAAACATTTCCATTTAACAGCCACTTGGGCCCATTTTAGATACAAAATACTTACAATCATAATGTCATTTCATTACCAAATCATTCACATACACTTTGTACAATTCTTACGGAACATAATTTCAAAATAACAAAATCACTGAAGACATATGCAGGTGCAAACTGATCCTGACTCTTAATCTATATCTGATCTCAGTAGCTATACTCCACTTAGCCTAATTGAATAATTCCTCGGAATCTAAAAAGCTACGTTGCAATTTTTTATAAGTTTTGCGAACTCAATAAGCGAACCTCGTAAAAAAATTTTCACCCAAGGCAAATACACAAATCACATATCTCACATATATTCATTCAAATCATGAATAATTCAATACTCACATTATCATATCATATCATGTTATCATTGCGAATTCAGAACAGATATTTACAAATACCAATGCATATGAGACTCCAGATTCGTTATTATTATTGTGGCTGAGTATCTTTCACACACATATACAGATACTGGCCCATTGGGCTTAGTCAGAACAGAATTTAAGGAGCAAAGCTGTACGTGTCATGGAACAAAGCTCTACGGTAAGCACTTTTATACTGGTTACTTTGGTCACAACGCCTTTATCTGAGCATGCATTTTATGAAATGCATTAAATACAAAATATGTCATATATAACAGTCACACGTGATGCACAATCAGAATCTCATAGTCATCAGACCTAAGTCTGGCGTTCAACTTTCCTTAAGCATTCAAATATCATTCAAAATTGTCAAAGCAATCAGAACACTTCCAATATATTCCCAAATATTAAACTCATCGGATCTTAAACCCAGAATTCATAAACAAATCACAAACAGATAATAATTGGAAGTCAAACAAATCAAATCAATCCTAGAAAAATCATCTAGGTTGACTCACATTACGCTGCCTGGA
The DNA here is from genome assembly GCA_027568895.1 of Erythroxylum shatona. Classification (NCBI taxonomy): domain Eukaryota; kingdom Viridiplantae; phylum Streptophyta; class Magnoliopsida; order Malpighiales; family Erythroxylaceae; genus Erythroxylum; species Erythroxylum shatona. Next base: position 6,434,951 of record JAOSBK010000204.1, read on the forward strand.
TGGTCCGGCAATGTCTGACTAATGTCCAATGTGCTCCTCTGTATCATACAAAAAACATTTACAAATATCATACTTTTGCATAAAATGTATAAGTATGCCTTTATGCATATCTATGTATATAAAAAATGCACAATGCATGCTCAATGACAATCTTAGGTATCTTATCAAATTCTTATCACTATATCATTTGGATATTAAAACCCTCATAAATATAATTAGTAGTTAGGATTTGGACCATAATAAAACAGTGTAAAGTTAATTTCATAACTCAATTGATATTTCGGACTTTTCTAATGATATGATTTCAGGTCAACTTTGCATATTTATTCTGATAAGGTAAAAGACATAATTAGGCAACACTTCCTCTTAGAAAATTGTTCTCCAATGTAAGTTTCTAATGACACTAAAATCATTCAATTTGGTTTAGTATTTTGAAAGTTATGCTCCAATTATTTTCATATTGTTCTCATTATGTAACAGTACACTATACTTAACTTCCATCTAGAAATTAAAAGTCTTAGAGACTGAATCGAAATCCGATTTCTATGGATACTTTGTAGTCCTATGTCTCTAGTTTACTCCAAACTAAAAATCATTCCATTCGGGTAACTATAGAGCAAGATATTGCCAAAATACCAAAGCCTGTTCAATGAAATCTTTCTGGTTATCACATTCCAACAAAGACAACATTTTCAACTTAAATCCAATAACCCTACTAAATAAATTAAGTCACAGCCGTGCAACATAAACTCACGGCTGTGCAAGAGTCATGGGTGTGCAATACAAAAACTCACACCTATGCACACCAACAAAATTAAATCACGGCTGTGAGACTTCAATGCACGACCGTGCACATCAAATCAAACCCATCGCATATTTTTTGCTTAGTCTTTCCCAAATGATTTTATATGGCTATGATTTTTGGTGGAGAGGTAGATTAGTGTGTTACGAGTCTAACTGTCTGTTTGGTTAGCGTCTTCAGCATGCAGAGACAGGACGAGACGGAACAGGACTGAACGGGACAGAACAAGAATTGGAGGCAGAGAGATGTTTGGTTGCGGTGGACAGAACAGAGATAATTGTCCTCGTCCTGAGTATAGAAATGTGTTTGGTTGCCGAGGACAGAACAAAGAACAGTGTTAATGACAGAAATGCCCCTGTAGTATAATTAAGACTTGTAGATGTAATTCAATGTTATTTTTATTATTATTGTTATTATTAATATTGTTATTATTATTATTGTTGTTGTTGTTATGATTATATTATTATTATTATTGTTATTATTATTATTATTATGTTTAATAATAATAATAATAATAATAATAATAATAATATTATTATTATTATTATTATTATTATTATTATATTAATTTTTTACTATTATTATTTTTGTTTATATTATTAATATTATTTTTATTATTGTATTTATTATTATTATTATTATAACGTTTTAATATTATTAATATTATTATAAGAATTATTATTATTATTACTATTATTATAAGTATTGTTATTATGTTTATTATTATTATTATTATTATTATTATTGTTATTATTATTATATTTCGATTTTGGTTTTGTTTCTTTCAATTTTCAAAAATTATAAAATTAGTGATCTTTATTTTTTCTAATATAATTTCTGTTAATATATTATTAAATTATCTTCAAAATATATAAACTTCAATTTATATTTGATTTAATAATTAAAAATAATTTA
>JAOSBK010000204.1:6438844-6454404 GCA_027568895.1 Erythroxylum shatona
CGGAAAAAAATTCCGTTGGTAAATATATTGGATTTTACCGACGGAAAAAATTCCGTCGCTAATTACCGACGGAATTACAAAATCCGTTGGTAATTTTTTGACAGAAGAATTTACTGACTGAACAAAATAACCTTCGGTAAATTTACCAACGGAAATTTTTACCGTCGGTAAATTTACCAACTAAAAATTTCCGTCGTTAAATTTAGTAATCGCTATATCTCTGACGCCTTTTTCCGTGAATAAATTCCGTCGCTAAATAAGCTTACCGGCGAAATATGTACAAATTTCGTCGCTAAACTCTATTTTTTTTGTAGTGACCTAAAGATAAGGAAAACAATGATATTGTCCCTCAAGATATATTTTATAAAGAAAAGGTAGAGCCAACAAGAATATACTTTGCTTAATAATTCATAGGGATGTCAACCAGTTTACAAGAAAACATGAGAATTTCCAAAAATATATTAAACCTACATCATTTATTTATCATTGACTATACTTTAATATTAAATGGCAGACCATTTCCTCTAGCATAAAATAACTTAAATTCCTGCTTATTATAGTTAATTATTTCACAAGATGGGTTGAAGCAAAGCTTTTAGCCAATGTGATAGAGATAGTAGATAAAGGTTTCTTAAGGAAAAATATTATAAGTAGTGTGGAGTCCAATTAGTAATAATCACATTTATAAGAACCAATTTAATAAGTCCTTCAAAGACTTTTATGAAAAATGTGAAATTAAGCATCACCTTCAAATCTCTTGTACACTTATAGGTTGATCGGTTAGCTAAAGTCATAAATAGAATAATACTCGAAGGCCTGAAAGCTGAAGTTGAGGATATCAAAGAACTTGGGCTGAGATGATATATATAAAATATTATGAACATACCGAATAAATTTAAGAACACTTATTTGAGGGATACCTTTTAGTCTTACGTTCGAAGTTAAAGCTTTGATTCCTATAGTGCTAAGATTATCTAATATAAGGGTATAGGTATACACCCTTAAGTTAATGATGATTAAATTTGCTCTAAACTCAAATTAATTAAGGAACGTACAGATGTCAAAAGCATAAAAATGAATCATCATCATCATCATCATCACTACCCAGTCTGAAATCTTGCAATAAAGCGAGGTCTGGGAAGGTCTGATAGTACGCAACCTTACCCCTACATAGTAAAGAGGCTATTTCCGGTAGACCCACATACAAATGAGACAAGATATAAATGATGCAGAGTACAGAAAAAAAGTACAAAGTAGCATAGTAAATTATTAAAAAATAAATGAATCTTACCAATAAAGTGTTAGGAAACAAAATGCCCACAAGACCAAATTCAAAATTCTCATAGAGGAAAATTTTTTAAGGAAAGCTATCCTTAAATTGGCTATGGCCATATCACATTAAAGGGTTTAAAGGGCTGATAAGCTATAAACTAAAAAGACTTATGGATTAGAGGTATCTCATATTTAAAGCATAACTCATATAAGAAAGTATTAGCATTATAATAAGTTCCAAAAACTCATATGTGAAAACATATAATTACCAATAACGTATCTTTTATTTTTCAATTTAATTCAAAGTTAATGTACCTAGTACACAAGGCTCCCCGCTTTGTTGGATTTTGGGAAGGGTCATGATGTACGCAACTTTTTCTTTGTATTTTTACAAAGAGGCTATTTCTATAACTTGAACCTATGATTTTATGATCATAAAGGAGTAACTTTATTAGTTGCTTCAAGACTCACCTTCTTTTGATTTAAATGAAAATTAATTAATTTGAATAAACAAAATCTTAGTGATTAGATGATAAGCTAAAACGAAAAATAGAAATAAATACTTTTCACATAACTAATGAAAATTTTTGTTAAAATATTTAAAACAAGAAAAATAAAATAATATGAATAAGAGTAAAAACTAGAATAAATTTTAAATCGAACCGAACCAGCTGTTGGCCGTCTATGCTAGTTCTATGACCAGCCCAACCGGTCCGGACTCGCGGGTTTGCTAAAAGAAATTAAGCATGTGTTTGTTCTTCGTTTTCCTCTAAGCCCGAGGGTTTAACTTCGGCTCCTTAAACCATATTTTAGGGTTTTGCTTCTTCTTGTTTTCTGCAACCATTGTTAATTGCTTGTGCGTTCGGCTTATTGCCGCCATTATTGAAAGTTGACGTGAATATGAATTCGGGGGAGAAGAAATACAGGTTGAAGGAGGTGAAAGCGTTAGGTCAAGAGCTTTTGTCTTCCACAGCTCACATCAACAATCTCCCAATACTACTTTCTTTCATCTCTCCGCAATTACCTCCTCAACATGCTCTTGAGTCCATCCTCTCTCTTCAATCCTTCTTCACTCCTCTTCTCCCAGACCTACCTCCTTCTTCCAGTTCCAGTTCTAAATCCACCAGCATCAAGAATGCGCAATCTAATTCTCATTCCGATGCCCAGCTCATCTACTCCACTTGGCTTCGCTCCAAGTTCGATGAATTCGTCTCCTCTCTTACTCAACTCCTCCTATCTCCCCATGCCGACCATGTTCTACGGGTCAGTTCTCTTTTCCTTTTTTCTTTCTGTATGTTTTTTTCTTCTATTTAACTTCTTTGCAATTTCCATGGAATAGGAAGTGGCCTTGGATACACTTATGGAATTTGTGAAGGTGGGCAATGGAGGACATTTTCATTCCGCTATTTACTACAAGCTGCTCCGTAATGTTGTAGGTTTCATCGCTCAACTTTCCTTAATTTCATTACTTTTGCTTCAATTCTCTTTTCTGCATGTGTTCACTCTCCATCTTCCCCTCCCCTTTTTACTTAAAGGTTCACTCGGAAGAGCCAGTTGATTTTGTGCTGGAATTGCTTGTTTCAAAGTATTATAATTACATCGATACTCGGTAGGTTGCCAAAATGGTCACTTTCGCATTCTACCTTTTGTTAAATACATCAAGTTTTTCATCTTGGTTTCATGGCATGAGTTCTTCCCTTTTTTATATTGCTATCAATTTCTTCCTTCTTAACTTATGATTTGAAATATTAGAATTGTGAACATCTTTTCTTTACCAATGAAATCTGTAACATTGGATCTTGTTATTGTCGCAGTTATTTTACCTACATATGTCTTGAAAAGCTTTGCAAGTCTTTGGAGGGAAAATGCATTTCTGGTAAGTTTCTGACCATTTTTCTGAAGGTTTTGCAATTTTTTTAGAGCAATGACTTCATATGGAGAAGGATGTTGTGTAGCGTCCCGAAAAAATGACCCGAAAAAATGACCGCTTTTCATCTTTGTTACCTTATTCACTCCCATATTGTCTTCCTTTGGAACTTAGCTTCTTGTTGATTTGTCTTTCTCGTAGATGACAAAAGAACGGGAACAAGTAGTGCTGATGAGAAGAATTCAAAGGCAAGGTTAGTGTAATCTCTAGTTGTCAGCCTCATAAAATTCAGGTTTTAGGTCTATGTTCTTCCAATGTTTTGTGTATATGATAATAGTCCTTGTTTTCAAAGCTTTTTGACTCTTTGGAATGCAATTGTTTACCTTTGTTAGATCAAAGAATATAAAGTTGGTTATGATAGATTAGAGGATTTGAATATATCTTTTTAATTACTTTTTATCCATTCTTGCGGTGTTGGAACATGAATATCCATGGCAAATTGGAGTATTTGGGGCCTTTTGGATTCGCTGCCATGGTTCTTATATAGCATAGAACAATATACGTATTATTTAATACTTGATGTAGAAATTTGTCAATGCTGTTTAATATTTACCTTTGTTTATTTAGGTCTCTCTAATCCTACTATAATATCATTATATAAGAGAAGACATGAAAAGTCAAGCTGGAATTTTTTGTTCCATGGGCTGGTAGATACTATTTGAATTGACATGCTCTGCTGACTTCAGTTGTCAAATGGGGGATTCTTTTCCTTTCTTCTCTAGATTAAGTAATATCTTTTTCTGATTTATTGCAGTATGGAGTACTGTATTCACAAAATACACTCTCTTTTATCAAGCATCCCTAAGGAGAATTCTAATTGTGAGATGTGGGGTGGTTCAGGTGAGCTGACCTTTATATCAACTATCAGTATGGATGAAAATAGAAACTTGCATAACCTTGTACAAGTTTTTATCTGTACTTTAAATTATTTGGCGTGGTTAATTGTTAGCTTAACAATTGTTACGTTGATCAGGAAATCTGTCCAAAGAAAGTGAATCCAAAGAGATTCCTGAACAGCCAAAAGCAGAAGATAAACAGAACAAGTCTGATAGACGAAACAATAACGTGGGTAACCATTTTTTATTCTGCAGTCATTTTCTAGTACTTCTTATCTATTTAATCTTAGTTTTGTATGTTACTCATTGACTATGTCCTATTTATTCTGCGAGATAAACTTTTGTGGCTACTGCCTATCCAGGTCTTATCTGCTTCCAGTATTGCTAAAAAGATGAAATTAAAATTTACAAAAGCTTGGATTACGTTTCTAAGGTTGCCACTTCCCCTTGATGTGTATAAGGAGGTAAGCTTCTAAATTCATGAACATGTAGTTATGAGAGTGCTTATATTCCTTTGATCTTCGATAACATGGTAAGGGATAAAATTAATCTCCTGTGGGTTGTAGGATATGTACATGCAGCAATAGTTTGTCTGGGCATTTTTTATCTGCTTAATCTTTCTTTCTTTCACTCGCTTTGTGTGAGATTTGTTTCTTTCTAAGCTTATCATTCTTTGAGCTTTTTTCCTTTGATGCTTAGGTTCTTAGCACTCTTCATGAGGCAGTGATTCCACATCTGTCAAATCCAATAATGTTGTGGTAAACTATCTTTCTTGTTTTCATCTACATAGATGTGATTTTCTTCTTACTTTAGGACTAAGTCCAACTGGTTCTTGGAGAATTTGCAGTGACTTCTTAACAAGATCATACGATATTGGTGGTGTTGTCAGTGTCATGGCCCTTAATAGTCTCTTCATTCTCATGACTCAGCATGGCTTGGAGTATCCAAACTTCTACGAGAAATTGTATGCTCTATTGCTACCATCAATCTTCATGGCAAAACATAGAGCAAAGTTTTTTCAGGTAAAGCTAGCTATGAACCTGTTCTACATCTTGTCTCTTTACTACTAATCAAGTTTTTGTTTCATGAAGCTTGTCAAATGAATGTATATTGTCAAGAAGCAAACTAGTGTTCAGACAAAACTGCTAGTCAGTTTTGGCATCTATGTGCTTGTAAACCCAACTGAACTTTATAGGATTTGTTTCCTTTTTGCATCTTGTGATTAAAAAGCTTATCTGGTTTGGTTTTCTCAATTTTCATGGTTGAGTAAAATCATTTATCTGTAAAACTTTTCTTAGACGGTTGCTTTTTCTGCCTCGCCTTTGGGTTCAGAGAGACTGTTAGAGAATTGGCTTGATTGTGCTTTACTTTGTGTATAGTTTAGGAGTGGAGAGAATTGGCTTTCTTATGCTTTACTTCGTATATATGTTGTCTGAGGTTGTTTTTCTTGCTTCCATTGTGACAAATTTTGTGAACTCAGAACAAGTTCCAGGGTAAACAAAAATGAGGTTGGAATCTTGTGATACAACTTTACCTTTTTCTGACAACACATAATTTTCTCATTGCAGCTGCTTGATTCTTGCTTGAAGTCACCACTTCTTCCAGCATATTTGGCTGCTTCTTTTGCTAAGAAATTGAGTAGACTGTCACTTTCAGTTCCTCCATCTGGAGCATTGGTGATTATTGCATTGATCCATAACCTCCTGCGAAGACATCCTTCAATCAACTGTTTGGTGCATCGGGTAGAAATTTGCTCTTACTAACACAATTTTGCATCTCATAAGCTCTACATCGGTGTAATCTGTCTGGTTTAGATCAATCTTGATTACTTTCTTTGTGGTTAGACTGATTGTTGGGGTTTAGAATGCTTGTGTTCCTTGCTTGAGTAATGACAATACCAATTCTTTCCTTTGTCTTGAGCGAAGAAGTGACAAGCTTATAGATCCTCTCTATAAAATGGATCTTTAAGACTATTTATCATTAATCAAATTGGTTCTTCCTTCAGGAAAATGAAAATGATATTGTAAATGGTGATTTGGAAAAGACAAGGAATGATGGTGCCAACACAGATGAATGCCGACCTGTCAGGAAAGCTTCATCAACAAAACCTGGAACTGATCTTTTTGACAATGAGGAAAGAAATCCTATGAGGTCTAATGCCTTGAGTAAGTTCTTGGATATGTTCATTCTTCTCATGTGCATTTGATGAAATTGAACAAATGAAATGAAGGCCTAATTGTTTCATTGCATTCGTATTGGCTTGAAGCCTCTTTTCACATCGATTGTAGTGTCATTAAAACTCCTAATTTGCAGTTTGAATCTGAGAATCCTGTCTACAGCTCTTTGTATGTCGCTGAGTTTGGAATTCTCTAGCTTTCATTATTGTGGCATTATCCAGTTTTCATTGTTTTAATACTGCCAACCGAATGTCGTTGCTCAATCCTTTACCTAATATGATTCTTTCCTCAAATTTGGGAGCTGAACAATTTGCCCTAACTACCTTTATAAATCTGAGATTCCATATCATCAATTTTACATGATATATGCTAGCACAGAAAGCGTGTGCCCTTCATTTTTTGAGAATTGTACTTACTGATGTATCAGATTTGATAGTACCCATTTATCAAAAAGGCAGTGAGCTATGTGACTTCTGACGTATAATCTTCATCTCATTTAATTCTCATGGTTCAGTTTTCCATCAGAATTAGAGGTTTAAGTATTTACATTTTCTTATGCGCATCTAGAAGTTGAAGATATTTTGTACATAACAGGAAGTTCTCTTTGGGAGATCGATACTCTTCGTCACCATTACTGTCCACCTGTTTCAAGGTGTGTATTGCATCACCTATAATTGATCATTAAAAGTCCATTCTTTTATTGTCTCTTGACATTCTATTCCCTGCACCCCTAGGTTTGTTCTGTCACTTGAGAATGACTTAACAGTCAGATCCAAAACCACAGAAGTTGCTATTACGGATTTTAGCGGTGGTTCGTATGCAACAATCTTTGGAGAGGAGGTAAACACGACGAGACCTCTTGAGCATTTGTTGAAAATTTACTGTCTGGATTATCCTATAAATATGATATGAGGAGTGTCATGATGTCTCTTATCAATCAAAATTGCTGTTTGTTTTTGCTAATAAACTTTTAAAGAACAATAGTTGTCTTCTGGTTGATGATGTTGCAGATAAGAAGAAGGGTGAAACAGGTCCCACTGGCATTTTACAAGACAACTCCCACATCTCTGTTCTCTGAATCAGATTTTGTTGGCTGGACGTTCAAAGAAGAAGAAGAAAGCAAGGCAAAAAGTAGTGAAAATGGTACATTAAGCATTTCCAAAGGAGATGATAACAGCTCTCCAAAACGACGGCGACTAGAGTGCTCATGAGCCAAGGTGATTTTAGGAGATCTCGGTGTTCTTGGTTTGAAGGGGATTATCTTAAAATCATAGTATTAACATGCCAAGTTGGTGGAATCGGCCAACCAAATTTTGACATGAATGAAACATTTTTTACATTCTCCTTCCTCCCTCTTCCTCTCTGCACACGTCATGATTATTAATTAATAAACTGTTGTAGAAACTGTTTTAAGTCCCAATCCCAAAGCTAGTGGGGTAAAGGATCATCAAACACCACACAAAGGGACGAAGACGTAACATGGTCGTACTGTTGATACTTGTATATGAAGATACGGTAAATTAATTAAAATTATATACTTAAATGTTTCGATGCAATTGTTATCCAAATACTTAATAGTATATAAAAACAAAGGATCAAAAGTTTTTTTGCATGTCCTATCATGTAAAATAATTTGTAATTACCTCGTAACTGGGCACTCTTTCACCTGGTCAAACAAGCAACGGGATGGTTGGTTCATCAGGAAAAAACTTGATAGAGCTCTTGTCAATGATCTATGGCTTCAGCATTTTCCCAACAGTCTGGCACACTTTATGGATCCTTTGTTCTCAGACCATACACCTATCCTAGTCTCTAAATTGTCCACTCCAGCTGCTACTCGTCACCCATTCCGATTCAATAATTTCCTGGTTAAAGATTCGGGTTTTGCCATTGCTTGCAGGGCCGGAGCTACTCTCCATGTTAGAGGGACCAAACAGTTTTGCTGCACTCAGAAACTCAAGCTTATTAAGCACAACCTAAAGCTTCTGTCCTCTTCAAAAGGACCGATAGCTGATGCTATTAACACTTCAAGAATGGAATTGACAAGAATGCAGACTCTTTTATCTGCCAACCCGGGGAATTCTACTCTCATTGAGCAAGAGAAAAATGCTCTCTCCACCTATCTTCAGGCTATCCAAAATCACTCTTCCCTTTTGCAGCAGCGTGCTCGGGTGAGTTGGCTACAGGATGGGGACCAAAGCACTCAATTTTTCTTTCACTCTATTCTTGCCAGGAAAAACTGCAACAAAATCTATACCATCTCTTCCCCTACTGGCAGTCTTCTCACGGATCCACAGGACATACATGCTGAAGCCTTCAGATTTTTTAGTTCTTCCCTTGGCACGGCAGCATCAGCGCATGTTCCCCTTGGAGAGTTACAATAACTCAACCTTCCACAAGTCTCTCCTTCAGGCTTTACTCTCTTAACTAGGCCAGTGGATGATGCTGAAATTGACAAATGTGTATTTGCTATGAATGGCAAGAAGGCACCAGGTCCTAATGGTCTTAATGGTTTCTTCTACCAACATTCGTGGAATATCATTGGTGGTTTTGTCAAGGAAGCTATACATGAGTTCTTCAGGAATGGCATTCTTCTCAAGGAACTCAATAAAACCTTTATATGCTTGATTCCAAAAGGAGCAAATCCAACGAGCTTCGCAGACTACCGTCCCATTTCTTGTACCAATTTTCTTTACAAGGTGATATCGAAAATACTGGCTGCAAGATTAAAAGAAGCTCTTCCTCCTCTCATAAATGATAATCAGAATGCTTTCTTGTCCGATAGATACATCGGTGACAATGTGCTTATTGTTCAAGAACTGCTTAAGGGTTACTCTACCTCCAATAGCCCCCCGAATTGCACGATGAAAATAGATTTCCACAAAGCTTTTGATAGCATCAGCTGGTCTTTCATTCAACATATGCTTGAAGCCTTTGGATTTCCAAACTTGTTCATTCAACGGATTATGGAATGCATCACTACAGCCTCTTTTTCGGTTCTTATCAATGGATCCCCTTCCGCATATTTCAAAGCTGCTCGTGGCCTTAGACAGGGGGATCCCCTGTCCCCCTATCTCTTCATACTTGCCATGGAAGTGTTAAATGCTTACATTTAGAAGGAGACAATCTCCACTCCCAATTTCAAATACCATTCTAAATGTAAGAAGCTTAGTCTCACTAACCTCTGTTTTGCGGATGATCTTCTTCTCTTTTGTAGGGCGGATTTGGAGTCCATTCTCTCTTATATGCGTGCCTTAAATGCCTTCAAGAATGTGTCTGGGCTTCATATGAATCAACACAAAAGTCACTTCCTTCTTTCAAAAGGCGCTGCTAATATGGAAACTCTTGTTATGGAGGCGACTGGAATGAGATCTCAGCTTCCTCCTCTTTTATACCTAGGCCTTCCCATATCCACAAAGCGACTGAACTTTGCTGAATGTCACCCTCTATTAGATAAGATTCAGAGGCGAGTCAAGTCTTGGGTGAACAAATCCCTTTCTTATGCGGGAAAGCTCCAGCTTATCAAATCCATTCTCAATTCCCTGCATGTTTATTGGAGCTCCCATATTTTCTTATCTCAAAGCATCATAAAAGAAATTGAACGAACCTTTCGATCTTTCTTGTGGAGTCACTCTAATGGGCATCCTGGAGCTGCAAAGGTAAAATGGGCAGATATCAATTTTTCGAAAAAAGAAGGGGGGCTGAACATTCTTTCTATTAAAACAGTGAATCGTGCTTTAATCCTTAAGCGATTCTGGTGGATCTTGGAGGACAAGAAAAGCTTATGGATCAAATGGTTACATGCATATTTCCTTAGGGGGCATAGTATATGGGCACTTAAACTGAAAGGTACTCACTCTTTCTTCCTCACCCAGCTGCTTAAATTGCGAGATGTTGTTCGCCAGGATTGCTCTTGTGTTATCAAAAATGGGCATCTGATATCCTTATGGTTTGACAACTGGTCTCAAAGGGGTCCTTTAATACAATTGATCCCTAGAGCTACTCATTCTTTTTCTCTGCAAACTCGGATGCATGCATTCATCGAGGGCTCTGCATGGACCTTCCCTCGTAGCTTATTGCCTTATCAGCCGGATTATCCTCCCACTCCACAGTCATCTGATATATTTTTCTGGAAGGGTATACCAACTGGCAAACTCACCAGCAGATCTATATGTGATCTATTACGACAGCACCGAGCCCTGGTATCTTGGGCTACTAAGGTATGGAGCAAGTATCTCACTCCGAGGATCTCCTTCATCTATTGGTTGGCCATACAAAACAAACTCTCTACAGCTGACCGCCTTCCTTATATTCAAACAGATAAGCATTGTCCCATGTGCTCCTTACATCTTGAATCATGTGCTCATCTCTTCTTTAAATGTGATTTTAACAAATCTATATGGGCCCATATTACTGCTTTATGTGATTGGAGGGATCCAGGTACTACTATTTCAGCGATAACAGCTGGTCTATCAACGCAGCAACCTTTACGCCTTATTGTATTGGGCGTTTGTATCCACAGGCTATGGGGTGTGCGAAACCTTCGACGCTTCAAGTCTCAAGCTTCCACTAAAGATGATCTGCTATCCTTACTAATTGGAGAGATTCGAGAGATTCTGCTGGCTAAGAACTTATCCCACCATTGTAGCACCATTATCCGCGCAACATTCAGGATATAGGCTTACCTAAATCAGCTTTAGATATGATTCCTAACGACTCACGTTAGATCTGTTTAGTTTTTAGATTGGTCTAGTTCTTATTTCCTTGCAATTTTTGTACTTGGTTTTTTTTTCCTTTGAGCTCCCTTGTTTCTTCATTGTAACATTCTTTTCTTACTAATCAATTTTCATTTTTAAAAAAAAAAGCTCTATTAGTCAAGAAATAAAAGAAGTTAATTTATATAAGACAGCATCTGCTTATAAGAAAACGAGGCTTGCAATCTTCAAGAATATGAAGTTAGTAAGTCCGAGATGTTGTCTGCGGAGATTGTGGACATTTTATCATTCATAGAAACAAAATGCTTACTAAGGTGATCCATTCCTCTTGCTAGTTTCTTCCCTATTTGATTTCAGTCTTCCCATTGCACTTCTTTGACTATGCTCTCATGAGAACTATTGTTTTCTTCCATCTATTCTGTGTCCTATTTGAAAGGTTAAAACCCTCCAAACACTAAGCAACTTCTACTCATGGTTCTTCTAAGTAAAGGTGTAGAGTCATCTTTAGGGGAAGATGTAGGATGAGGCTCATGAAATTTGGCATCAAGTGAAAAGCAACGAGGGGAATGGATAAATGTAGTTGAAAGAATTAATGAGATTAAAAACATCTTCTCCCAACTTACTATTAAGAAATCGTGGGCTAAGATAAAATTAGTAGTTGAGATTCCAAATATAGTTAGTAAAGCCTTGTATATGTATGTTCACCAATGAACCTATTTGATAGTTAATTAAAGCGAAAAACACATGTTACGACCCATTATGCAGATCTGGACAGAAAAATTCTACTGAAGATATGGCAAAAGAAGGATGATTCATGCTTGATCAGAGTGACTTAATAGTGTTTAGATTTTAATTGGGATATATGTTTGTCATTGATTTGGTCAAAATCATATTGTTGTTAGTAGTTTTATTAGTTATATTTCTATGTTAGTAGTGGGAAAGTGGTTAGTGGACATATTGTTGAAGTTATGGTAACGGAATGGTGGAAAAAGGAAGTAACTTTATTTTTCTTCCTGCATACACATAAAGTTGGAATCATATGGAAGCAAAAAGTATGTTTTCCTAAACATTTACTTTTTAATATCCTAGCGTTCTCTTAAATAATCCCTTAACAAATTTCACCGTAGGTTGTCAAGGTCAAAAATCCTTTAAGCAACATTTATTACAGAAATTACAAGCTAATTTCTTAGTTTCTCACCCTATAACTCGATCACAAAAATGGTACTTTTAACAATTTGGTATGATGGGTGACTCTTCCAATAGATTATAATCACAGTTCGAAGCCTTTTTGAAGATGTACGAGGAGGATAAACAAAGAGAGAGAGAGAGCTGAATAGGGGTAGCAGCTTATCAGTTAGATAGTGGAGTTATCCCGTGACCTTACTGTTGCTCGTTTAGAAGGAGATAAGTTAGCAATGTTAACCAAATCTTGAGAGAACAAGATGTAATGGTGTAGACCATTGACAATAACCCATCCAAGATTCCTATAGGTGGATTTCCCAATTTATAATGGGAAACAAGACCCCTTGGCATGGTCAAGTCATTGTGACTTGTATTTTTGCCATCAAAAAGTGATACAGAAGGAGAAGGTGGGAATTGCATCTTGCCATTTGGATGATGAAGCCTAGGTTTGGTTCCTAAAGCTAGACTGAGTTTGGCGTAGCATTACGTGGGAGGAACTCAGGTAACAATGTCATCTTTGTTTTGTTCCTACACTTTAAAGCAACAAATTAAGAGAATTAAGGCAAATAGGAATATTAATGTTGCTTTGAGCAATTTATGGTTAGGGCTAAGTCACGTACTTCGAAAAAAGAAGTTGAAATGTTCATCTGTGGACTTCATGATTATCTTACAGTGGAAGTGGAGCTTCACAACCTAAGAGATCTACTAATTATTATACGCTTGTCCTGGTTCTATGACCTTCCTGAATATATAACCGGCTACAACTCTAAAGGCCACGATGGCTATAACATCTCCCAGCCATAACCCAGAAAGCCTTCAAGCGATTTAACATCAATTGAAATAGAAAAGCGCACAACTAAGGTTCTTTATTCAATTACGACAAGGTCTACACTAGAGGCCATTGGTGTACGAGTTTATTAGAGATTGATGGTGTAAATGAACTAGAGCATAAAAATGACCTATACGGAAACCTTGAAGAGGAGTAGTGATAACCTGAACTCTCTCTTCATGTGGTCGATGGAATTACAACAAAGGGATAATTAATATTGGTTCAAGGAAATATCATAAATCAACCTCTTGACATCTGGATTGACTCAATTTTTTAAGCATCGAATGGGCAAATAAAATGAGGATTGCAAGGAAACAAACTAGACAAATGCAGGACAAGGTGGCTAATGGTAGTATGCTCATTTGTTCAGGTCAATGGCAAGAAATACCCATTTGGTTGAATGAACAAAAATCTTTGGTGGATTTCTTTATTTTTGCATTGGAAGGGTTTGATATAGTGTTGGGTTTATCTCTGGTGTAACTTGTTTCAAGAACCCTCAAGCCTACCACTTATATATATATTTATGATCTCAAAATTCTTTTGGAACTTGGACCTAGACCAGTTGTGGTGTACCTTTACCGAAGGGACTGATCCTCTGTCTCAAAAGTGGTGTACCTACTCTGTCCTAATGCATCCCACTTATCTATTTATGTCGGACCCACACAAATAAATAGGTGGGATGCATTGGGACAGAGTAGGTACACTATTTTTGGGACAAAGGATTTGAAGGGCTTTACCGATACCTAAACACACAAAGATGAGATAGAAAAGCAATGCAGAGAGATGTCGAAATGTGAAATTATCATACCTAGCCAATCTCTTTAATCCTCTCTTATTCTACTAGTTTCCAAAGTTGATAATTCTTGCAAATTTTATATGGATTACAGGGCTTTAAATGCTAAACCCATAAAGGATAAGTTTCCTATTCCAATAATTGATGAGCTTCTGGAAGAGTTACCCGATTCCAAGTAGAACCTTAGCGTCGGATATCATCAAATTCGGGTGGATCCTTTTAAAATAAAGAAAAATGACGTTTTGAATACACTATAGGCATTTAAAACTTTTGGTTATGCCATTTGACCTAACCCATGCCTCAAGCATATTCCAAGCATTAACGAATGAGGAATTTCAACAGCACTTTGGGAAATTTGTTCTTGTGTTTAGTAAGACATGATAGATCATCTCCAACACCTACAAATGATATTCAACATTCTCAAGGCTCATCAACTATTTCTAGAAAAATCTAGATGCTTCCTTGGTTGAAGCAATCTAATAACAGATGAAAGTGTTGCCATTAACTGGAGAAATATTATAGTCATGTCAGATTGGCCAAAACCAAGCACTTAAATAGGATTCTGCGAATTTCTAGGCTTATTATAGAAAGTTTATCAATGACTACAGCATCATTGTAGCCCGTTGATAACAACATTACAAAAAAATTTATTCAATGGATAGACGAGGCTTCCCAGGCTTCTGCGCAAACTAAAGGAAGCGATGGTTATTGCAACCTCTACTATTGCTATTTTCAAATTGGTTTGAAATCTCCATAGACTTTTTAAAAGGATTGCCTACATCCTAAAGTAAAATTGTGTTGTTGGTTTTGGTTGATAAATTCTCAAAATACGCTTATCTACTTTCTCTTCCATATCCTTATACTGCTATTAAGTTTTAGTTTCTTTCTTTTCTGCCTACTGACAATCACTCGCTTTAATGATGTTGGGAGCCATTGTACAGATCCATGGACAGGAAAATTCTACCAATGACACGGCAAAAGCAGAGTGATTTAGACTTGACCAAACGATTTACAGTTTCTGGGTTCCAGTTGGGATATGTTTGTTATTAATTTGGTCAAAATCATATTCCTTTAGTGATTTTGTTGATTATATTTTTGTGTTAGTAGTAGGCAAGTAGTTAGTGAACATGTTAACTTCCAGTTATGGAGCAATGGGATAAAGGAAGTAACTTTGTTCTTCTTTTTGGATAAATCTTAAACAAGCCCTCAACAAATTTCGCCATAAGTCGTCAAAGCCGAAGATCTTTCGTTACCAAAATAATAGGAAGATTTCTTAGTTTCTCATCCTATAACTCGATTGCAAAAAGGAGACCTTAACAGCCCAATTCCATCCAAATCACATTTCACAGCGTGGTTTGTTTGAATTCATTTAAAAATATCCACAAAAAACAAACTATGATCAACCGTAAATTATCCATACGATAAAATGGTATTTTTACAGGTATGCAGGTCTTAAATATATATCTAGCCAAGAAAAGCTAAGCGGTTGTTTGATTCTACTTTTGTTTTTCTGTTGTTGTTTTTTATTTCTGTTTCTTGTTTCTGGTTTCTATTTTTTTAAAATAAAAATCTGTTTGGTTGAGATTTGTAATATAAAAATTAAAAATAAAAACTTGTTTGATTGAGATTTCTAATAAACTTTATTATTATTATTATTATTATTATTATTATTATTTATTATTTATTGGTAATAATATTATTATTAATAATTATTATTATAAATTTTCTACTTACTATTATTATTATTATTATTATTATTAAACTCATCATCATCATCATCATCATCATCATCATCATCATCATCATCATCATCATCATCATCATCATCA
>JAOSBK010000204.1:6471536-6498030 GCA_027568895.1 Erythroxylum shatona
CGTAAATCTTTGTGTTCTGTCCCATTTATTTTTCTCTCTTTATTTTCGTTACTACTACTTCGGGCTATTAAATTCAACCGGTATTCAATCCGAGGGCGTTTTACCTTAACAGTATTGAATTGTTATACAAGCATCATTTGATTGGTATAAATATAATATTCACGTCTATTTTATTATTATTATTTAATTGAAGTTTAAGATAATAAAAATTTGTAAAAAATTGAAAATTAAATAGAGTTTTTTATTTTAAAAAATTAATTTTTTCAAAAATTAATTAAAGTATGTAAAATGTCAGCATTTTTTCCCCTGTTAACATTTACAAATTAAATAAATTATTAAATACACCTAATAGTCTGAAATGTTTCTGTATCACGGTCTTATCGAAGTGTACAGAACAATGAAACTACAATCCTGGAAAGAAGAGGCAGATGCTTTCCACCCTATCCTGAACTAAGAGCTAGCAATTCCATACGTTCTCTTATTTATATTTTATGGTTGCCTGATAAAAACAAGTAACAGCAAGAGAGTGCAGATCAGAGCAGCGTAGGCTTCTGCAAATGATCTTTCAATTCAGGCAGGGACCAAGACCTGGAATCTCTGCCCGGGAAGAAGTAAAAGCTACGACTTGATTTTCAACTGTGTTTCTCTCAGTGACGTGCGAGTTTCAATGTGTTTGGCAGGTTCAGTTCACGAGACTCGCTCGGTGGAACCATGTTATTGTGTTCGTTAGTTCTGTCTGATAATGAAAATATAACGTGATCAGATGAATTTCATGTTTTATAATGAAGGTAGTATTTTTAAGTTTGATTTAAGGCAAAATAAAAAGTGTTTTAAGCCTCAACATTTATAATAAAATATAACTTAAGTCCTAATATTTTATGATGTTAAAATTAAATTTTAACATTTTCCAAACATTGAAAATAAATTTTAAATAAATAAAAATTTTAACAAGATTAACTCTGTATTAGTTAAATATCACTTTAATACTAACGTCATATAGACTTACTACCATGTAATTAATTATTTATATAGTAATAAGTTATTTGATTGCAGGTTACTTATAAGATGTTATTAAATATATAATTTATAAGTTTTTATTATGTTATTTAGTGTAAACTAAGATGGATTTATCTATTTAGTGGAAAAAAAACACTTCACTTATCTATTTCATTCAAATAAAGTCTTTAATTTATAAATTTAATAAATCTAATCATCATTGATTTTTTTTTGAAAAATAGTAAAAGACATTATCACATTGTTAATGAGATATTTTAAATAAAAAGTAGACATTATTAGTATAATTCACAATGAGAATTCCTATCATAATACTATGGCTGCGTTTGATAATTAGTTGATTACATTAGTTATTAGTTGATAGCAGATTATATTAACTGATTTTATCGACGAATAATATAAGTTATTTTTTAATATTTAGTGAAATTAGTTGTCTGATATTAACTGTTTATATATAAAACGACTTATGAGAGTGTGACTTAAAAAAAAAGAACTTATAAGGGCATAGGTATTAGCTTTTTATATATTAGTATTTATTTGAATATTCTCATAAAAATTTAGAAATAATAAAAGAAGTCAACACCATCATTTTTAATATATTAAATTAAAATAAAATTATTTGGAAAAACTGTTTATATTAATCTCTTAAAATTTAAAACTTTGGTGAAAATTAATTTAAATTTAGCTTATTAATTTTAGATTAAACTGAATTGAATTAAGTACAATATATAAGTGATAATAATATTATATACTAAATATTGCTATAAAAAGGGACCTAAATATAGACTCTATACAAAAGTAATTAATGTAATATAATTAGAGATAACAAATGTAAAAGTAAATATTTTAAAATTTTTATTTAGTGACTAACTTTTTAAATTTTGTATAAATTAAGTCAAATTAATATCTCTATCTTTATCTTTATTTTTTTTAGCAATTTGTAAGAACTTTTAAATATAATAATCTTTTAGTTTCTTAATCTAGCAGCCGCTGAAGGAAAACGCTTCTCATAGTAGCATATCCAAAATCAGCGATTGAATTCAATCTGCCAATTCAATTAGTTGATTATCAAATATAATTATCAGAGGTTTGACATGGTCAAACAGCCAACACCTTTCAATCCACTAAAAAATAGCTAATAAGTTATTTACATAATAATAATAATAATAAATTAAGGTGTATTATCATACTTATCGGTGTTACGAAGTCGACAAGTTGATGTCAATGTATGTTGCCCGATTTGTAATCAAGAAGAGGAGACATTACAACATGTGTTCTTCGACTGTCCACTCACGAAGTAGGTCTAGTCGAGAGTTCTCCAGAACTGGCAGCGTCCAGGAACAATTTCTTTGCTCGATTGGTTTGCATCCTTCTTTCTACCTGCGCCGAAAGATCGACAATATACCATTCTGATGATAATTTGGGTAATCTGGTAGAGTAGAAATGGAGTTGTGTGGAATAATAAATGGAGATCAACCAATATCATTATTTGTTTTGCGCAGAGAACCTTGGAGGAGTGGCGATTTGCTCATGCTTCTGATATCGATCCGGGAATACCAGCAACAAGAACTGTGTATTGGCAACCTCCGCAAGTGGGTTGGCTGAAGGTTAATGTTGACGCTGCCATCGGAAGCAACTCCAATTTCATGGCTGCTGCAGCTATTGTACGAGACTCTAATTCGAGATTTATAGCTGCAAAATCGTGAAGGTTTTCAGGCAGATTGAGTGCTAAAAGTGCAGAGGCAATTGCTATCAGAGAAGTCCTTAGTTAGGTCAAGATTCAGAATTAGGATAGAGTTATTGTTGAATCGGATGCGAAGATTGTAGTTCCAGCGATTAATGATGATTCTTCCTATTTTGGTTTATTAGTTTGTGATCATAAATCTCTATTGAATGATATTAGAATAGCTAAATGCATTTTTTTGCTTTAGGTCAGGCAATTCTGCTGCCCACGTCTTTGCTACGGGCTCATTATTCACTTCTGGCCTTGGAGAGTGGTTCAAAATACCACCTCCTTCTATTGTTGAAGTTCTTGCTTTGGAGTAATGAAATTCTTACTATTTACCCTCAACAACAACAACAACAACAACAATAATAATAATAATAACAATAACAACAATTACTTTCTTTCTCTCTCCTCTCCTCTCTCTTAGCGACGTATCAGTAAAATTTAGGGTACTAGTATTTGGTGAAAGAAAAGCAATAATAAAATATGACAGTTTGAGTAATTTATAATAACTTTTGTACTTAATTGTCTTTTTTTGTTCAATTCGCTAACTCAATCAGCTGATTACCAAACATGATTATCAGCGGTTTGATATGTCAAATAGCCAAATACCTTTTAATTTGCAAAAAAATACAAAATAGCTGATCAACCATATATATTCAGATAATATATTCATTTAATGGAAAAATAATTTTTGAAAATGCAAATTCCTGATTGGACCCCATATTTCTTAAATAGATTATATTATAATGTTTTTAGTATATACTTCATTTTTATTTTATTCCTTCTGGATATGAAACTAGCTTTAACTTATATCATTTTTTAAAAACAACTTTATTGAGATAAAGGAATCAAGTAAAAAAAATTCAAATAAAAACTTGTAAAAAAATGTTTTTAAATATTAATTAATAAAATTTTATCTCCTTAAAATCTTTATCAGAATAACCGAAATACAAAGGGTGAAAATCTATTCCATCATAACATGTTGTGAGTTATTTATACAGCAGGCTCCAAGCTAACTAACTTAACTGTCAAACATATCTCTAACACCCCGCCCCCCACCGGTGAGTATATGTTATGTACTCCCATTTTGCGAAAAGAATCCCGAAACATAGTCAATGAAAGGGCTTTAGTGAAACAATCAGCTAACTGGTTAGCAGAAAAATTGGAAGCAACATAATAACACCATGCTGTAATTTCTCGCGAACCACATGACAGTCAATGTCAAGGTGTTTGGTACGTTCATGAAAAACCGGATTCTGAGCTAAGTAACAGCAGATTGGTTGTCACACAACAACGGTGTTGGAACAGTAGGAGCCAAGAGGAATTCCCCGAGTAAATAATGAAGCCATTGCACTTCACAAGTTATGGTTGCCAAGGAGCGATATTCAGCTTCGGATGAACTACGACTGATGGTTGTTTACTTCTTGGTTTTCCAGGAAATCAAGGAAGAACCAAGGAATACACAAAATCCTGTAATAGATCTCCTTCTATCCCGACAAGTACCCTAATTTGAATCTGAATAAGTTGTAAGTTTAAGATCACTGTTGGAGGAAAAAAGGAGACCCTAGCCAATGGTTCCTTTTGAATATCTTAAAACATGGTGAGCAGTAGCTAAGTGAGCAAAAATAGGACAATCAAGAAACTACGCCAATTACTGAACAACAAACGCAACGTCTGGTCGAGTAGTAGTCAAGTACTGAAGTTTGCCAACGAGTTTTCTATATTGAGTAACACCCTCCAAAATAAGACCAGAATCCTTTGAGAGTTTTGCCTCTGGTAAAATAGGTGTAGAAATAGGTTTCGATTCCAAAAACTGAGTTTCTCGAAGCAAATCCAATGTATACTTCTTTTGGCAAAGATTAATACCTTGCTTTGATCTTGCGACTCAAGGCTAAGAAAGAACTTTAGCTCACCAAGATCCTTAATCGTAAATGCCTCGTGTAGATGCTGTTTGATGTGATGAATGGCCGTCAAGTTATCATTAGCTACGATAACATCGTAAATATAGACCAAGAGAGCCATGAAATGTGTACTCCCTGTCTTGAGAAACAAAGAGTGATCGGAAGTAGCTTGCTTAAAACCATACTGAAGTAAGGCTGAAGTGAGCTTAGCATTCCATTGTCGACTAGCCTATTTTAAGCTATAAAGAGACTTACGCAATCGACAAACCTTGTTGCTTTGTGCGGCATAACCCTTAGGAAGTTGCAGGCATACTTCTTCAGCAAGGTCGCCATGAAGAAAGGAGTTGTTGATATCGAGCTGATGCAAGTGCCACCCTTTGATTGCTGCTAATGCCAGAAGAAGAGGACTGTCGCAATCTTAGCCACTGGACTTAACAGTGTCGAGAAAATCCACGCCTTCTTGTTGCATGTATCCCTTAGTAACCAGCCGAGCTTTGTAATGTCCCACAGATCCGTCTGCCTTGCACTTAATTTTGAAGACCCACTTACAACCAATTACACTCTTACCAGGAGGTAGATCAACCAGCTCCCAAGTATCATTTTGTTGGAGGGCCTCGAGTTCGGTGGTCATAGCTTGTCACCAATATTCATGCTTAACAGCTTGTTATAAGTATGGGGTTCAAGATCTTGATCTACTGCAACTGTAAAAGCATAATGATTAGAAGATATGTTAGAATAAGACAAAACATTACAAAGTTGATGAGGACTGGATCTTTGTACGACCATGCATTTGTAATCACCAAGATACAGTGGGTTGGATTTTGTTCGGAGATTCCTTCATAGAGTCTGATGCGGATGCTGCAAAGAGCAGGGAGCTGAGGCACAGATGGAGAAGGAACCATGGAGGGGATATCAGCTGGTAATGTTGAAATAGCATCCGATAAGGTAACTTTCATATCTGATGATGATGAAATAACAGGAACACATGGGATATCATCGATTAACGACTGAACTGATGAAGAAGGAAGAATGACGTGATCAATGTTGGGCGTTTGAGAATGTTGCAGATCAGGAGTTAGAATAGAAAATGGAAAAATATGTTCAAAAAATGAGACATCTAGAGAATGAAAAATCCTTTGAGTGTGAAGATCAAAAAGTTTAAATCCCTTAATACTTGGAGAGAAACCAAAGAAAATACATTTGATGCTTTTGGAATGAAATTTGTTTTGAATATTAAAATGGTTTGAAACAAAAGCAAGACAACTAAAAACTTTTAAGTTATCAAATTTTGGTGGTTTAGAATATAAAGCTTCAAAAGGCGAAATATTATGAACAATAGTAGTAGGAATTCGGTTGATCAAATACACACCATGTAGTACACACTCACCCCAAAACTGTATAGGGAAGTTTGCTTGGAATCTTAATGCCCTAGCCACATTCAAGATGTGTTGACGTTTTCTCTCAACAATACTGTTTTGCTGAGAAGTTTTAATACAAGAGGTTTGGTGAATTATACCATGTGATTTATAGAAAGCTGGAATATTAAATTTCTGGCCATTGTCCGATCGAATACATTTGACAGTACTACTAAACTGTGTAGATACATAAGAAACAAAATTCTGCATAAGTGGTCTTACTTCTGATTTAGCTTTCATTAGAAAAACCCAAGTGAATATACTAAAGTCATCGACAATAGTCAGAAAATACTTATGCCCTCTAAACGTAGGAGCATAATTATCTCCCCAGATGTCAATGTGAATAATATCAAAAGCAGCAAAACTAACAGAAGTGCTGATAGGAAAAGGAACTCAGTTTTGTTTAGACATATGACAAATCTCACAAAGTTTGATATCAAACACAAAAGGAACAATTTGTTTTAAACAAGGAAAAGAAAGATGGCCTAGCCTATTATGCCAAAGTAAAGAATTATCATTACTACATGCAATAGAATTAGCAAAAACATCAGTTGAAGCAGGTAAAGGAGCATTGGTAGTGAGCTTGTATAATCCGTTGAGATGCTCAACAACACCAGTCATCCTCCATGGTATGCTCTGGATGATACAATGAGAAGATGAGACAAGAATATAGCAAGAAAGATCATGAACCAATTTACTGATAGACAAAAGATTAAAAGTAAAGTCGGGTACATATAAAACATTAAGTAGTTTTAGAGAATTATTGACATAAACAGTGCCAATATGGTAACCCGTACTCTGCGATTGTTAGGAAGATGAACATAAACATTATCAACCAATTTATTAGAATGGAAAAATGCTAAAGAATAGGCTATGTGATCCGTAGTAACAGTATCAACAATCCATTCATTAGAATGAGAACGATTTATAGTAGTAACATTTAAAGAGATATATGGAGTTAACTCACAGCTTGAAGAAACCAAACCTACGGGAGGTAACTTCAGTGATATACGTCTGGGCAAAGTGCCTGCATTAACATGATGAGAAGAAGATGGAAATCCTTGTATTACTTGTAATAACTGATCATACTGCTCTTTAGTAAATTGGAATTGAGGAACTAGGTCCTCTGTATTTTCAGGGGTAAGAGAATCAACAGAGTTGATAATAGCATCTTTAGTATCCACCGCATTAGCATACACCTGAGTTGAAGATTTCTTGGAATTCTTCATATTTATAGGATACCCATGCTTCTTATAGCACCTATTGATGGTATGGCCCTCCTTTCCACAATGGATGCAAGTCGATGGTGTTGAATTGTGGAAGAACTTACGTTGGGTAGAAGCAGTTGAACCTTTCACTGTCAAAGCATTGACATCAGAAATCACCGAAGGCCTTTTTTGTTGAAGAACCAAAGAAAACACCTTATTTAATGAAGGTAGAGGATTCATCAATAGAAGCTACGATTTAACAGTGGACTAGTGTTCATTCAGTCCCTTAATAAAAACCATGACCTGATCATTTTCACAGAACTCCCGTATATTCTTGGAGAGACCACAAGGACACTGAGGATTACACGTACAAGAAGGGAGAGGAAGCAATATTTGCAACTCATCCCACAAGATTTTGAGCTTGGTAAAATACTCATGAACCGATAAATTACCTTGTTGACAAGTATAAATTTCAAGCTGAAGATCGTAAATACAGAAATAATTGCTTTGAGCAAATCTTGCTTTGAGATCATTCCAGATCTCATATGTAGAATCCAACCATATAATGGACTGCGCAATAGAAGAAGAGTCGGAATAAATAAGCCAGGAAATTACCAAATTATTGCAACGTTCCTATGGAACAAACAGAGGATCTGTGCGTGGTAGCTGCTTGATCGAACCATCAACAAAGCTAAGCTTATTCTTGGACAAAAGTAACATCTTCATGGCTCTCTGCCATTGACGATAGTTCAGACTGTAAGAACCGAAGATACAAGAACTGACGCAGCCTAAGTAGCGTATAAACGAGCTTCAATCCAGAAACTCAAGAACAGTTGAGAAAACTCTCGAACTAGGGTTTTTATTAATTCCAAGATAGCAAATAACGTCAACGAAAGTTGTTTAAATAGTTCGAAAGAAAAATAACTAAAACGTAGATCCACTTATGAGTTTATGAGTCCACTTTTAAGTTCGAAAATATAAAATGCAATCTTCAATTCTTCGGTCCATCTCGCTTGGGCTTCTGGTTGTCGGCCCAAGTGAGATAATCTTCTGCGATACGTTCTACATCATGCGACCTCCCTGCCTTGATGAAGAGATCATATTAGCAGAGATTGTGTGGTTCTGATGGGTGAATAAATTAGTAGTGCAGAAATGGATTAAAGGTACGCACGTCTCTTTTGTCAAGGAGTTGATAAAACAAAAGAATGATGAATAATTGTGTTCAACTCTCTTTCATTTCACCATCTTAAGAAAATGACTTTCGGTGCTATACATGTCTGTTAGCTTTGGAGCCTATTGAATGATGTCAAATCGTTCTTCAAAATTTAAGTTTGAGGACCACCCTCCTTAATATTCTTTGTACTAATGTTTTGTTGTGCATTTGGCATGTATAATCAAGTGACGATTTCTAATTATTAACCCTCTTAATTATATGATAGGAAACTAACAGTTAATCTAAACCAAGTTTTATATTTGCATTATCAAAATATTCCATCAAAGACTAGTTTTATTTTGAAGAATAATACTTTACATTTCAATATTTATCATGTTTATTCTAAAATTTAGTGTTACAGGTTTAAAAGATTGACTGAGGGATGCTAGGTGAATTTCAACACATCATTTAACTTATCTTGTAATTTATTCAAAGTACACAATTTACATAAAAAAATTTACTATATACTAAAAAACAATTATGAGTTCTTTCAATACTTCAACTTCGAAAAAATATATATTAATATGACATATGAGCGATATTTATCTCAGTTTCTTTCAAAATATTGGTGTAATATCATCTGTAGATTAGCTAACTCCTCCTAAGATAACTGTATGATTTTCTAATTAGAAACAAAAATAAAAGCGCGCTTAGTTCACATAAAAATAATGGTGATAGAAATAAAAATGAATATAATTATTATAATTATGATAGTTGGTTAGGTCAAAGGAATAATTACCATTATCATTAATAGTGGTTTGTTTATTAAAAATCTTGATAGGAATGATTACCATTATCATTAATAGTAGTTGGTTTGTTAAAAATCTTGATAAATAAAATTTTGTTAAAATTTTGTTTTACATCAAATTTTAATATCTTATAATATATTATATTTAATTTTAATATATTTTAACTAATTATATTTAATTAATTATATTGTTTTGCTAAAAAAGGAAACCATAAAGATTTGTTAAATTTTTGTTTTACATTATAATTTAATATATTCTAATTAATTATATTTAATGTTGATATATTCTAACTAATTATATTTAATTAATTATATTGTTTTGCTAAAAAGGAAACAAAAAATTTGTTAAATTTTTGTTTTGCATCAAATTTTAATATAGTCTAATTAATTATATTATTTTCCTAAAAAAAGAAAAATAAAAATTTATTAAAATTTTGTTCTATATCAAATTTTAATATTTTAATTAATTATATTAGTTTGTTAAAAAAAGAAAAAGTAATTGTCTTTGTCACTTCCATGACACTACTATCACAAGTGTCACGCCCATGCCACTCCTCTCACATGCATGATAGCGATCTTTCACGCTCGTGATTCATTCCTCTCGGAGGTATAGAGTAATTCTCAAAACTCTAATATAAAAATATTATTTATATAATGATAATATATAACCAAACTTTTCTTAACCGTTGATATTTTCTCAAACTAATCAACCAAGTGCCCCCTAAATACAAATATAGTTACAATATAGAACAATGTTGATTCTAGTCGACCCTTATTATAAATAGTGGGTTTACATTACCGAAGAAAAACATGTTTTTATTCATCGGTATACTCTTTCTTTAGCTATTCCTATACTCTTTCTAAATTCAAGATTAACAACAGTATTTTGAAACCCAGACCGGACATCAAATCGGAGACTTTATTAGTCACCGGTTTGACTGGTTCAACCTATTTAACCACCGGTCGAACCGATATGACATCATAATTATGCAATAATTATATTTAATTATATATAATATTAAAAATATTAAAAAATACAAAAATATACCAAATAATATAAAAAATATTTAAAAAATAAAAAATTTATTGAATCAGTGGTACAGTTCGACCGGTCAATTGACCAGTTTTGACCGGTTCCTGCTGATTCAATCAAGAACCAGTTTTTAGGAGTGAACCGGACCGGATAGCCGATCAGTCAACGGTCGAACCGGTCGAACCAACCGGTCCGATCCGATTTTTAAAACAGTGGTTAACAGAGAGGAATTAGATTCAAAAAAGTTCGATACTTTAGGGAATAGATTCAAAAGTTTGAAACTTTATACTAAAACTTATGTTGGCCACATCGAATGAATAGTTGTACAATAAACTAAAGATTTGAATGAAGAAAAAACCAAATTCATGGAGCCGAATCTAGATAAATAGATCCATATGCATTGTTAAAGGTAAATCAATCAAAATTTACACAAGCTTACTCAATCACCGACTTAGTCTTCGTATGTGATATGGCTTTAGTGGATTACTCTTAAAAATATTCCACAGAACCCGCGGAATACTACCATCGATGTTAATGTTATCTCTGGCCACAGTTTCAATATTCCATTTGCAATTTCCAAATTGAAGAGTAATCTTCTTGGTTAAACATATCCCATTATCAAGTTTGAACTGCCTCTGCCCGCACGGGTAGCTCAACTGGTTATTAGCAAGGAAGTTGAGTGCAAAGGTTTCAAGTTCGAGTCTCGGCAGCGACAATGTGGGAGTTTATCCAATGTAGTGGCTCCTTGTGCACACCGAGAAAAAATGACCGCCTTGCTAATAACTTAAGTGAGATTAAACCGTGATTTACCCCCCTCACAACTCTGTCGGGCCGGAATTTGGGGGCGCCTAGAGTGGGCGATTCCATCTTTTGAGTGCAAAAGTTTGAACTGCCTCCTAATTTCTACTAGTCAGCACGTGTCTGCACTTAACATGTATCTTACGAGTCTTCCTCAAATCTGCATTGCCTCAAATGATTTTGAATTATGAGCATCTCATCATCCTGGTTAAGACCAAGCAATTGTCCATTTTGATACCACACTAAGAGACGAAACTGATAAGAAGAACTAGGATACATGTACATATAATGGAAACACTTTTGTTCTTTGTAACTTTAAGAAACAGGAAACGAAACAAAAAAACAAAATGGAGAGAGACTGAGGTCTAAATCTACACCACACTCAAAAGATTAGTTCCAACATAGTACAACGTGGTTCAGAATTCACGTGTCTTCTCTGCTATCTTCTCTTCACTGAATGTTATCATTACCCTCCTCTGTATTCCACACATATTTTTGTCTTCAGGCCATTCGCGGAACCTGCAACTGTGGACTTTGTTTCGATTCCATTTAAAGCTCCTAGCTGTAAGAAACAAATTTATGGTTTTTCCTTGTAGACCCACTTCTGTTTTCCATTACTTGCCTGGCATCGAATTGCCAAAACTCTGCATTCTTACTTTTTTTAGTTCTGTACTCTGTTTGATGTCAAGAACCAAGCTTTTCTGCTGAAGCTCACTGTCTCTTGTTCTCTTTGTTCTCAAGGAGAAGAATTTCATTTCCGGTCATTGATTGCAATAGGAAATAATGGAAGATCATACTTCAGTCCTCGGATACAAAACATTTTTCTATGAGGAGGAATTCCAGTTCCAGGTACTTATCTGTTCACTTTTTATGTATGTTTCTTGGTTTTGATCCATTACAGTATATAAAATTCAAGCAACCAGATTTGATGTTTATTTTCAAATCTATAATCAGGTCATGCATATATTCTTTCAGTTCGTTTTACTGATTTTTATTCTTTTAATTGGATTCGCCGGTCTTAAATACAGAATTTCTTGCGAAAAGCAGAGCTACTTTCTGTTCAAGTGGTCCTGGAGATTTAAGATGACTACAGTCTGATTTCAACTAATTGTTAAAAAGTGGTACCTTTTTAATGATGTTGTGACTTTACTTGCTAAGCAAATCAAATCCATAACACTAGAGACAGTAATGAGTGACTTCGAAGGCTATACCTACCCCATCTTTTCTTTGTCTTTAATGATCAACTAATAATCCACAGTAGAGACAAAATTGACGTTCTAACGTTACCTTTGCACTCCATACTCCCGCTCTCTGTCTGTATCTTAATTGTTTTATGCGTCATAACTGGTTGCATTATAATTGTTGCCAATTCTGTACTGACAAATATGCTTTGGTGTGCTTATACCAGTATTATATGAAGGGCATGATTTAAACATCAGTACTCTGATTTGGGATGTGATCCCCAGGATGGTTGCAATAATTGAAGGCTTTGCTTTGATTATAAACATCCCCTGATTGATTATTCCACCCATTCTTTTTGCCTCCAATGGCCAAAAGCACATTCCTTTTCTTCCATGTGCTTTCAAGCGTTTCCTTCCTATTCTTGTCAAGTTTCCCGCCTTCTTTCTCTTTGACTGTTGAAACTCAGGCCTTGCTTCGGTTCAAAGCCCAGCTTAAAGACCCTCTCAATGCGTTGGATTCCTGGAAAGATGCAGAGTCTCCATGCAAGTTTTCTGGGATCAGTTGTGATCCCAATACAAACAGAGTAATTGCAATCTCACTTGGAAGCAAGTCTCTTGCCGGTGAGATTTCTCCATCCATTGCTGCACTTGAAAGCCTTACTACCCTTTCGTTGCCTTGTAATCACATTTCTGGGAAGCTGCCTTACCAACTTACTGACTGTAGAAATCTTAGAGTTCTGAATCTCAGCAGAAATGGATTGGTTGGTGCCATACCCGACCTTTCTATGTTGAAACCCTTGGAGCATCTTGACCTGTCATTTAACTTCTTCACTGGTGGGTTTCCCAACTGGTTGGGAAATTTAAGAGCACTGGTTAGACTTGGTCTGGCGAAAAATCAATTTGATCAGGGAGAGATCCCTGATAACATTGGAAATTTGAGGAACTTGACTTGGCTCTTTCTGTCAAGTTGCAATTTAAGAGGAGAGATTCCTGAATCCATCTTTGAGCTGAGGGAATTGCAGACACTTGATATTTCGAGGAACAGGATATCTGGGAATTTTCCAAATTCAATTTCCAAAATGCCTAAGCTTACCAAGATTGAGCTATTCGCCAACAATCTGACTGGCGAGATCCCATCAGAGCTTGGAGAACTGACCCTGTTGCGCGAAATTGATATATCTTCGAATCAACTTCATGGGGAACTGCCCGAGGTCATTGGCAATTTGAAGTACTTAAAGGTTTTTCAATTGTATGACAACAACTTCTCTGGACGGCTCCCTGCTGGTTTTGGAGAGATGCGCCATCTTGATGGATTCTCAATCTATAGAAACAGCTTTTCAGGGGAGTTCCCAGCAAATTTTGGTAGATTCTGTCCACTGAACAGTTTTGACATATCTGAGAACCAATTTTCGGCTGATTTCCCGAAATTCTTGTGCACAAATGGGAATTTAGATAACTTGCTTGCTCTGCAAAATAAATTTTCTGGGAATTTTCCAGATACTTATGCTCGATGCAAAACTTTAAAGCGGTTCAGGATCAGCAGAAACCTCATGTCTGGGATGATTCCTGATGAGGTTTGGGCACTCCCACTTGCCAACATTATCGATGTTAGCGATAATAACTTCACTGGAGGGATATCACCTGAAATTGGTACGTCTACCAGCTTGACCGAGTTATTTCTGCAGAACAACAAGTTTTCAGGTCCCCTCCCATCAGAACTGGGTAAACTGACGAATTTACAGAAGCTTCACTTGTATAACAATAGGTTCTCTGGCTTCCTACCTTCTGAAATCGGTGATTTAAAGCAGTTAGGTTCCTTGCTTCTGGAACGAAATTTGTTGACAGGATCCATACCATTAGACCTGGGTGAATGTTCCAGTTTGGTGGACTTGAATCTTGCTTTGAATTCTTTAACTGGTTATATTCCGCATACCTTTTCACACATCAGCTCTTTGAACTCTCTTAACCTATCACATAATAAACTGACTGGTTTTATTCCCGAAGATTTGGAGGAGTTGAAGCTAAGTTCCATTGATTTGTCTGAAAATGAGCTGTCAGGAAAAATTCCAACTGTTCTTTTGACCATTGGTGGAGTTGGAGCTTTTCTTGAGAACAAGGATCTCTGCACTGAAAACAATTCCCAAACCCTCCTGTACTCAGGTATGAAAGTTTGCATGAGAAAACAAAGCCGGGAAAGGAAATATAAAGAGAAGCTGGTCTTGTTTTCTGTCATAACATCCACCTTGGTCTTTCTTTTAGCTGGTTTTCTGCTTATGAGTTACAGAAACTTGAAGCATCATGAAGACATGGAAAGCGTTTTAGAAGAGAAGAAGGAAGGAGATGGAAAGTGGAAACTTGCACTTTTCCACCAACTAGATATCGAAGCCGATGACATATGCGAGTTGGAAGAGGGAAATTTAATTGGAAGCGGTGGTACAGGAAAGGTGTACAGGATGGAGCTAAAGAAAAAAGGCTGTACAGTGGCTGTAAAACAATTATGGAAAGGAGATGTTCTAAAGGTTTTGACCGCAGAAATGGAAATTCTTGGGAAGATTAGGCATAGAAATATATTGAAGCTTTATGCTTGTTTACTTAGAGGAGGATCTAGCCTTTTGGTCTTTGAGTACATGCAAAATGGTAATCTATTTCAAGCACTTCACAGAGAAATCAAAACTGGGGAGCCTGAATTGGAGTGGTACCGGAGGTATAAAATTGCTTTGGGAGCTGCAAAAGGAATTGCATACCTGCACCACGACTGCTCGCCACCAATTATTCATAGAGATATCAAGTCCAGTAACATTTTACTTGATGAAGATTATGAGCCAAAAATCGCTGATTTTGGGATTGCAAAGCTTGCAGAACTAAGTTATGATGGGTGTGATAACAGCCATCTTGCTGGGACTCATGGATATATTGCTCCTGGTGAGTTCTCTGATACATTGTAATCAGTTATATCTTCTTAGCCATTTCTCGACACTTGAAAAGTTTTTCTCAAACTGTAATCATTTGTTGCTAACTCGCATTCGCAGAGATGGCATACTCTCTGAAGGTCACTGAAAAGAACGATGTTTTTAGCTTCGGAGTTGTGTTGCTAGAGTTGATCACAGGGAAACGACCAGTGGAAGAGGAATATGGAGAAGGCAAAGACATTGTCTACTGGGCTTCAGTTCATCTCACCGATCGCGAAAACGTGACCAAGCTGCTGGACAAGGAGATCGTTTCTGGACATGTACAGGATGGTATGATCAAAGTATTGAAGATTGCAATACTTTGCACTACAAAGCTTCCGAATTTGCGTCCTAGCATGAGAGAGGTGGTGAAGATGCTTGTTGATGCTGATCCTTGCTCCATAAAAAACCAAGACATGAGCTCTGATAAAGATCAGAAGCCTTTCATCTAGTAGCTTTGGCAGATAGTAACAAACCAAGCCAATGTTTCATGATTCAAGTAACGTCACTGTTGGTCTTGGATGGATATGATTATCCTTAAGAAGCAGAGGTTTTAGTTTTTGCCATTACATTTAATGATTTCATATTATGAGATGATATGGTTTGCATAATTTTCTGTCAATTTTGATTTGTGCTTCTTTTTTAATGTACATATTCAAACAAATCCATCCTATTAAAGATGCAGCTTTGACATTGTATTTCTCCTGAAGATCTGTTGCAATTTCCACAAGCTTTGACATTGTATTTCTCCTGAAGATCTGTTGCAATATCCACATTAGCAACAATTACATCATCCATCCTGTAAGGATCGTCTTTGTGAATAGCGAATACCACCAGAAAATAATTAATCTTTTCTTGAAAAGTTCAGAAACGCTGGAGAACATGTCAAAATCTTGCAGAAGTGACCCGGTAAATGCGTTTATCAAGTTACCTTATTACATGATGCTGAGGTAATGATCGTAACAACTCCCACCCTCCGTATGAACTTACAATAACTCTTGCGTTTGCAAATTGATATAACAAGAATTGATTTATTTATTCGGTTCTGTGTTATCTTGATCAAGTAAAGAGAGTGAAATTTTGACTAGTCTTACAAAATCTGTGAAGTCAAAATTGATTGGCCCTGCATTCCAAATCACAAAACTAATGAACTCTATTGCTTTCTTCTCTACATCTCTATTTTTAAAATGAAAATATTAAATTAATACAAGTTAATTATAAAAAGTCTCAAATTTTATTCAACTTTACAGTATAACTCGAACTTAAAAAAGTTTAATTTAAAATTTTCAATCCA
Source organism: Erythroxylum shatona (assembly GCA_027568895.1). Taxonomy (NCBI): domain Eukaryota; kingdom Viridiplantae; phylum Streptophyta; class Magnoliopsida; order Malpighiales; family Erythroxylaceae; genus Erythroxylum; species Erythroxylum shatona. Next base: position 6,488,019 of record JAOSBK010000204.1, read on the forward strand.
AAATAACGCATTTTGTTAAGCTTGATTAAGTTTAATGCGTATAACTGTTTAGGATTTCTGTCTTAAATGGTAAGTCACGTCAGTAATATTAACGGAAATATTAATATCGAGTTAGAATTAAGAAAATTGAAAGTTTAAATATTTAATTACTATTTTTTAAGTTTGGACTATAATTATAAAATTAAGTTAGGTTTGAGATTTTTTTTATAATTAACCTAATTAATATTAACAAATAGAAGTTAGAAATTTTCAAATGCACTATATCAAGTATACTTACATTGGGAGTTGACTGATGAGATCGGATCCAGATCCTCTGTCTAGTTTTATGGTATCTTATTGTGTCTAGTGAATCTCAGTCATTTATTTATGTGGGTCTCATGTGAGCTCCACATAAATAAACGTGGAGTCCGCATAAATGAATGGCTGAGATTCACTGGACACAATAAGACACCATAAAAATTGGACAGAGGATCTAGAGTCGATGAGATCACCTCCTACCGTCAATAACCTTTTTTAAAAAAAAACTCCTACCGTCAATAACCTTAAGCAGATTGAAAACATTAATTACCAATTTTGGCTTGGAGACGGTGATTTGCTTTTTTAATTAAATTATTATAAAATAATTCCAAATCTAGCTATAGAATTCTAAGAGTTGTCTCAAAATATTCTAACATACTCAGGTTCACAAGACTTTCTTACCCTCTAAGAGTTGTTTCAATTCTATCAATTAAGTATTTAACTGAAAAAATATTATTTAATTTTAGCGTAGAGTATCTTAGTATAGTCCTAACTTTAAGAAAATACCTTTAAGTCATTTACAATCAGACTAATCTAATCAGACTAATCTCTACCAGCAGCATATGCATACTCAATTGTGTATAAAATAAAAAACCTGAGATCAACATACTGAGTCATGAAAGGGTCACTCTTGAGTTGTTCAAATAGTAAGGAGTAAGACACATTGTGTGTCAAATTTTCACTATTTGCATGAGACTTTTCAAAGGACTTGGTCTTTGGTCTTCTCTTCACAACCTCAACACTTAATTACCTACCAACTAGTTCAATCATTAACCATTACCTTTATGCTTTGCTCTCCTTGTAACAAAACCAACATGAAATTTCCATATCTCATCATCTTCTTCTATGGATTTTCTGTTGTATAGAGCCCCTCCTCTTCTCTTGTTTATATTCATTTTCTGGGTTCCAGTCACTTACTCGCTCTCAACAGTCTCCATTTCCAAGACTCCTAATCAGACTCTGGTATGTGCTCTAGTGCAAGATGGGAATAGCCAACAGTCATCTCTGACTTGTTCCAGCTTTCCTGTCGGAATTCAAGTGCCTGTCAATCCTAATATTTCGTTTTCTGGGATAGTATCCGGAGATGGATTCGTGTGCGCTTTGACTTCTTTCCATTCCCACTCCATTTCATCTATGGTTTGCTGGAGATTCTCTACCAACGGTACTGGTATGTACCACAAACGAATTTATGAGGGCCCTGAGATAAGGGAACTCAAGGCCGGTAATCGTCATATCTGCGGACTTGTCAATAAAAATAATCGTCTTCTGTGCTGGCAATGGAACGATCTCGAAACTAGCACAGCTCCAGCCTACTCAAGCATCGCAGTTGGTGACGAATTCGTTTGCGGGTTGGTAGGGCGTGGGGTTGTTAAGTGCTTGGGGAATGCTACTAACATCGCTGCTCAATCTCCGAGTGGTCACTATAACTCGATTGCGGCTGGGTCTAGACACGCTTGTGCTCTGACTTTTGATAACGAAATGGAATGCTGGGGAGAGATGGTCGGCGAAAAACCGGTAGGCAAATTCATGTCCATGGCGCTGGGAGAGAATCGTAGCTGCGCGTTGCGAGTGAATGAAACAGTAGTCTGTTGGGGAGAAAATGACTTCAGTTTGCCGCAAAGTCTGGAAGAGACATATTTTGTAAGCATTGAAGCAAAGAGAGACATTTTCTGCGGAGTGGTGAAACGTAACTTTTCATTGTATTGTTGGGGCAATGAAAATCTGGAGTCGAGACTAAGGGTGTTTGATTCAGTAATGCCAGGCTCGTGCAGCAGTTCTTGTCCTTGTGGTCCATTAGCACAGAGTGGCACATTTTGCCCCGAGGGATATAGCATATGCGAGCTTTGTTGGCACGACACGAGTGTTAAGCCTGTTAACGAAACATCAACACGATCGCCATTATCGCCGCCACTGTCCCAGCCTCAAAGTCGATGGAAACGAGAGATGATAGCTCTCATAGTGGTAGGGTGCGTGGGAACATTGACTTTGTCGCTAGTCACCACATTCTTTGTTTTCAAATACTACAACTACAAGTGTAGAGGCTGCAGAGTCCACGATTCAGGTCGCCTCAATGAAACTGGACTTCCAGTCCAACAAGGCCTAAATCGAACGCAGAAGCCGCAACCTGAGCAAGCACCAGCGGTGCTTGAGAAGCGACTGAGCCGGGTAGCTAGTATTGGAAATGCAGGTCAATTAACGGAGTTCTCTTTACAATTACTCCTAAAAGCTACCAACAATTTCTCTGAAGATCGCAGAATTGGAATAGGAAGCTTCGGATCGGTCTATCTAGGCCTGTTAGGAGACGATCGCCAAGTTGCAGTCAAACGAGCTGAAGTATCAAGAACATATTCGTGCGCAATAGGAAACAAGCGACAGGAAGACAAAGACAGCGCATTTGTCCACGAGCTCCAATCCTTATCTCGCCTAAACCACAAAAACCTCATACGTCTACTAGGGTTCTATGAAGATAGCAAAGAGCGTATCTTAGTCTACGAGTACATGCACAATGGCACCCTCCACGACTATCTCCACGAGCTCCAGAACCCACCCTTAATGTCATGGCCTGCACGAATCAAGCTAGCTCTAGATGCGGCAAGAGGCGTTGAGTACCTTCATGAATATGCAGTGCCACCCATCATCCACCGCGACATAAAGTCATCAAACATCTTGATAGACTCAAAATGGACGGCCAAAGTATCCGACTTCGGCCTCTCTCTGATGAGTCCGCCCGACGACGAGTCCCCACTCTCGCTCATGCCGGCAGGCACCTTAGGATACATGGACCCGGAGTATTGCAGACTCCAACAGTTGACCACTAAGAGCGATGTGTACAGTTTTGGGGTGGTACTGTTGGAGTTGATATCTGGGTACAAGGCCATTCACCGAAACGAGAATGAAGTTCCTAGAAACGTGGTGGACTTTGCGGTCCCTTACATTGTGAAAGACGAAATAGACAGAGTTTTAGACCCGAGAGCGCCGCCGCCAACGCCTTTGGAGATAGAAGCTGTGGGGTATATCGGGTACCTAGCGGCAGATTGTGTGACGTTTGACGGCGGAGAGAGGCCGTCGATGACGGAGGTTGTACATAGCTTAGAGAGAGCGTTGGCTGCATGTTTGGTCCGTCCAACGTCGTTGTCGCGTTCCATCACTGGGTCGGGGTCTTCCACCTAATCCCTCCTGGAAATGGAATTGGCCAACTTATTCATTTTTTTTTCTTTTTTCATGTGAAGGGGTCATATCTGTATGTCTGATGAATTGTTTAAAGATGAAAAGCATTAGAGTCAACTGCCAATACTTAACTCCATGACATCTGCTCTGTGATTGCTTAGGAATAGGATAAATGGTTGTTGTAACTGATAAGGAAACGGTCCAAGAGCAAGCAGCGACCTGTTTTTTCGGCTGACTTGTTATCGAGTTAGACTTAGTTGTAATAAAATCTACATTTGCAATAAAATTTGTAATTTTGGTTCAAATTTTAAAAAATAATATTAAAATATTCTAATTTTAATTTATAATTTATTATAAAAATAATTTTATTAACAAAAAATTAAAATTAAACTATTTTACATTAAATTAAAACTAAAATATTTTCACATCATATTTAAAGTTTGAATTGGTATTATAAAATTGAGTAACAGTTTATTATTCAAGCATGATTTTTTAAAAATTGCAACAAATTTTGTTATTTTAGTTTAAATTGTAAAAAATAATATTAAAATAATCTAGCTTTTAATTTATTATAAAAATAAATGTATTATAGAATTAAACTATTTTTATAATAAATTAAAAACTAAAATATTTTATTGTTATTTATAAAATTGAGTAAGTTTTAGGTCTTTTTTACAATTAACCCTTTATTATTCAAGCATGATATTTGTCTTTCTTAAGAGGTTAGATTATATATGTACATTTATATATATTATTAAGGCCAATGGTAAAAATGAGATCATTTAGTTAATTAGTTAATTATATTAAAATAATATTTTTTGTTATTTATACTAAACTGACATAACTTCAATTCATTGAAGCTGTAGCGGACTTTAGTGAAGAACAATTTAGTGAAGATGAACAAACAAAATTTGTTGTTCCAATTGACTACCAATATTGTCAATTAGAGTCATTTCTTTTATAGACAGCAAAAAAGCTCGAATTTAATCCAAATTTTGAAATTAATAAATCAAATTTGAATTTAGATATTCAATTTGACAATTTTATTAAATCCAACCACTCATAAAAAGTTTAGTTAAATTAAAATAGTTAATTATATTTAATTAGATTCCAATAAGTTAAAACCCTAATAATCATTACAAATAAAGACAATATTTTCAACATCTAATTGTATTACAGAGGATTTTCCAATATCTTAAACTAATTTGATACCTTTATATTTAGTGAGTTCAAAAAAAAAGTTCAAAATAGAAACACTTGCCATTAATGAAGTATATTCATAACTTTATTTAATGTTTATAAAATTATAAGTGTTGAAATCACTATAAAGGCTAAAAATATGGTCGAATTTCAAAACTGTATCAATTTTGAGGGCTTATCTCAAGTTTTTATCATGTTTGATACAACTACAGATAACCAGCCAATGGTATCATTTCCAATTGGATATGTTCCCTCTCCAGGTTGCAGAGAAATTGATGATGAAAGCAGTTAGCTACTCCAAGAGACTTTTTGTGATTTTGTTTGTTTCATTCAATTTTCATGGAGGAAATGATGATCTGAACTTGGCCAGATGTTAAATACCCTGCAGATAAGAGCTGGCGTTGATGCGTATGTACCTCACAAGTAGGTGTTGCAGCAACCATAACCTCAACCAACATTTAATTCAATATGAGATTGCAATGAATGACCATATCCATCTAAAAGGCCACCACTCAAAGCAGTGGAGATGGGACCAATTCTTCTATTCCTTTTATCCAAGACCAACCCTATGCCATCCCAGCATAGCCACAAATTGCAGTAGGTCCAGCGAAATTTGTGATCAGGTAGTAAGGGAACAGATTGGTCTTGGATAGAAGGAACAGACGATCTTCACTCGTGGAGATGAACTTGAGAATTGATTGCACGAGAGTTATTTCTGCAGACAGAGACAAATTCAAGAAAAAACAATTCTTTTGCTATGGCCTTGATATATATGTCTCTTCACATGGCAATCAACTCAATTTTCCTTGATTCTCATTAAGAACAAGGATTTCCAATAGCAACTGTTCTTGATAAATGGAAGTATGTAATATTGGCCAAGTAGGCAATAGATGAGACCACTTATTAGATTTTCATCTTGTAATGTTATGTGTCTAATAATGATACACCTTTATACTAAACAGCCTCTTTATCCGTTGGGAAAAGAGAAAAAAGTTGGAATAAGGCTGCATATTACTGAATTTTTGCAAACCTACATTTTAGCAGAACTTTCACTAAGTCCCCGGTATTTTTTTTTATATGAAAAAAAGGTACAACCAGTAACCAGATTACCTTTCTTAACTTTCCATCTTCTATATCTGTGCAGCCAAAGACATCTCTTCCCTAGACTTGAGCAATTTTGTGAAAGCATCGTCGATTTGGGCAAATACTTCCTCTATTTCAACATTTCCATTGACCTGCAATCAATAGGAGTAGTTCTCAATTTTATGACAAGGAAAGAGGAATCTGTCAAGTAATGAACAAGGAACCTTTAGTGCCAACCACCAACCCTCCTGCTAGCAGACAATGCATACACGTACACATTTAATCTTAAACGCATTTGTAAAGGTAATAGCTTTATATGTTATGTTCAGGGAACTTATTACAGATTTGGTGGATATTGTTTTTGATTACAATGCTAATTGATCAGTCAGCTTCATTGACATCAAAGTATAAGCGCCAAAAGGACAAATAACATTAGGGAATGAAGAAAAACACAAAAGTCCACCAAATTTGACACTTTTTACTTAGTTAGGTGTACTATTTGTTCTAGTTTGACCAATTAAAGAATATGAAAAGAACATATAGAACAAGAAAAACACTTGATTATATCAGTTTGTTGACACTTATATTCTACAAACAATGATCACTGGTATTTACTGTTGAGAAGCTATGTTTTTTGTTAATTAAATCTACTCTTGACATTTTGTGCCTTATGATTACCACAGATGAGCGTCTATCTTATCAGATCCTTTCCATCTGCACTCTGGTAAAACGTCAACATAACACCTTCAATCAGGGGGAATATCAGCCGAAAATGGTCCAATAGCTACAATCAATCACTAACTACCAGAGGCTTCCTATTGATCAACTAATAGTGCAACTCTCCACTCCTTGTTAAAGGTAATTCCCACATTACCCATAGCTATGCAACTAGTTATTTCAATCAGGCCTAAATAGCCCAGAGTATGAACCTCTGTTGAGTTCAGGAGTAATCAAATTCAAATTTTGATATCTTTCCTGGGTTAATCTTATGTGAGTCAAGGGAACCATGAAAATGGAAGGTCCATCTATTTGGCAACAGGTGTTTTCCAAAGTCACCTACCCATATCTCATCATGTAGCTATATTGGAGCATTTACCAGTAGCATCACCATCAACTAAATCTAGCCTCATACTGAGAAGCTTAAGTTTTCCACAAAATATCAAGTTTGACATTACCTATACAAGAGAGATAGAAAGTGTGTGTGTGTGTGTGTGTGTGTGAGAGAGAGAGAGAGAGGAGGTAGAAATATGCCATGCCTTGAATGTAACATCTTCATACAAAGAAAGTACCGCTTCCACATTCTGATGATGAGTTCGTAACCGCAACTTCACCTGTAAATCACCATTTTAAGGAGGAAACAATATTATCAATTTAACTGCAGTAAACAAATTCCATGGGATTAGAAGTTCAAAGAGATAAAGTCTTATAAGGTCAAAACATATAAAGCTTGTTTTAGAATGTGCCTTCTCTTCAGTATCATCAAAACGTTGTGTAAGCCTGGCAGCAATTTCTTCAGTCTCAGGTGGAGAATACTTCAAGTGGTATATCTTCCCAGTGACAGGATCTAACCTACGGCCAACCACCCTCTCAACAAGAATCTCTTCATCGACCTGAAGAAGAAAGTGCAAAATTTCAAGCAATTAGATGGAGATATTGCTGTCTCTTAACTTCTGATTATATATTCTAGTGATGAAAAATCCTAACGAAAAAATGGAGAAAGAACATCACTAAAACATGTTGTTGCATCCTTTTCTCCTTTTTACCTTCTTCTTTTAATATTTTCTTTTCTCTTCAATGTCAATGATTGAATCAAACTATCCAAAGCTATGCTATTTTATACTGTCAACTTAGATAACTAAAGTGGAGTACCATATTTAGTTCATATCAAAAAACAAGAAGTAGCAACCATGAACGGATAATTATAAATTGAATTCACAATGAATCCTTACTTCTAGTAAAATAAAAAGATCAGGCCGGAAACCAAATTTTTCAAGAGCAGTTGCTTGTGAAGAGCTCCTAGGATATCCATCCAAAAGCCAGCCTTTTTCCTGAGAATCTGGCTGCGAAAGACGATCCTTCACCATCTGCAGAACAGAAATTTAAGAGACCAACAAGATGAGATTGTTTAAAAGAAAAAGTGAGATATTTTCTATTGTACAAAAGTTGATAGAATTTTATCATTTATATACCATGACAACTATTTCATTGGGAACCAACTGTCCTTTCTCCATGTGTTCTTTTGCTCGGTTTCCATTTTCACTCCCTGAAGCAATTTCTGCTCTCAATAGGTCTCCAGCAGCAACATGCACCAAGTCATACTGCATTTATGAGGTCTTTGATTCAATATGTTTTTCTCAATGGATAATTTCAAATGAGATACATGCAGCAAGTCTTCTTGCCTGTATTAGGTATCTACTAATCATTTGCAAAAATACAAGTTATCCAATCAATAGCTAAACTTTCAATTGAATGAGTATAAAAACCAAGGGTATGGCCCTATTGCTTTAACAATTTATGCTCATCTCAAGATTTAACCCAGCATCACTTAAATTTATATGATGCAAGATTGTGTCTGAATTTAGTTCCTTTTCCCCTTCCATTTTGAAAATCACCCCCAATATCCCATTTACTCTCCAAACAGACTATTAGTAATCAAGGATAATCAGAATCTGCCAACCAAAACAACAAACAGTTCGAGACAGACTAAAGGAAATAAACATCTTATGACAAGGAACATGCGAAACTAAGTTCAAGCATTTAGAACTTTTTTAAAAAAAAAGAAGCACAAAAGCAGCTAATTTGTTTATATACCACGTTAGCTGGAAAAGGGGCCAGAAACATTAGCTCCACTAGGAAAAAAGAACTTTTTATCTCACAACACAAAGTAAAAGGAATTGATTAAAGAACGAGAATAGAAATTAGGTAAAAAAAAGGCTTACTTTCTTAGTGATGAGCTCACACTGAGTACCTTTACCAGAAGCAGGAGCTCCTGATATCATTATCTTCAAGGGTTCCGGCTTAGCTGCTGCCATCACCTGCACATTTTCAATAGAAACCACCACTTCATCAAAAACACTCCTCCATATTTCTCAAATAGCAACACTTATAAACACATCAACAGTAAACAAGTATACACGTATCCGTCCGTGAATCAAATTAAAACGATCTAAACCAAAACAGAAAATTGAAAATTGGGATAATTCCAGAATTACCCGAGGGGAAGTCCTGTAATTGGATGCTGAAAGAGACAAGAACCGGGTCTGACGAGAACGCGAAGAGAAAGAATAAGAATTTCTGAACAAAAAAGGAAATGACAAATGGGTTGAGTTGGATGATGATGAAGAGGAAGAGGGCATTTGGTGTATGCCTTGACGGTTCCCATTGCTTCTCACACCAAAATTCACGCTACTGAGCGAACTTGTCGCCATTGTTCTCCTCTCTCAAACTCACTCAATTTGAGGGAAAAGGAGAACAGCAGAGAGATAACGAGAAACCGAGAGTCGGAGGTGGTTTTGTTCTCCGAAGGTGGCTTGTTAGTTGCGGAAGAAGACGGGTACGAACGCAGCCTCTCTGTGGAACCCACTCCGCCCCTCAACTTAGAACACTGCTTTTTTAAAAAAAATTTCCTTCACTGTTTTACGTTGAAACATTGTCCGATTGTTGTTTAATTATTTCAATTTATGTTTTTGACTTAGAGCTCTACGTTGATTTGACTTCAAATGTTGAGTTATTTCGTTTTTTATTTCACATAAATTGGTTGCGTAGGGTATCCAGCAGCTGATGCAACGGGCGTGTACATTACAACTTTAATATGTGTATCAAAAAGAAAATTAGTGTATAGACAGCCTCACTTGCCTAACTGGCTTGATCAGACCAGGCCTCTATATTCTTCAAGAGCACCTTATTGACATATAGGAGCTTCTCAGACGTGATGCGTTAGGCGTGATATACCTTAGAACAATGATTTAGTTTGTTTTGTCTTTCTCTTTATACAAAAAAAAAATTCAGGTTCGATCCTACTAAAGACACCCACAAGAAAAGCCGAAGAACCTTAATTGTTACTGGTCGGGTCGGTCGTGCTGGGCCCAGACCCAGTCAAAACGATCCGTGGGCCGATCGGTCAATTCTTCAAAGGTCAGTCTCACACCTAATAGCTATGTCAAGCCCAAGCCCGATCCACGCTCTCTTCAGCCCATCTGCATGTGAGAGACTCCCATGCAAACACAAAGATCTACATACGTAAAGACCTAAACCTAATATCCAT
>JAOSBK010000204.1:6504029-6516457 GCA_027568895.1 Erythroxylum shatona
TGTCTCAGTTCTCTTTGAAGCTTGCATTTGAGTTCCCTCTCTTCTTGCATACTTCGAACACTCTCTGGCTATGTGTCCTTTCTCTCCACAATTGAAGCATACTCCTGTCAATCGGTAATATTCTCCTTTATGAAACCTTCCGCAGTGTTCACATTTAGGAATGGGTGGCTTATCCCCATCTCCCTTTCTACTGCCTTCGGCTGTAGAGGCTTGATGAAAAGCAGTAGAAGTTCTCATCAATTTGAACCTTGTTGCGTCATTGCTCCTCTCCTCAGACTGCACAGAGAAAGTCTTGCCACTCCTCTCAGGCATAAAAGTACCACCTTCCCTTTTGAACTATTATCTCCCCTTTCTCTTTTTATTCACGACGCTCTTTATGTTCTCTATGTTCTCAATCCTCAAAGCAGCTTCAACCAGCTATTGAAAATCACAAAAATTCTGCACCATCACTTTCTCTCTGATAGTTAGATGCAACCCTGATTTAAGCCTACGACATTTAGCTGCCTCACTCATCATCATCTCTACTGCATATCGGGATAGCTATGTAAACCGATACTCAAATTCACTCACTATCATTTCTCTCTAGATGAGACTCAAAAACTCTCTCTGCTTTTGTTGAACATACACCTCGGACAAGTACTTCTTCTTATACACTGTTAAGAAATCTTTCTATGTGAGCACTGACGGTCTCATCTGACTCCCCGGCACACTCTCCCACCAATGCAGGGCATCTCCCTGAAGTAAACTAGCAGCATACATAACCTTCTTATCATCCTCACAATCTATTTGATCCAGTATCTTTTCGGTCTTTCTTGTCCAAGTCTCAGCTTCTTCTGGATCCGTGGTCCCATAAAAGTCAACTGTTCCATACTTCCTGAGCTTATCAAACTATTCCCCCTTCTTAGCTGGAGCCAGAGTAGAAGATTGCGACATCTGGTCCATAGCTTAGGTAAATGCCTGAAACATCCTCGGATCTAATGGAGCAGGCACTTACTCCTGCGGAAGAGGAGACTCCCGCATTTGTGATCTAATGGGCTCATTACTTTGCCCTACAGAAGTCTCAGCATTTCTTAGAGCTATAGACTCATCAATACTCTCCTCCCTTGGTGGAGAGTCAGGTGCAATCGATCTTTGTAATGCTCCTCATGTCCTTCTACGAGGTGGTATCTTACTCCTTCAATATAAATACTAATGATTAGCTTACATTTCAATTTAAAATTCTAACCCCTACATGTATGCATGACATGCATGTTACTTAATGCAATTTAATCAATTCACAATGCAACAAGTAATCACATAGCACAACAATTCATTCCATTATGCATTCTAAGCCTAAGAAAAACCTAAGCTCTGATATCAAACAATGTTGGCCCTGCTTCCGGAGTCCAATATTCGGATTCATAAAACGTGAGCAAACATATTTCTTCAACTTTATGACAGATTTTGGGAAACCTCAAATCAGAATTACAATTTGACTTCTTAAGAAAAATTGTTCCCCATTGTTTTAAGCCTCTAATGACACCAAAATTATTCAATTTGGTTCAGAAATCTGAAAGTTATGGCCCAAACATTTTTAGACTATTATTAAACTAAAACAGTACTCTATACCTAACTTCCATATAGAAATTGAATGTCTTAAAAACTGAGTTAAAATTTAATTCCTTTAGATAATTTGTAACTCTATGTCTCGGGTTTATTTAGAAACTAGAATCATTTCATTTGGAGGTCGGATGATGCAGTTATGGCCAAAAGAATCAAATATGATTTTGTTCAAACATATTAAACCTATTTTTAGGACAATTGACATAAATTTCACTAGAGATATCGGATCAAGGTTGTCTTAGGACGGTTTCGAAGAGAACTTCTATATCTACAACTTTGATGAAGACCTTGAAGAGAGATTTTATCATCTAGAGGTCTAAAAATTGAATCAGATGAAAGTTAAACAAAGGGCTTCAGTCTAAGACTGAATCAGATGAAAGGATTCAGTCTAACACTTATTTTGGGACAATTAGCATAACCGTCGCTAGAGATATCAGATTGAGGTTGTCTGTAGACAGTTTCGAAGGGGACTTCTAGTTCTACAACTTTCATAAGATCTTGAAGAGAGATTTTGTCATATAGAGGGTAAAAATTGAATCAGACGAAGGGCTTCAGTCTAAGACTGAATCAGACGAAGGGATTCAGTCTAAGGCCTATTTTGGGAAAATTAGCATAACTTTAACTAGAGATATCATATTAAGGTCTTCTTTAGATGATTTCGAAGAGGACTTCTAGATTTACAACTTTTATGCAGACCTTGAAGAGATATTTTGTCATCTAGAGTGTCAAAATTGAATAAGAGGAAGGTCAGACGAAGGGCTTCAGTCTCAGACTGAGTTAGACGAAGGGATTCAGTCCAAGACTGAGTCAGAAGAAGGGATTCAGTCTAAGACTGAATCAGATGAAGGGCTTCAAGCTAAGACTAAACCAGACGATGGGGTTTTTACAGGGTCTTCCTCACATCACCTAAAGTTTTAAAACACTAATCACACTCTCAAGAGTATATCTACTTATAAAGATCATAACTTTCGACTTCGATGTCTAAAAATTTCATACTATATATCGTTGGAATGCTAGAAAGATAAGCTACAACTTTCTAGAATACAATTTTGTCTATTTTTGCCTGGATCAATACCATTTTTTCCCAGAGGTCAGAATGCAATTTCTACACCTATGAAAGACTTGAAATATAAAATGTACAACTACAAGATAAATGAGCACATGCACATTGAAAACTTTGGAAACTTCTTCAGTTCTCAATTAATTCCTAATTCAAAATGAAGTTCATACATAACTTTAATGGCATATCAACATTACATCAAAAATTTAACACAAGATACAAAATAGATTGAATGCTCAATGTTTGATATGCTTATAAAGCTATCTAAAAGTCTACTCACTAACTTAGTTACAAAAGTCTCTAATATCTTAGAGTTTTCGATGCCCTGTAAGGTTCAACTCTCGTCTTGTTTTGCATATGAGAAGTGAAAATGTGGAATGAGCTACAAAGCTCAGTGGCTAATATATTTAAAGCTATCAATAATTAGTCACAAATTCAGGCATATGTACATATATATGTATCCAGCAATTTAAGCATTTTCAATCTATTCTAGCAATTCAAGCATTAATCGATTTAGCTCAAACTCATAACACACAATAGACTTTAGCCATTAAACATAATACTCAATTATGCACTATACTTGGCAATCTAAAGATGCAATGCACAAAAAAATGGCTCGAGAGTTCCGTGGAACGAGATGGAAAAATCAAAGTTTACTCCATGAACAAAACGAGTCTGAATTCTCAAGATCTCGTGGCCTCAAGCGGACAGTCAGGAGAAAGTTATAGGTCAACATGCACGTGACTAAGGAAATGGGTTTCTCTCTTGCCCAATCACAAGCAAATTTATGCTCAATTCAATCATATGCTCATACTTTCATGCTTTTCTTCTTTTCATGTAATTCAAAATGTTATATCCTGTTTCAAGGTATAACATAATCACAATGCATCATGTATTTCTAAACATTCACAATGATTTCAATTTCAAGCAAATCAAATTCAAGCAAACCAACATATACACACATAGGCAAGAATTTGCCTAATTACACAATAACTATAAACACATTACTCACCTAATTTTGCTGAAAATCCAAGCTCAAGATTGCCTTTCCTCTTTTTCTTGAGTAAGGTTTTTTTGATTTCCTTCAAATAAACCAATTCCTATTTAATCCAAATTCAAATGAAAATTCATAAAACTTCAATAATAAAAAAAGCTAAAATTGAATTTAAACCTAATCTACCCATACTCCATCTAGGCTAGAAAACTAAGACCATAGCTTAGAAATCCAAAATCAAAATGGCTTTATCTTCCTCTTCTTTCTTCCTTCATTCCCAACACAAACCATAGTCTCTATTTAATCCCTTTTTAAACCTAGCAAGAAAGAAAGACAAAAACTTACCTCTAACAAGTTGATTTCCTCTTCTTTTCTCTCTTCTCCACCGAAACTCTCTTCTCCTCTCTTTGTTTTCGTGTTTCTCTTCTTCCTCTCCCTCAAATCACGTTTTTCCTTCTTAAAAGAACAAGACAACATTTCTTCTTCCATTTCTACTCTTAATGAGTGTGCAAAGTTTATTTTGCCTTTCCTTATAAGCCTTATGTCTTTTATGCTTAAGTGATCTAAAAAAAATGTCCTTGAATATTGTTTTTACATTAACACTTTAATTCCACTTACTCATTCAATAAATCCTACTAACTTTGACGTAATTAAACAACTCCAAAATAATCAATCTATCAAAACCTCAAAAATTATTTTAAATCATTCTTAATTTAAAAAAATTTTGGGGTCCAACAAACATTGTCAAAATTTGATATTAAATTATTTAGATTTTAATTTAAATTTGTATATAGTTAATAATATTTTAGTTTAATTTAATACACAAATCTATTATCATTTAAATTTATTAATTTTTAAATACATATTTTATATCAAACCAAAAATTTTTTTGATAGCTTATTGTTAATTACATATAAAAACTAAATTAAGTTTAACTTGTTTAGTACTCAATTTAAAGTTTGAACAATGCTTTTTAATTTTGGTATGACTTTCTTATCCAAACTCTAACCGAAATGATTTAAGATGCTATGAAAATCTTAGAAAGTTCTCTAAAACTTATTTGAGTTAAATTTTTTAAAATGAAGAACAACACATGGAATACGTTAATTACTAGTATTATTTTAATTAAATTACATACACTATATTATCTCGTCTAAAAGTGAAATTTAGAAAATGACAAAAAAACAATTTGTTATAAATTATTTGACATATTTATCTTTACTTTAGAAATTACTATTTCTCACCACTTCTTCACTCATTTTAATTGTTAATCTTTATATTAAAAATTTTAAATTACTCTCTTATTCATAAAATTAATTATATCATTTATTATCATTGTTATTATTTTGTTTTAGTTAACATGCATCAATAGGCAATGCATTTTTACATAAACATATAGCTAAAATAAAGTGAAACAAAATTAGAACAAGACAGAAGAGACTCTATCACATAAATATATAGCTACGATGAAATGAAGCGGAGTTAGGACATGAAAGGGGAGGACGAGGATCTGAGGGGCCACAAATGGGCTTCACCCATCTCATGTACTGTTCTTTCCTTCCTTTCAAAGAACAGGGACAAGAAAGCGCCTTAAATAGAATAGTTTCGCTTTTCGATGCAAAACATGAAGTATCACGTAACTACTTGTCTCTGCTATCTTTTTCGGCTTATCAAACCCGCACGAAACTTCAAAGATGACAAAATGTTAACACCTTTATATTTGTCCCCATTGCCACACTTTTTAATGGCTTCAATCACTAACCAAGTTGGGATCTGAGTTTCACAGGAGCATCCTACACGATAGCATTGCCTTTAAGTTAACGGGCAAGGGCAAGGGCAAGGGCAAGGGCATAATATTATAATCGTCTTTGGTGGCTTTTGAAAGTGGTGGGACCTGAAACCAACTGCAGTGATGCACTATCGCTGCTGTTTTCTTGGGAAGACATTGCTTACTCGTACTGTCACGAGAACACTACAGCGCCATCTGGGTAATCACAGATTTTCCAATCTTACCTCCCCTTCGATTCCCAGGTTATTTCCAATCTCACTTCACTTTTCCTTTTAAAAAGAGATGTTTTCTCTTCGTTTGTTGTCTTTGTTTTCTGTGTTTCATTGGCTGGAAGGATAGATTAATTTTGGCCCACAAGTTTGGATTTTTACTGGTTAATCTTGCAAGAAGCTGTTTGAGTTCAATGTTATTTTTAGTTACTGCGAATTCTGTCCTTGCTTCCTGGCTTTTGTTCTTCTTTGGGTTTAATCATTCCATGCTTTGATCATAGTTCACATATTGTCCGTGATTTCTTTAAGTGGAATTGTTTAGAGTTGACGCCTAGTTGAGTTGATTGGAGATGAAGGTGATTGAATTAATGATTGTGACCTGTGTTTCAAATGGAAGTAGTTGGTTGCATGTAGGTAATCTTGCTGCTCAAGAATGGGAACTAGAATTTCTGAAAGAGTTTATTTATGTTGCAACTCAGTTTTGATTTTTATTAAGTCTTCTTCTCCTCGACTTTAATTTGGGAAACTTACCGTCCATTGAGGTGACTTTTCACTAAAGAAGAGACTCAAGAGAGGATTTGACATGTGATAATCTAATGAGAATTTTTGTCTTTGGTTAGTAAATGCTTCTTTGCACCATTATGGCTGAGGATCACTACCATTGACTTCGACAGATTGGGATTTGGGAGTTGGGAGTTGGCTTGTTAACCCGATTAGCTTAACTTGGGAGGTTTTGGCGTGCTTGATATTGAAATTTAGGCTTTGTTGGATTGTCTAATTAGTAGAATATTACATCTTTTCTTCTCAATATAACATCTTCCACCGTGCGTCAAAATTAATGGTAATACACAACATATATCTAGCCTAATGGAATAATTGAATTTTAATATTAAATTACAAAATAAGAGGAAAGAAAGAAACTATGTCAATCCTATGGAAACTATGTCAATCCTACGGTCGATTATGCACGTACTTATCTCTACCTGTTGACAAGTTTAAAGAACTATTCTTGGCGATTTTCAAAGTACATGCCTTGAACATAAATAGTGGAGTTGTATGATAGATGCCTTTGAGCTCAATGCATTGTAGGAGAAAACTTCTACTGCTCCTAGTAAATACAATTGCCTTGAACATAAATACAATTGCAGGTAATTTTCATTAAGAACCTTGCTAAATCTCTTAGTTACTTGATTCTTTTCCTCTTGAATTGATTTTTCAATTAACTAGAATGCCAATTGGGATTGAAGTTGCTAATTGCAATTCTAAGGATTGCTATTCAAGTATTTCTTTCTTATTTAAATCTTCTCCAAGCCCAACTATTACATTTGTAAATTGAAATCAAGGAAGTTCTTGGAAGTTTTGGCGACTTTGCTCCTATTATATATCTACTTCCTGGCATATCTGCTTGCTTGCAAACTATTTGGTATCATTTTTAACGCTCTATTAGCTAAAAACTTGTACATGATTTGTTTTACAGGATTATTATAGTTTCAGCTAGAAGTTGAAGCATTTTGTTCGCTTATCATTTGCTATTACGACATATGGTAAATATAGAGTCCCAAGCTCTTCTTGCATATTTATATATTTACATGTAGATTATTAAGTGTCTCTTGTACCTAAAGCATCCCAGCTTCTCAAAGTCTATAAATTTTGAAGATAGCTTAACATCAAAACTTTGAAATTATTTTGAGAATTATGATATTCACTTGAAGACCTTTCTAGTTGACTTTATTGGTTTAGTAAGGTGATTAGTTTCATTAACATTTACTCTAATGCACTTCCAATTTTTCACAAGTTTAATACTTATACAATCACATGCTTTCACTTTGATATTATTATTTATTGTTATCCTTACAACCAATGCTTGTATAACTTCTAGGAACTGCTGCAATGCTTCTTGTTATGGTATGGAAACCCCACATTGGTATTCTTTCAATTTAAACATTGCTAAGGTAGGGGAGTTTCCCATCTTACATCCTATGAGCTTTATAATGCCTTTCTTATCTAATATTTAATTTTCATGATGTGAGTTTTACGATACCATTCTCATATAATATTTAATTTTCTTGGCAAGGGGCAATAACTGAACTTTGGATTGAATAATGTGTATACGATATTTTCTTAAATTAACCACATGAAAGTGTTATGTCACTTGGTATATTCTCTATTGAAATACTTTTGTTTTGTTGTAACCAAGCAAGTAATTGTTGGTGTTGTTTTTCTATTTCTTGCAATAGAACTAGGACAGATGTGAGGGAAATAGAAAAATTCAAGTCCTATGAATTACTTCTTGCAGGCAATTTAGGATTACCTTTCAGAGATTAAACTTTTAGGTACACGTATGAAATATAATTTTGGCCATCGGAACTCTTCTGCTTGTGCCTTTATTGTTTGTTCAATTTTTATTTTAAAATTTACAACTCTTGCTACTGTTGGGTTCAGTGAATTCTGTAATGTTTTTTTTGGTTTTGAATATTTGGTAAAATCAGTTGTTTAGTATTAGCTGTTAATGTGTAAAATGACTATTGAGAACATGATTTAAAAAAAAATATAAGGGTATGAATATTAAATATATTAGTATTTCGTTCAATATTCTTATAGGAATTTAGATTTTGGATATTAAATTTTACAAAAATTATACTTATAACTATAACTATAACTATAATAATAATAATAGCAACAATAACAGTAACAATAATAATAATCATCATGATGATGATACATCCAAACATAAAATATAACAATACAAATGAAGTTTAACAATACAATTCAAATAGAGCAAAAGAAATGAACATCATCATTTAAAGCATAGGTTTATAACAATTCAAGAATGACGTCTAACTGTCATTAAATTAGAAGCAAAATTATCACGAATAGTTGTCATCTCTCGAGTTCTTTGTTCTTCAATGTCTTCTTGTGTAGAGTTAAATTTAACATCTTGAAATATATCTGGAGGTATAAATTTAAGATATTGATCAATGATGCTAAAAGTCGGGTCACCAATTATACTTTTTCTAATATAGTTATGCAATGTAAAAGCTACACTAATTATTCTATTTTGATCTATTAATGAATACATAGACATTTTCTCTAATATCTTCTATCAAGCCTAAAGAACACCAAAAGCCCTCTCAATATAACTTCTCAATGATGAATAAGCTCGATTAAATATTTCTTGAGATTCTCTTGGATTTGCACCATGAAACTTCGATTAATGATATCTTATTTTTTGGGTAAGATGTCAAGTATCCTTCTCTTTCCGGATAGCCTTTGTCAACCAAGTAATATTTACCTAAGTTTCCATAAAAGCAATATAATTAGTATAAATGATATCATAAAAAGTCTAAATCATTAATAGCAAATCCTACAAATCTTAAAATTATAGATCGGTGGTTTTGAAAATTTAAGTCTCGGATTACCGATTATATCAAGGAAAATACGAGAATCGTATGCTGATCCCTCCCAACTCGCTGATACATATGTAAATAGTAAGTTAAAGTCACATGCTGCCAATACATTTGTTCTTATTATTCCTTTCCGTCCTTTATATATCATTTGATCCTCCTCTGCAACAACTACCGCTATATGTGTACCATCAATAACTCTAATGCAATTCTTTTTTTATTAAAGGAAAACTGCCGGAACAGATTACAAAACAATTCTGGGGAAACAAATCCCCGACATATCCTCAAAAAGAAAACGTTGGCACCCCATAGGTGCAATATCAAAATAGGTTACACCAACAGGAAAATGTTCAACCTGGGTGACAAGTCAGTCGACACATCTGTTGCTCTCTTGGTATACATGCAAATGAACAACAGACCAGTTCCGTGTACACAGTTCATGAATGCCCACTACAATAGGGTTAAGCACCTGTATACGGTTGGCCGAGGAGGGGAGGAGTTTATGCACCGCGAGAGAATCCACTTCCAGTTTTATGCGGCAGAGGCCCAGGCTCCAAGCGAGTGAGAAGCCTGTAAACACTCCCCAGAGTTCAGCAGACATCAGAGCCCACCATCTGAGATTCTGAGTGAAGCCTTCAAGCCAATTGCCTTCACTATCGTATATAATGCCACCTGCTGTAAGCTGTGAATGTGGCGCGATTACTGACGCCGTCTGTGTTTAATTTGATCCATCCTAACGGTGGCTTGCTCCAACTGAGGAGTAGCTCTTGGCGGGGGCGGAGTCTGGTGTTAGTTCGACTTCACCTCTCAGAAGACATGTAGAGTTGATATGCAAAAGATAAAATGAGAAAATTAGGAGAAGAAGGCCAATTGAATTGAGGATCAAATAAAGACTTGTTCCGTCATGTCCAGAGGAACCAACAAATTGTTCCAAAAATAACCGCCCAATCATGACAATGCAATTATAATATAAAATAATAATCATAAGATGATAAAAAACATTTTTTTAATGGAAAATATAATGAAGAGGGAGGAAGAATGTAGCATCCTGTCACTTGAATTAAGATTAAAATGGAGATTATTAGAGATTAATGAGAAATTAGGAAGCATAGTTCATGCTTATGTATAATGTGACATACACATACACGACATTATTGATCTTGTAAATTACAATTATTTGTACATACGTTTATTGGCATTTTTTGGGTATAATTAATTGTTAAAAATGAAATTAAAATGTGAATTGTGAACTTTTTGAGCTGAAAATTTATTTGGAGAATAATCTAATTATTTTGGATTTTTTGTGAATTTTTTTAAAATTTTTGAAAATTTGGGGCATTTTTTTAGATTAAGAAAAATAAGTAGACTAATTAAATTGTGACAAGTGGTAGCATTATATAGGGACATGTATCAACCATGCAAAACGCCACGTGAATTCAGTGAAGTTTCTTCTACTATTGTTTCTTCAAAATGAAGGTTTTGACAAAAACATAAACTCTCTTTGCTCATACATCACCAAAACCAGTCCATATATATTGTTTTATCATTGATTCTTGTTGTTTGCTTAATCTACCGAAAGCTTTGTCTACTCTTACTGTTGGAGTTTTTGTTGGAAACCAGTAATTTGTGCTTTCATTTTCATGGTTATAATAAAGATAAATGACAAAGAGATGATGCTTTCATGCTTCTGAATGGGTGCATGCTTGAATGTGTTTGGGCTATAAATTGATATTAAAAAATGAAGAAAAGATGTAAAAAGTGATGAAAAACTGTGAGTAATGTTCTGTTTTTGGGTGTTATATTTGATCTTGCATTTGAGATGAAAAGAATGAAACTATATGATGAAATGAAGATTTGGATGAGGTTATTGTTGGGTATTAAAACACATGTAGAATTATATACGCAGAAAAGTTGATAAACACATGCTTTGTTTTTCATTATATATGCGTAAATATTTGGGTATTGTTAAAGATGGATTTAAATGAGGATAGAGTTGAAGAGGACATAGAGCATAATGAGATGTTGTGTTTTAAGAAGTAAGATGATAGAAAATGTGGGCTGATGTGAAGGGAAAAAAGAGAGAGAAAGGTGCAGAAGTTATAGAAATACAGTAGAGAGAGAAAGTGAAGGTGAGATTTTGGATTTTGATGATTAAGTATGAAACTGGGATTTTTTGATTTGTTGTGAGTTGTTGAGCTAAAAGGAGAGTAGGAAAGTTAGTTTATGTAATGGATGTAGTAGATATGCAGTGGAAAAGTGGAAAAGTGGGGGAAAAAAAGAGTTTTCGGTGGAGAAGATGAAGTCTGCATTCTGGAGAGAGGAAAGGTGGTGGTTGCAGTATGAGTTATAAACTAGAGTATTTTATTGTACAACTTTAAGTCTTTTGGCTATAACTTTTTCATCTGAACTCCAAATGACTTGAAACTTAGATCAATGGATTCCTAAGACATTTGTCTTTCACTCCACAAAAATTTAGAGCTATCTGAATTAATTTGAAAATGATTGATAGGATGAAAGTGTGGAAGTTTGCTGGAATGTCATGAATTGGAAAATTTTCATGAACATGCTTTGATATTCTGATTATAACTTGAGCTGTAGATTTCTAAATGAGTATATTCTTAATTCAAATTAAATTAGAGATATATTTCTACAACTTTCTTGAAGAATTCAACTTTTAATTATGTCTCTAAAATTTTCAAAATTGGCACGCAATTGAGTCATAACTTAAGCTTAGCACTATCAGGGATATAAATCATATCCTATGGTTATTGAATAAACTATATTGATGTAAGATGAATTAGACTAAGGTGTCTTCACTAAATTTATAGCTTATTCTCTTAGCTTTAAATTGGTATAAAGTTTGTAATTTTTGGATACTGAAATTGAGAGATCTGAGGTGTACAACTTGAATGCATGAACATGCATTATCCAAACTTTCAAATATGCACAGTCTATGGTATTTTGTGCATAACTCATTGATTAATGGACCAAATTGAATGATCTTAGTATCAATAGAGACTTAAGACATAGGAGAATAATTTGTTAGAAAAAAGTGTTATCAAATTCCTTCACATTTCTGAAGAAATTAATTGTGTAAAATGAACTCGAAAATGTACTTTGAAACAAATCTGAGTTAATCAATGGAATGTGGATATCTGAATGATTATTGTGAAAAAATAAATGATAAAAAACCCGGAATGTCATGAATATGCATTGTACATAGTTAGTATACATGAACATGCATTAATGAATACAAAATTGTGCAATATTGTGATATGTGTATGTATTATATGTATAGTGGAGTGTATTGAGCAACAACACCCAAACATTGCCATAACTTCAAGGCAATAACTGTTTGGAGCATATTGTG
>JAOSBK010000204.1:6525590-6535967 GCA_027568895.1 Erythroxylum shatona
TTCCATATCTGTACAGATTTCTATCCTATTCTGTAACCCTATACATGTATATATATACTGCAGTCTATAATAAAAGAGAGATTGAGCAAAGAAGCTCTAATTCACATGTTTGATGATGTTTAGCAATTTGACAAATTTCACATTGAAATGAAGATAGATCTTTCTTTGTCAACAACTTCGGAAACAAATGTCTCATATTTTGTGATGTAGGACAAATAGAAGAATTATTAACTAGTAGCTAAAATCAAAATTAGGAAATATGACTAATATTAGGTTGCTGGAATATTAGGCTTGAAGGTTGAATTTTGGCAAGGAATGAAAATTCTTCAGAATTTTGTGAAGCTGGGACTTTAGGCTTAGGATTTTAGGATTTAATATGGCTAGAATTTGGGTTTTAGTGGCCAGAATGTAGGTTAGGTTTGCTGGAATTTAATAAGAAACACAAAGAATGAAAGGTAGAAAACAAGGAATCACTCCTTGGGTCTAAGAATCACTCTTAGAAGAGAGCATCACAACTTCTATTAAATAAACTCAAGTTTGTAAAAACATTCCAGATTGCATGTTCTTAATGAAAGGCTGAGTACAGACATATATAGTGTTCTTAGAATCCTTATTCTAGTATGAAAATGATTTCTAATTTGAATCCTATTATAGTAAAAATTCTATAAGTTTAAAGTAGGATAACATAATAGTATTACATCCTATATAATAAGGAATCTGATATGAACTGAGTCTCTCTGTAATGTGTAAACAAACAATAAAATGCAAAGAGAAATTGAATTTCTTATTGGCAGCAACTCGTGCAAGGATCTTAAACACGCTTACAACCAATAAACTAGTCTGTAAGGAGTGGACAAAGCTCCAAGAAATAACGATATCATTCCATATCCCAAAGATAATACTGAACAGATATTTAAATGAAATGACTATGCAAACTAATAACTAGAATTCTGGAAATGGGAAAAAAACAGCTAGAAATATGGAAATAATGGATAAAGTGGGATAGTGGCTTGTTCATGGAGTAACGGCAACCAGTTCTTCAGGTGCTAATCCTATTCCCAACAGCTGGCAAATTGAGACTTGGTCAAAAGATGGTTGTCTTCCATGTGTCTTTGGTTGTCTTCCACGTGTCTTCCTCCTCACATAGGTCTTCAGAGGTGGATGTGGATCTCTATCAGAATCCTAATACAATTTGGATTTCAACCTTTATCTTTGATGTCAATTTAAATCCCAATATTCATCCCACCAAATTAAAGCTTGTAATTGATTAGTCTTTCCTCTTTTATTTCTCTTATAAACTTTAAGTTCTTTTGCATCATATTGAAAACTTGGATGTCCAAATCCAAAATGCCATAATATTGTTGTATTCTCACAAAGTATTGAAATAGAATTAAGACAAGTTCTCTTGGATTGCCTATTTGAGTCATCTCCATTTTTGAAGGAATAGAGACCTCTATCTTGTTTAACATTGTCTATCGTCTTCCCCTTGTTTAAATCCTGAAATTGTCAATCACATGAAGAAAAATTAGCTCAACAATTTTGATCAATAGTTATTTTACTGACTGGCAACAAGTGGCAGGACAATTTAGGAACACGAAGAATATTGTGGAGTGTAAGATTAGGGGAAAGACCAATTGATCCTTTTCCAGCTGCTGTTGAATAGGAACCATCTACTATTTTTACTTTTTGATTTCTTGCACAAGGAGTGTAGGAAGAAAATAATTTAGAGGACCCAATCATATGAATTGTTGCCCCAGAATCAGTTATCCAAGAATTATCTGAATTGACACTGAAACAAGTGACAACTAGATCATTACGTTTCTGAACGAAAAAAACAGGTAGGATTTGAACTATTGAAATTTTGAGGTTGAAGAATTTTATAGATTTGTTCTATTTGTCCCTTAGTGAAAGGCTACACGCCAGAAGATGTTTTGGGCCCGAATTCAATAATGTTGGCTTAGGAGGTATGGTTGTCTTCAAATTGTTTTCTCTTCCAATTTTTCAACTTTCCATGAATTTGCCAACATGTTTCCCATGTGTGTAAATCACAGTTACTATGATCACACCACAACTTTTTGTTGTTTTTGCTCTTCCCCTCGGCTTTTATTCCTTTCAACATGAATACAAAACCTTTAGCCTCTGATCTGTGTTGCAAATCATCACTTTCTGCTTCATCTCCTCTCTCCTTACTTTCGAGAAAATCTCTTTGATAAAGGGTAAAGGCTTTCTTCTGAAAGAGGGACAAGTAGTTATTCCTTATTTTTTCTGTGAATAGTACAAGGAATATATATAGGACATTACAACCTTAATCACCTTATTAAATTAAGGAGTATCTATTTGTTCTCTAAGCAATAAAATCCCATTAATTTAACTACTAACTGATAGAATATTGTTATGGTCCAATTCCCACGTCGATCATATGGGGGGCTGATTTGGGCTTCATATAGGCTTATAGGCTCTCCTAAGTCCCACCCCTTGAGCTAGCTTTTGGGGTTGAGCTCTCCCATAAGACCTGTAAAAAATATCAACTAATTATCTATAGAGAATCAACTAATATCAACAACTAACAAGTTAAAGCATCCGGGCTTCAACTTGAGAGGAAACATTAAAATTTTTTAGACTAATTGTAATCATCTTTGATTTACTAGATTTAGAATTTATCAAAAAATCAGATATTATTCCCTAATTCATGTGTTGTTATTATCTAATATGTATATTGTTCCTTCCTATAATAAAGGCTTCATTTACTATATAACATACACATAATATCAATGAGAAACCATGTAGGCTTTTGGTTGTTGTGTCCATGGACATAGGCTTGTATGGTTGAACCACATAAACAATGCCTGTCTTTCTCTCTTACATTCTTTCTTTTATTTTTATATTTCAACGCATGAAATGCTATATTCTTCTTTATGGATAAATTCTTATTAACCAACAAAATTGGTTATTATATATATTTAGTGTACAATGTTTTTGAGTACATTCAATGATCTTTCAGTGCCGACAGTCTGCAAAAGGTGAAGAAAATGGCTGGGGAAATTGACAAACACAATACCCGTGTTCTCTTTTGTGGACCATATTTCCCTGCTTCTCATGATTATACCAGAGAATACTTGCAAGAGCACCCTTTTATTGAGGTATTCTCCTTTTCTATGCATGTTTTCATTTTAGTACACTGGAAAGCCTATATATATATACACACACACACACATATATATACTCTTATTGGGATTCACACCATATTAGATCGAGAGAAACTCCTACTTCCTTGACATGACAAACTCCTTATGGTTTTTATGTGTGTTTGTCTATGAACAAGCCTATGTTTGCTTATATTTGTGTGGATTGATCTTATATACGTACTTACATATATGCAGCTGGTGTCTTTCCTGATGCATGCTTTTGTAGGTTGATGCTGTGCCTCTTGGTGACGTGCCCAATGTTATAGAAAAGTATGATATTTGTGTAGTCAAAAACATGCAGCTAGATTCCAGTATACTATCTCGTGCAAAACAGATGAAGCTTATAATGCAGTTTGGTGTTGGATTGGAAGGTAACAATTAATTTAAATGTTAAAATTTCCAGAGTTTCTGCTTCAGGTATCATATATTGTCAACACACTTGTTCTTTCTCCTTGACTGCCCCTCCCCCCTTCTCTCTCCCAACTATCAGAATTTGTTACTTGTTTATGTTTGCATGAAGGTGTCGATATTGTTGCTGCAACAAATTTTGGAATAAAAGTTGCCAGAATTCCTGGTGACAAGACAGGAAATGCAGCATCATGTGCAGAAATGGCGATATATCTAATGTTAGGTCTTCTCAGAAGGCAGGTTGGCTTCATAGATCTGGTTTTTGAGATTACTTACACAATTCTAATTTGCTATTGCCGCCTCTACTAATATTATCATTTAGTTGCCTTCAATGGGTATACATTTATATTTGTGCAGTTTATGCTGCCTTGAAACTTTATAATGATGGAAGTATTCATTTTTATATAATAGAAACAAGGTGAAACATGCTTTATACTGTATTCTACCCTCGGCATTGTCATCCATAAGGCCCAGATCGGTAGAGAAAATGACCACAAGAGTATTAGGATGTGTTATTACCTAGAAATCATCTATTTATACAAATAGAACAATACATACTACCTAAACTATTCCATAAAAATAGTAGTATTAAAATAATCTCTAAGATCTTCAACACATCGCTAGTTGCATTTTTATTGCATTTGGTGACATCAGGATTACGTTTTTGAGATGAGTTGGGATACCAATGTTGACTCTTTTTGTGTCAGAGTTCCTAATGTTTATAGCATTGTACTGGTGAAGGCTCGATGAACTTGTAATCTAGAAATGTCGTAACTTATCAGAATATATTTGAACTTTTTAAGCATCTGTTTTGTATGTCCGTAAAATGAAATTAAATTGCAGTGTGGTGTGAGAAGGATCAGATGTTTACTGGCCCCTGTTTTGGTAGAGAGCTTTTTTCCATGAACTAATCTGTTATGACTTCTGGATCAGAATAGTTTAGATATATGTAGGAACATCTATATGAGCCAAGCCCACATTTACTTCGTTCACTTGGACCTTTAGTTTTATCCCTACACTTAATGAATGTTCTATTTCAGTCCCACAATTTGGAACATTAATTCTGTTTTTAGTCCCCAATCACATAAAATGGAAATTAATTTGGGAATTTAGTTTAATTTAATTTTCTTTCCAATTACGTTAAATATGTTATATACGTGATTTTACAAGGCAATATACAAGATTTCATACAATAGTTAGGGTTAAAAAGGAAGTAAAATTTTTTGCTTCCCCAGTCCCAAAATTGTAAAGCATAATGCTAAGTATTTAAAAGCTTTCTAACCTTTATGACATTATTGGATGGTCACCTAATAGGAAATGGTTATCATGTTATACATTTAGGGTCTTACAAGGGTGGAACTACAAAAGTGGTTCGTTTGTTGTTGACAAGTATGCACAAATTATTCTCTAGTTCTTTTCTTGGATATTTTGAATAATATCTTCAACATTTTATAAGCTTTTCCTTTAGTATGAAAGTGCCCTTCCACTGTTTACATCAATGCAGTGACAGTATCGTGAATGACATTGTACATGGAGAAATTACACGTAATTGAATATAGTTACAAACTGATGTCTCATTTATGCTCAAAACAGGAAGTAACATTTAATTGAATATGAACTTTACACCAACTCGGGGTTGATTATGACTATTTGGCTATCACTGTTTTTTCATGAGCAGATTCTTTACTAATTTTACATAGCATTTGGCTTTGTCCATCCACTTATTGAGCTGGCTCTCTTTCTTTTGAAATCCACCTGGATACCCTATGATGATTTGATCTACTTATCCCTTCTAAGAGCAACATCTTTATGCTACTGATAGTAGTTCATGTTTTGGAGCAGAATGAAATTTCAACATCTGTAAAGCAAAAAAAAGCTTGGGGAACCAACCGGTGATACACTACTTCTTGGCAAGACTGTAAGTGTGTATCATATTTTTAACATTTTCCACCAGCTTCAGTTATTTTTCTTTTTGGTTTTAGATCTACATTCAGCTTATGCATGTATCATTTGTCAATACTTCTCCAAAGAATTTTACATAGCTTTGATGAGTATGCTTTTAAATATTCTAAGTTGGATCATTGATAAAAAGTTGAAGACGAAGGGGTGTAATTATGTTTCCCCAGAATTTTATTTGATGAGAAATATTTGGCGCTAACATAAAAATGAATGTGTGAGGATGCCTATCATACTTCTGTTGTTATGTTGATGAGCATTTGGATTTGAAAGACTTATAGATAGAATGCTATATTTATTTTACTTGTAAAGGAAGGAGTGCATTCAAAGATTGCGTCTCAGGATGTCCACGAATACAAGTTTAAATTATGTGGCAGTTACAGTCTAAATATCTGCACTCACCTTGTCTACTTTATGGTTTATCTGGTTCACAGTATATGTGGGCTGTTATAGTTAGAAATTTGTGGCCCCGAGTTAGTGTTCTTTTCATTCCAATTCTTAGTTCTCTTTGAATTAAAAGAAATCTCTTTGCCGCTGCAGGTATTTATAATGGGCTTTGGAAATATAGGGATTGAACTGGCAAAACGCTTAAGGCCATTTGGTGTAAAAATTATTGCCACAAAAAGGAGTTGGGCATTGCATTCACAAAATTCTCGTCAACCCTATGGTATTAACGTTTCACTATTGTGAGGCAAAACTGATACTTAGGGAACTTTTGTTTGACTAACTTTAACATACAGTACTTCCAGTTGAAAATGGCATCAATGATGATTTGGTTGACGAGAAGGGCAGTCATGAAGATATTCACAAGTTTGCTGGCAATGCAGACATTGTTGTTTGTTGTTTGAGGATGAATAAAGAGACAGTAAGAATCTATTTCTTTTGTTTTACAACTTTATGCCTATTATTCTAACCTTTATCTATGTAAACATGTTCATAAAGCACATCTTTTTACGGGGGTCATGGCAAGTGTATTTCTAGACTTTCTTCTGACCCACTTGTTATTCATATTACTCTCTGTTCACATAATATTATCCAACATAATGTCAATGCTACAAATTTAAAAGCTTGACCTACAGTTCTTGGATTCTGTACTTTCAGGTAGGTATTGTTGATGGATTCTTCTTATCTTCAATGAGAAAGGTTTGTTCACCACAATTTTTTTTCATGATTATATCTTTGTGTGCTGATTTTATTGGTATGCTTTCCGAAATTCGTAATGTTTTTGTGCAAGTTAAGCTGCTTTGGACTGAATTTTTATTCCTATCGTGGTTTTATTTGATAGTACCTGGACAAGGTCAAGTTTGGGGAGGTAACTTTGTTTTGAATGAGACAATTGTATCCCAAGCTTATTTCCAAATGTTTGGGCAAAATAAAAGACTATCATAGTAAAAGAAAACACAAGGAATAGTAATGTTCAAGTAGTGTACAAATAATTTCCCAAGTAATGGAATTTTATTTACTCAACATCTTGCTGGATAACATTGGTTACTTGGAAAAGGAAGACGTTAAATGATTTAGCTAGGATTGAATGATTTCTTTGATTGTATTCTATTTTTTATGTTGAAAATTTGAATTCATAATTTGTCAATGAGGAGTGATCACCAATTAGTTTACTTTTCTTTTTCCTCTAAAGAACAACAGATAACATAGTAAAAGTCATATGACAAATATTTTTAATTTGACAACTATCAAATTTAGTTTGTGTCAGATCAGTGAGTTGCTCAAATTCAGTGTCTGCTGATTCCTAGAGTGCTGATGGTAAAACTTTGAGGTATGGTTGAATGATGTGGTTGCAAGTGGCTGAGTTCTTGTTCTTCATCGTTTTGTAGCTTATTCAAAATCAAACTATTTTATGCGGATGCAGGCAAGAAATATGCAGTTAACAATGCCAACTTAAACTACGATGATGCTTAAGTAAAACTAATTAATTGAATGGGAGGAATAATGTCAACATTTTAGTTAAAGATCAAGGATGTAAGCTACTAGGTGCAAAAAATGAAAAAGTAGAGAGATACTGGCAATCAGGTAAGAATTGAGAACTAGTTGGTTGGTTAAATTTCAAGGTTCACATGTCAAAGTTGAGTTATGGAAAGACTATCAGACAGTGAATTTTACCGTGCGAATGTCAAACAAACTTGAAAAAAAAAACTAATAATTGCTTCAGATGGTTGTTATCTGATACTCTGCTATGCCACACTAATCCGATTCTTATAAATAGGGGTTAACATATAGTCTCACAAGGATGCTCAAAATCTCTTTTGGAAATCTATGGTAAGAACATGTGGTTGAATGAACCACAGAATTTAACTTCTCCTTGCACCATGCGTGCCTTGTTTAAAATTCTTGTTGAGAAATGGAGGTTATTAATGTGCTTTGCCAAGTTTATTGTATATAAACTTAAAAGTAGTTAATGCATCTTGGGGGACCTTATTGCAACTTCATCTACCAATTGTACACTCAAATTACTTATTTCAGGGTGCTATTTTGGTTAATATTGCCCGAGGAGGTCTCCTGAACTATGATGCTGTAAGGCACCACCTTAATTCTGGCCATTTGGGTGGCTTAGGCATTGACGTAGCTTGGACTGAGCCATTTGATCCTCAAGATCATATTCTAAGATTCAACAATGTGCTAATAACTCCTCATGTTGCTGGGGTGACTGAACATTCGTACAGATCCATGGCCAAGGTATGCTAGTATAACAAAAGAATCAAGATTCTTGACTTATTGATGAATAACCTGGCTTGTTTATTTACTTTTGCATGTGTTTTTTCTTGATTATCATAGAAAGTTAAAAATGAAATTGAATGAGAAGCCAACAGTTTTTAATCCCTACCATCTGCCAGCAAGATACTGTCAAACAGTTGTCACCTGATTTGTTAGTCATCGGTTAAGCTTTATTTATACTTGTTAGCGAAACATGATGGAACATGCACTTACTACAGAAGGATACCCCTACTACATGCAACTTCGGATCAATCTATTAAAACTTTCAAAAGGTGGAACACTCAATTTCTTGTTAGCAGAAACTGATGGCAAGCATCAATTGGTGGCAACGATCAGATTCTTGTATCTGGATTGCTTTTATTATGCCAATCAAATAGTTGTTTGAACATAAATTTCTTGCTTTTTATCGCCTGCATTTGCTTCAATACCGTCAATTCCTTGAAAGAGGCAGGAAGACTGTTTCATGGCATCAGAAATGTTTTTAAAGCCTTTACTGCTAGTGTCAGAATTTTAATACAAGAAGAAACTTGGTGAACCTCCTACTATATGTTTGTGAAATTTTGACGTCTTATGTAACACCTGCTTTAACAGCAACACCTGTTTGGACCGTTCTGCTAAACATGATGTCTAATAATCGTATTGACACAGGTTGTAGGAGATGTTGCCCTTCAACTTCATGCTGGCGCCCCTTTGACTGGCATAGAGATTGTGAATTTAACAAGTTAATTCATTGTTTGTCGCTACGCAATTATCAATGGATCCCATCTTCACTGTTTAATGAACCTTCCATCATATGTAATAAAAGACAAAGTATCTGTTGTTATGTTGTTCCAGGGACTTGGTTTAATGGATGATAACATTTTATTTCATATTTAGGATAAGAGGGAACTGATACGAATCAGACCACCAGTCTATCATGACCCATTAGAAGCAGAATCTCACCCAAGAAGTTTTCAGACTTTTATCACAAATTAAGCAGATTTCATTTCAGATATATTTTGGCAAAAGGGTATTGTTGGGATACCTCTTGCAATTATGTTATAACAATATATATGTCGAATGAAAATAGCGGAAGCAACGGTTGTTGTAATTATTACATAGCTAGCCTCCTCCTTTCTTCTAGTTTCTTCTTTTCCTCTTCTACTGATTTCTGCCTAATGCCTATGGAGGACAGCCACATCTAATCGGCAAACCTAACATTGGTGCTTTCATTGACTCCCGTGATATCCAAATGGCAGAGGGTCATAGACAGGCAAGACTGGAAGAAGCGAATGCAAAGCTCACAGCAATGCATGAATCGCAATCCACCCTCATTGCAAATTAGAATGGTAACATTGAAGTTATTACCAACTCCATCAGAGATCTCGCTCTTGGTTTACAAACACTGGATGCCAAGATTGAACAGCAGATTTGCCGACCACCACCCATTGTCCAGTAGCTTCCACCTTCCCAGTTCAACCCACTAGATCCACCAGTTCAACATCAACATCTAGCTCCGCAACCCCTAGGCACACCACCTATGAAGACTATGAGGCTCGATGTTCCTCGACTTTCGGGCGACAATCCGAAAGCATGGATATCCCGTATTCAGAGATATTTTGACTATTATAATACCCCTGTTGCTCAACGTTTATTGATTGCCTCTTTTCACTTAGATGGTCTTGCTCGTGAGTGGTTTGATCGGATGAATAACAGTAACTT
Source organism: Erythroxylum shatona (assembly GCA_027568895.1). Classification (NCBI taxonomy): domain Eukaryota; kingdom Viridiplantae; phylum Streptophyta; class Magnoliopsida; order Malpighiales; family Erythroxylaceae; genus Erythroxylum; species Erythroxylum shatona. Next base: position 6,535,571 of record JAOSBK010000204.1, read on the forward strand.
GATTGTTAATTGGGAGGAATTTTATTGCGGTCGATAAACGGTTTGGTCCATCGGAATATGAAGATTATTTTGGCAAACTAAGTAAATTGGTACAAACTTCTACCATCACTGCGTATCAAACACAGTTTGAGTAGTTGGTGAATAAGCTGCCTGGGATTCCAGAAAATGTGTTGGTGAGTTGTTTTGTTTCAAGTTTACGGCAGAACATTCGTAAGGAGGTTCAAGTCGCCAAATCTCAGGGTATGTTTGGATGTTGGTGAAGGGATGGAAGGGAATGGAATGGAATGATCCAAATGACTCAGGCCATTATTTGGGAGTCTATTTTGAAACAGGATGGAATGACAATTAATGGCTTTGGAAGCCATCCTTTGCCATCCAAAATCTAATATTTTGTGAC
>JAOSBK010000204.1:6536067-6558742 GCA_027568895.1 Erythroxylum shatona
ACCTTCGGTGACAAACCTGAAAAATCAAGGAAAATACCCAGAGCAGTACAATTTCACCAAAAACTAAAGAAATTCCACAACAATTAATGTAAAAACAATGACAAAATAGATCTAAAAAAAATAACCAAAACAACAAATTATCATATATAATGCTGTAAGCTCCCTATGAATTCGATTTGCTACACAAAAAGTATTAAAATTAGTTGATAAAAATTCACCTCCTTGATTGGTTTGCAATGTCTTTATTAAAAGACCACTTTTTCTTTCAACGAGTGCCTTGAATCCCTTGAATCTGTCAAAGGATTCAAACTTGCTTCCCAAGAAGTAAACCCAACTCATATGGTTGTAATCGTCTGTAAACAACAGTGATTCACTGCTCATAGGCCTACACAAATCTGCATGCACTAGCTCAAGACATTTAGAGACTCTCCAAGGCTTTCCTACAAGAAAAGACTTTTTACTTTAGTTTCCATAAACATAACCTTCACAAAAGTCAAGAGTTTTGGTTGTTGGTAAACCAAAAACCATTTCTTTTTGTCTCAATAATTTCATCCCATTAATATTCAAGTACCCATAACGTAAATGCCATAATCTAGTCTTATTATCTCCACTAGCAGTCATAGCATACTGCTTAACCAATGAAACTTCCGGTGGAAACATCTTATTATTAGCCATTTGAACCTTAGCAATGACTTGTTCAGTTTTTATCTTTAATAGTACAACCCATCATCAAACAAAATTGAGTGTCCACTAATCATTAATTGCTCAATGCGAAGCAAATTGTGAGATAGACTAGGAACGAACAACACATCTTGTAAAATCTTAACAATACCTTGACTTGTTGTAATGATAACAATACCTTGGCCTTTAACTTGAATCTTCTTATCGTCTCCTAGTGTCACCTCTGATTTTTTGGACTCATCAATCTCCTTAAACAGTGATCTAGTTCCAAACATATGATTGGAATAGAAACTGTCCAAAAACGAAACATCATTAGATGCATCTTTTTCACAAAAGAGAGCCATGAATAGATTACTTTCTTCATTTGTTTTCTCTATAAACCTTGCTTGATGATTCTCACCCTTTTGCTTTTGCCAACAATATGCTTCTTTATGACCTAGCTTTTTGCAATAGTGACACACAAAGGTTCTGTTCTGCCTTTCTTCATTTGATCCTCCTCTGCCTTGACCATCCTCCTCTGCCTTGACCTCTTCCTTGGTCTCTTCCACGGCCTCTTCCAAGAAAACCACCTCTGTGACGACTACAACTAGAAGAATTTTCCCTCGTTTCCTTGTGATCAGGCTCCCCCTTCACTTGAAATGCTTTTTCCTCATATTTTTCATGTGACCTGAGCAAACTTTCTTCATGGGCTTGCAAACAACTCATTAGTTCATCAAATGAATAATCAGATAAATCATGCGCTTCCTTAATCGTAGTAACAATATGTTCAAACTTTGGAGTAAGACTTCGTATAACCTTTGCATCAACAATTTCTTCAGATATATTTTAGCCATACTACTTCATTTGATTAACAAGAGATGAAACTCTAGACAAATACACTTGAACAGATTCATTACCTTTCATAGATAGAGTTTTAAATTCACGACGATAAGTCTGCAGTTTTACCTTAATCACCTTAAAGGAACCTTAAAACTCCTTCAAAATTTGTTAAGCCTCTAATGACATTGTTGCAGTTGCAATTCTTGAGAAAATTGTTTCATGGACTGCCTGTTGAATGAAGAACAAAGCTTTGGCATCGTTCTGTTTGGTTTCTTTCAATCTTGTGTCTGCCTCTTCATCTACATCTGTCAGATCTACAAAACCATATTCTACCAGCTCCCAAAGCCCTTAAGATACGAAAAATTCTTCATCTTAATGCTCCAAAACTCGTACTTCTCACCATTGAAAATGGGTAGAGGTGCTATGAAGACCACGAAATAGCATTTGCTGCCATTTGTAAACTTAAAATAAAAAAGGCCTAATGTAATTCTCTAGGAGATTTAAAAAAATAGTGTTTCACTCAATTTCCCAATGGACCAATAAAGGCTCTGATACCAAGATTGTTGGATGATAGTGAACAAAAAAAGGAAAAAAAGGCAACTAAAGGTTTGCAGAATATGGAAAACACATAGGATAAAGGAAGGAATTCTAAAGATTTCATTAATTATTGTGTATTGTCATCAATAAAGAAAATAAAAAAGCCTTTAAATGGGCTTACACTTTAACAGAAAAAACTAAAGACTAGGCACAATAGCTACCCTCTAATTCCACTAAGTTATTTAAATAAATAATTAAAGAAAAAAATAACTTCCTAAATATTTGGTCAAACCACTTTACACGACTTGAATCATGTTTCAATACATATAACCCCAACCGAACCAACAAGACACCATCGTTAACTTCATAGAAAAAGATCCTACCGCACACCTTATCTTAGTTAGAGATAATGGCTGAGTATTACTATAGCTCTTCAGACACTACATTTCAGCAAAAACAAAAATTAACTTAAATATTTTAACGAAAGAGAATCACTATCATCAATACTTCGCAAACATATAACCCCAATCGAACCACCAACACACCATCGTTAACTTGGCAGCAAAAGGACCTACCTCACACCTTCTTCTTCTTCGTCAACTTTTCCAGAGCAGGGCATTGAATATGTTGTAATGGATGTAGATTAAGAAGAATTTAAAATGGAACAGTTAATGAACTCAACTATGTGTTTGTATTGTTGTTGAAGGATTGTTTTTCTTACAAAACAGAAATGCTACTGGTGTATAGCAGAATTACAACAAAGCAACACAAGGAAAAAAATGACGAGCTAATTTTTTAGAAATAAAAAGAACTCCACGGAGAGAGAGAGAGAGAGAGAGAGAGAGAGAGACTAGAATCAATCCTTCCATGCCTTCTCTTTCCCCTAACTGAACTTTAATACTAATTGCTAGACTAATCATAGTTACTTAGCGGAATGTTAGTTATTTTGGGTCTAGAGCTGATTCTCCTTTCCTGATGCAACAGATTAGCAGCTATACATCCATCTCCAGTTTTCTCAATATCTACCTCATTTGCCCCTTCTCTAACCAAGTTGCTTACAATTCCTCCCCCATTAAGAACAACCTTGTCCTCAAGGTTGAAGTTAGGGTAAGCCTTTTGTAATGTACTGTGATCTTTCCAAGTAGACTGAGACATATCCATGCCCCCCCACTTGACCAGATATTGCTGAACATGTTGAGATCCTTCAATAACCACTCGAGATTCCAAAATGGAAATAGGTTGTATAATAGGAGAAAAGTCATTAGTGGTAATTGGTAAGGTAACATATGGTTGATCATGATCACCGCGAACCCGTTTCAACTGGGATGTATAAAAGACTAGGTGGATTTTTGCATTAGATGGAAGCGATAACTTATAAGCCATTGGATCCACTCTTTGTATAGCTAGGGATGGACCAAAATATCGTAAATTGAGTTTCTGATTCTCCCTCAAAGCAAGGGAATGTTATCTATAAGGTTGGAGCTTCACTAGTACCATGTCTCCAATCTGCCATTCTTCAACCCTTCGTTTCTAGTCTGCATACTTTTTCATATACTGCTAAGCGTTTTGGAGATTCATCTTTAATTTAGCTAGATATAAAATACATTTTAAGGCATTTGTTCAAGGCTTCAGACTGCCCATCAGACTGTGGATGGTATGTCGTAGACATGTTAAGAGAGGTGCCACTCAATTGAAAGAGATGTTGCCAAAATTAACTTGTGAAGACTTTGTCTTTGTCAGAAACAATAGTCTTAGGGAAACCATGCAATTTCACCACAGTTTTTATAAAGGTCTTTGCCATAACCTTGCTTGAATAATCAGCCTTCAAGGAAGGAAAATGATCATACTTAGATAACCTATCAATTACCACAAGTATGACTGTGTAACCACCTGATGAAGGAAGGCCTGTGATAAAATCCATTGCTAGATCCTCCCAAATGTGGTTTGGAATAGGTAGTGGCTAAAGTAATCTAGAAGGGGAGCTATTACAGTCTTGACTTGCTAACAAAGAAGACAATTATGCACATATTCTTTAATATCTCGAGTCATACCATGCTAGAAAAATTGAGCAAAGATTCTAGCCAAGGTTCTAGCAAACCCCGCATGACCTCCCACACGAGAACTATGAAATTCATGCAAGATGTTCTAAACAATCTCACTAGCAGCAGGAATAACTAGTCGACCTTTCCAAAAGAGAAGTTGATCATGAACAAAATAGTGAAGATTAGGGGGCTGATTTGCAATGCACAAGTCAAAGATGGCTTTCAACTTAGGATCTGCTATGATAGCTTTTCGCAGATTAGAGAGAATAGACAACTTAGGTTGAGACCAAGCCATAAAGAAGGATCGAGATAGAGAATCAGCAGCTATGTTGTCTTTCCCATGCTTGTATTTAATAGAGAAGTCATAACCTAACAACTTATGTAACCATTTTTGTTGTTCAGGAGTTTGAATAGCTTGATTGGTTAAACTCCGTAAGCTTTTTTGATCAGTTCAAATGATGAACTTATGGCCAAGTAAATAGTGGTGAAACTTGGCAATGGCCTCAGTAATAGCATAAAATTCTCGTGCATAAGTTGATTGTTTTTGCATACTAGGAGTCAACTTTTTGGAGAAGAATGTAATTGGATTGTGGTTTTGCCTCAACACTGCTCCAATTCCCAACCCGGAAGCATCGATTTCAAGAATAAATGGCTGAGAAAAATTAGGAAGACTGAGAATGGGAGCTTTAGTAATAGCAGATTGGAGGTTTGCAAATGCTGCTGCAGTGGAATCATTCCAAGAAAAATTGTCCTTCTTTAATAAATTGGTCAAAGGACCAGTTATAGTTGCATAACCCTTAATGAATCTTCTATGGTACCCAGTAAGGCCAAGGAATCCTCTCAACTGTTTCAAATTCATAGGCACATGCCAATCCAGTACTGCCTTCATTTTTTCTTTATCCATGGCAACACGTTGACCAGAAACAATGTGACCTAAATAATCTATCTGTTGCAACCCAAAGGAATATTTGGAGAGCCAGGCATAGAGTTTATGTTTTAGCAGTAAATTTCAATACTGCCTCCAAATGATGCAGATGTAACGACCAAGAAAAACTGTAAACCAAGATATCATTAAAAAAAACCAAGACATATTTTCGTAAGAGACCTTGGAATACCTCATTCATGAGACTCTGAAATGTGGCAGGAGCGTTAGAGAGTCCAAAGGGTATTACGAGCCACTCATAAAGGCCTTGGTGAGTATGGAAAGCAGTTTTATGCCTATCTTCTTCCTTTTCCAGTATCTGATGGTACCCGAACCTTTGGTCCAATTTTGGAAAGTACTGAGCTCCATACAACTCATTGATGAGTTCATCAACAGTAGGGATAGGAAAACTATACTTCACTATAATGACATTCAAAGCCTGATAATCTGTACAAAATCTCCATGTGCCATCCTTCTTCTTCGCCAAGACCATGGGAGAAGAAAAAGGACTAGTGCTAGGCACTATGAGCCCTTCCCGCAGCATGTCGTCGATCATGGTTTCAATTTGCAGTTTCTGGCTATGAGCATATCTGTAAGGTTTGACCTGAACAGGACTAAAACCTTAGATCAATGGAATTGAATGATTTGAGCTCGTTGAGGAGGTAATTCAGAAGGCATAGCAAAAACCTCCTTGCAAGTGTGCAGCAGAATGGCCAATTCAGGTCCGATGTCAGTGGAAAAATATAACCAATTGCCTAAGGTGAATCCGATGGCACAATTTGTAAGGTAAAGAACTCAACTATAGCTCGATTATTGTGTATTCTTCTTAAATGAGTGAATTGTGTAGGCCTTGGCAGTATGGAGTGCTCACCGTGTAAGGTTATAAACTAGTTGTTCAAATAGAACTTCAGGGTTAAGTTGCTATAATAAAAAATGTGGGGCCCCACGGTAGCCAACCATATAGCTTCTAAAACCAAATCTGCCCTAGTAACAGGCAATAGATACACAGGTAATTTGAAGGAATGTCCCTGAATCTTAACCTCCAATTCTTTCACAAATCCTTCAGCCACTAAGGAGTTACCATTGCCAACCAAAACTTGGAAGTTGGAAATTGGTTCAACAGGTAATTTTAAACAATGTGCTAACCTTGGCTATAAGAAATTATCTGAACTGCCACTATCGACTAAGATTTGAACCTGCATGCCATTGATAAAGTTGTGGAATTTCATGGTGCCCAGCCCAAAGGATCCTTTGAGAGCATTATAAGATAAATGGTGATCCAATAAATCTTGAGGATCAGTGTGCTCACTACTATCAGGAGGATCCGGTGGTAAGTCACTAGGGTCATCTTCATCTATATGCAGAAGAAGGTACTGTTTGTTTGGGCATTTATGGTTTGGTGTGAAATTTTCATCATAAGTATAGCACAACCCTTTTTCCCGTCGGAGTTACATCTTCCCAGGAGTCATTTTTTTTAACATTTGTAAGTTTTAGGTTATTGGTATGGAGAGACGGATTTGGTGAGGGAACGAGTGGGGGTAGAGTGGTTGATTTGATGGATTGGCTAATAGGTAGGCTATTTAGAGTGGTTTGTGTTTTAGGCCAAATAGTGGAATTATAAGAGCGTGGTTTAACAACATACTACTCTTCATATAGCTTCATTAGGGACACATATCGAATTAAGGTGGTTGAGCTATGATGTCACGACGGATATCAGATTTAAGACATCCAATAAAGCAATTCAACATTACTTCGGGAGTAATTCCCTGAACTCTGTTAGCAAGAGCTATGAAATGCATATAATAATCATGTACATAAATGGTCTGTCTTAGTTTAAACAATTGTGCTTTGGGACATTCATAGGGAGAAGATCCAAATTCAAGTTCAAGAGCTTGTGTAAAAACAACTCATGAATGGAAGGAATTGGTGCTAGTTAACATTTGATAATAAAGAACAACCTCTTTGTCTAGATGAATGGCAGCAATAGTTAAACGATGTTCATTCAGTGTATTGTAATAACTGAAGAATTGTTCAGCTTTAAAGATCCATTGAAGAACATCTGATCCATCAAACCGAGGAAAATCGAGCTTAACATTTCGTACCTGAAAAGGTTGATAAGTGGAGGTAGTAGCAGGGTGTGACGGTGGACCGAAAGTTTGCTTGAGTAACCTATCAAGGGCTGTTTCCATCGTTTCGAACCAAATAGCATACTCCTTATCTCGTTTTTCCATAGTGCCTAACAACCGTTTGATATCGGTGGAGAGTTCCTTAAGGTGACTATTTTCTGCCATAAGCAACGAAAGCACTAATGTAATGGATGTAGATTAAGAAGAATTTAAAATGGAATGGTTAATGAACTCAACTCTGCGTTTGTATTGTTGTTGAAGGGTTGTTTTTCTTACAACACAGAAATGCTATTGGTGTATAACAAAATTACAACAGAGCAACATAAGGAAAAAAATGAAAATGACGAGCTAATTTTCTAGAAATAGAAAGAACTCCATAGAGAGAGAAACTAGAATCAATCCTTCCATGCCTTCTCTTTCCCCTAATTGAACTTTAATACTACTTGCTAGACCAATCATAATCACTCAGCCTAGTGTTAATTATTTTGGGTCTAGAGCTAGTTCTCCTTTCCTGATGCATGGATCAGTAGCCACGCGTCCATCTCCAATTTTCTTAATATCTGCCTCATTTACCCCTGCCCTAACTGAGTTGCTTACAAGAATGCCTTAAAAAAAGCGTAACTTTGATTTTTTGTCAGGATTGAATCATGAACTTGATGAAGTTCATGGGCTATTATTGAGGATGAAACCCTTTCCTCCCTTTTATGAATCATTTGTAAAGTAAGAAGAGAAGAAATTAGAAAGCAAGTGATGATGAACTCATCCAAAACAAGTGTGATTCCTCCGGTAGAATCATAAGGATTAACCATTATAATAAATAAATAAATAAGCTGGTGGGCATATCTCTCAGTCCAAGGAGAAGGCTTAGTATGATTATTGTAATAAGCCTTACCACCCTCATGAAACATGTTAGGATTTGTAAAAAAAAGAAATACTAATTGGAAACCAAAGAATCAATATGGTCCGCGAGTTCGTACTAAAGCAGCAAACTTGGTAGAATCCGACTTAGGAAGAGCTGCTAGGGTCAGTTATTCAGCAGAACAATTGGAGATACTCCAATAACTCCTCAATCAATTTGTTGGAAGACCCCTTAGATTGCAGATTCTTACGAAATAAATGGTCAAATTAATCAGATTTTAGGAAAATTTGATTATGATATTTAGTCCTTGATTTTAGGAATAAGTTTAGAGATATTATTGTGATCTTTAGCAAATATATAAGATTTTCTATTACATTTCAGCTCTATATAATGAGCTTGTTGCTATCAATAATAATATGGTGTTCTACGATAAAACTTTTTCTTTTCTTCTCTTTTATTTACGTATTATGCTTTAGCTCTATAAAAACAATATGGTATCAAAGCATTTTTCTTGAGGGACCTGTAAGATGAGCAAAACCAAAACACAAACCTGATTTACAACCTAGAATTACAACTATCTTCAAGCAATGAAGATTGAATCACAACTGTCTCAAGGTGCATCACCAATTTTTGATAGTGAAAACTGTCAAGTTTGGGTTGTTGGAATGAAAGCTCGTCTTCATGCTATGGATGTTTGGGAAGTTGTGGAGGAAAAATATAAAGTGTCTCCATTGCCAACAAATCCTACAATGACTCAAATCAAGATGCACAAAGAAAGGAAAAACAAGAAGTCTAAAGCCAAAGGCCTAAGCCTGCTTGTTTTTTGCTATTTCAAACATCGTATTCACAAGAATTATGAATCTAGAGTTGGCAAAGGATATCTGGGATTACCTTAAAAAGGAATACCAAGGCAATGAAAGAACAAAGAGCAAGTAAGTGCTTAACTTGATCAGAGAATTTGAAATACTAAAGATGAAAGAGTCAAAAACTATTAAAGAATACCCCAACAAGTTGCTCGGCATAGTAAACAAGGTGAGGTTATTAAGTAAGGATTTTTCTGAGGAACAAATAGTACAAAAAGTTCTTGTAACCTTACCTGAAAAATATGAATATAAAATTTTTGCATTTGAGGAAGCTAAGGATCTATCAAGCATGTCTTTGGCAGAATTAGTAAATGCACTTTAGGCACAAGAACAAAGGAGGATGATGAGAGAAGAAGGAATCATTGAAGGTGCTCTGCTAGCAAAAGAAAAAAATTCAGGAGGAGATAAAAACAAGAGTTTCAACAAAATCGACAACAACAACAACATAAATAATTATGATTTATATCCACCATGCCCGCATTGCAAAAAAACAAATCACCCACAAAGAAAATGTTGGTAGAGACCTGATATCAAATGTAGAAAATGTGGACAAATTGGGCACATGGAGAAGAGTTGCAAGTCACAAAATGAAGAGGCAAAAGAAGAACATCAAGAGGATGAATTATTTTGACATTAAAACTCTATAACTCCTAAGGCAAGGAGGAGTTTGTTGGAAATTCCCTTAGGTTGCAAATTCTTATGAAATAAATGATCAAATTAATTAGATCTTAGGCAAATTTGATTATGATATTTAGTACTTGATTTTAGGAATAAGTTTAGAGATATTATTGTGATCATTAGCAAATATCTAAGATTTTCTGTTACATTTCAGCTCTATACAATGAGCTTGTTGCTATCAATAATAATATGGTGTTCTACGACAAAACCTTTTCTTTTCTTCTCTTTTATTTACATATTATTCTTCAACTCTATAAAAACAACACAATCCGAGCATACAACAGGGTTTAAGAGTCAAAACTCACAAAAACCAATTGCAACCATGACACAAACAAGTAAAAAACTTGTATAATAAACTGTTAGATTGTGGACATTGGAGTTCAGATCATCTGACTAGATCAGTTGATATGTTTAATACGTATGACAAGTGCAAAGATAGGGTTAATATATGGGTTGTTGATGGGAAGATGTCACCTGTCATACAAAGGGGGACAGTTTCTTGTCCAAGGTGACTTTGAAACTCTATTTTATATGTGCCCTAGTAAGTTAACAAAGGACATGAGCTACGTTGTAACCTTTTTTCCTACCCATTATGAATTTCAAGACTGTATTTCGGGGAAGATAATTAGCATTATTGAGAAGAAAGATGGCCTGTATTACCTAAGAGAAAGCAGGGAGGTTGTTTAAAGAGAGTCACAAAATAAGTATTTGGTTGTTATCTCAAAGTCTAAAATTTGTCCAAAATGTGTTTCAGTCAAATATTCAGACCCTTAGAACTAATAATAGAGGGGAGTATTTCTTAAATGAGTTTAACCAGTATATGGGAGAAGGTAGGATATATCACTAACAAAATGGGATAGTTGAGAGAAAAAATTGTGATTTAATGAAAGTAGCTAGATCAATATTGTTTGCAAGTTTTGTTTCTACTTTATAGTTGGGGGAAGCTATCCTTACAGTAATTTAATAAACTATTCAATCTAAAAGAACTTTATTCAAAACTCCTTTAAGTACCCTTCATAATTCCTTTTCAATCACTAAATTATTTAATTCTTTGTCCCTAGAGGTGTTTGGTTTTACTACCTTTTTTCACAACAAGAAACCTTCCCAAAGCAAATTTGTTCTTAAGGATTTTAAATATATCTTTGTGGTTATTGTCCAAGAAAAAAGTACAAGTACTACTCTCCAATCTAAAAAAATTCTTTTTGACATGTGATCTAACCTTTTTTTAATAATCAACCTTACTACTCTAAGAACATTTTTCCAAAGGGGTTAGATTTACCGAGAAAAGTCATTTGGATCCAACAGTTTCTCTTATAATAAGTCAAGAAATATTTCTATTTCGAAATCTTTATCCCATAATTTTGTTATTCCAACCCATAAACAATTAACACCAATATTAGAATCTAACCCAACTCTTAGTCTAGGTCGTCAGAGTGAAGAGCTTATCATTGAAAGCCCTTTGAAGGTTTATGCGCGCAGGCTAAAAGCTCCTCATCAAGTTAATTATTCAACTTGGAATTTGGTCATGATAGGATCATTGACCTGGATTTGCCATTACAAATCATAAAGGAGTAAGAAATTGTACCAAACATCCAATTTCTAATTTCCTACCTAGTAAACAATTGTCTTCTGGTTTTAAGGCTTTTATAGCAAAAAATGATGATGTTGAGATTCCAAAACAAAAACATTTATGAAGCGTTGATTGATCTAAGATGAAAAGGAGTTATATTGGAGGAGATGAGAGCCTTAAAGGAAACAAAATTTGGGAAATGGTTGACTTACCAGAAGGAAAGAAGATAGTTAGCAATAGATGGGTCTTCACTATGAAGTATAAAGCTAATAGGGAAGTGGAAAGATATAAAGCTCTATTAGTAGCACAAGGATACACACAAACATATGGAATTGAAAATAATGAGATTTTTGCTCCAACGGTGAAGCTTAATTCCATGCTTGTCCTTTTTCTTATTACAACTAACTTTGAATGGAAACTACACCAACTCGACATTAAGAATGTTTTTTTTTGCATGGTAATCTTAAGGATGAAGTGTATACGAAGGTTCCACTTGGATTTGAAACATATGAACAGAAAAATAAAGTTTGAAAATTGAAGAAGTATATATATGGATTGGAGAAATCACCTTAAGCATAGTTCACTCTATTTAGCTCAACTTTGATTTGATTGGGATATCATCAAGTAAAAGTTGATCATACCATATTCATTAAACTGGAGAATTAGGTAAGAGAAATGTCCTCATGGCATATGTAAACAATATAATACTCAAAGGAGATGATGGAAGTGCAAATTACGAAGCTCAAATACAAATTGAAGGAAGAGTTTAAAGTTAGATTAGGACCACATAATTTCTTTCTTGAAATAGAAGTTATTAGGAGTAAAGAAGGTATTGTTTGCAACTTGTAAAACCCCACTAGAGAAGGTGTGCAAGGGAAAATAATCAAGTAAAGATTCTCTAGTGGTTGTAGGTAGATACCAATACTTGGTTGGGAAGTTAATTTACTTGTTCCTTACATAGGAAGATTTTATATTGTGAATGTAGTACGTCAGTACATGCACTCACCTACTAAAAAATACATGGAATCTATGAAGCATATCTTATGGTACCTCAAGGGAACAATTAGGAAGGGACTAATTTTTCTAAAAATAAAAAATAGAGGAATTGAAGGGTATATTGATACTGACCGGGCTGGAAGTGAAGATTAAAAGTGAATCTCTGGGCATTGTACTAAGTTATAGGGGAATTTAGTTACAAAGAGGAGTAAAAAGTAGACAATTACAATGTTAAGACAATATCTAGCACTATTGTACAAGGAATTTGTAAAGTAATTTGGCTGGAAAGATGAAAAGATTGATGCAATACCTATAACTTAGAACAAGTTTTCCTAAATTATATAGTGGTAGCAAGTTAGATATCTGTATAGTGAATTATATAGTCCAATATGATCATATGAAACATGTTAGAATTGATCCAAATTTTATAAAGGAGGAGTGTAAAAGATTTTAATTATCTGAGTGTAAAAATTTAGAAGTTAAATTTTCTTTTACTAATTCTATTATCTGTCATTCTTTATTATATAGATTATAATGAATTTGATTAAGATATTTCCATTTTATAATTAGTACATTATTGTATATATAAGGGTGCATAAATTCAATGAAACAATTATTCAATATTTTAAAAAAATATCCTTGTTTTAAAGATATCTCCTATTCCAACTCTAATTGCATCATAATCTACCTTGAATAGTTTATCAAAATATGGTAATACACAAATAAAAGAAATACATAATTTCTCCTTAAAATTGCAAAATTGTTGGGTGCCTCTTTGTCCCACTGAAACTTGTCCTTCTTTAACCATTTTTTCATTGGAGCAACAATATCACTAAAATTTTTAATGAACCTTCAATAAAAGATTGCTAGGCTATGAAAGCTATGCAATTTTGACAGACTTTTTTTGTAGTAAGTCAATTTCTTATTGCCTTAATCTTAGATATATTAACCTATATTCCATTAGCGGACACAAATTGATATATAAATGGTTGTTTTATAAGGTTGTTAGTACTTGTCATAATTGTAACAAATATTCTCCCTTAAAGGGGCTATATATCAACATATCATCAAATTATGTCATTAGAAATTTGCCAATAAATGGTATCAACCTTATGCTTTTGTTGGGTGCATTTGAAAGTTCGAATGGCATCACTAACCACTTATACAATCCCTCTTTTCTTTTGAAAGCTATCTTCCATTTATCTCCAGACCTGATCCAAATTTGATTATAGTTATTCTTCAAATTAATCTTTGAGAATCACTGGGCACCATACAATATGTCCATCATGTTATCTAGCCCTAAAATTGGGAATTTATAACCTACAATAATATTGTTAATGGTCTACTGTCTATACACATCCTCTAACTCCCTTTTTTGGTTTTAATAAGGTCGAAAAAACATAATGGCTCATGCTTTCTTGAATAAATCTCTTTCATAACAACTCTTCCACCTTTGCTTTTATAATTTCACTTTCCTTTGGGTTCATTCTATAAAGTGGCATAAAGACAAGTTCATGCCTGAGATGAGATCTATATGATGCTGGGTATCTCTCATAAAGTGTAGCCCATCAGGTATGTTATCAAGCATCAATTTTTTTAAATTCCTCTATAAAAAAGTTAATTGTTAAATAGGTGTTGATGATCGAAACAAAATTATGGCTTTAATATGGATTCTTACAAGATCTCTATGGGAAATAACTTGATTTCTTTGAGTTTGTGGAGATTAAACAAGTGCAGACTTCTCAAACCATAACAATCGTGCATTTCTATAGTATTTGTTAGAGGGCATCCTTTAACAAAATTTTTAGATAAGTTATCATCTTACTTGATTTTGCCAAGTGATAGGTTTTTCATATTGAGTAATGTAACATGCTTAGATTGCAATAAAGTTGCGGATTTAAGTTGCTATTGAACTTGAGACGAAAAGATTAAAGGGGAACATGCAATTTTGGTCCTTTAGTATGATCATTGCTAATAGAAATCTGCAACTCTTGAATATAAGTGTTGATTGCATAGTCAATCCATTAGTCTATAGTAGATGTCATCTTGGGGGTGTAGAAATCAAGGTAAAGCTTAGTCTTTTAATACGTTTTTTTAATGATGATGGGATAAAATTCTCTCCACAACATCACATAACTTTTCTATTTGACCTTTTGGATTCAAATATGAACCATCAATGAAATATTGATTGAATTCACTTTGAATTCATAATCTGGAAAGTTTTGGATATATTTCTAGATAGTCATTTGAGCAAGTTGTTTGATGTTTAGAGAAGAAATGATTTAGGACAAGATGCCTTAAGGCAATTTAGATATTCTATCTTCTTTTGCCATTATCTCAATACTATTTGTCAAATGAAATCATCCCTTCTTTTACATTTTTATATTTATGAAATTTTCCAAGTATAGTACGAGCATGACTCTTATGTTAGAAATTTACAAGGAGGGTAATCTCATATTGAAAAGAGACATAAGGATAAAGTGAGTTATATACAAAGATATGACTCATAACCCATCGCCTTAAGGTTTTAATTTGAGATATGATGTCCTGAATGTATATAGGTTCACTTGGATTAGGTCTAGTTTCTCCCTAAGCTCCCTTAAAACTCTTCATTGGTATTAGAGCTAGGTTAGCAAAGTTCGATGAATAAAGATTTGTGGATTTAGGTCAGATGAATGGGTGATTCATGAATTAACTCAAATGGCTTTGCATGAGCTATGGGTTGAGGAAGAGCTAGTCTCCTAAGGATACACTTCTAAGGGATGTTGGAAATTCAGAAGAGGAGTAATCTCACATCGGAAAGAGATATAAGGATGAAATAAGTTATATATAAAGGTAGAACTCATAACCTATTACTTTAAGGTTTTGGGTTGAGAAATTTTATCATAGTTGTATATAGGCTCACTTGAATTAGGTTAGTGTTAGAGGCGACAAAGGAAACAGTTTAGATCAAGAAGTTCATCGCTGAACTTAGAGTGATTCCTAGAATTATTGAGCCTATAATATTATACTATAACAACAATGACATCATTGCACGGGCAAAGGAACTAAGGTCTTATCAACGGTCCAAATATGTACTCTGGAAGTTTCATTCGATCAGGGAGATATTGGAGCGAAAAGACAACATTGGAATGAATTTCTACTGAAAAGAATCTTGCAAATCTTCTCTTTAAGTCATTGTTTCATAATAGACATGATTGACATATGGAAGGATATGATATTAGATATATAGGTGATTGACTTTAGTGCAAGTGAGAGATCGTTAGTTTATATCCTTATAGCTAATCGATTGGTTGCAATTTTTTGTATGACATTATTATTTAATTAATAAAGGGATTCTTTATCTTTATATATTATGTTAATTACATTTGACGTTTTCATACTAAAGGTAAAATCCCTGGATAATTACTGTGTAATTGAAATTATGATGAGATCATAATTGTGAGATCCAATTTGTATTTATGTATTATTTTCAAAATTTTCCTAATTGTAGTTCCATCAGAACGAGATATTGATGAAATAGTAAAATTAGCACATTTTATGTTTCTTTCTCATAAAGAAAGTAATTGTTCTCATAAATTAAACTATAGAGATACTTAAACTAACGCATGAGTGCTTAGAGAATAAGTTCAGTGAACTAACCCGATTATGAGGATTCTAAATGAAATATTACTTATGTATTTGTGGATTTCTTCATTATGATAGTTGTATAATTGATCCTTAGACAAGTGATTACTAAGGTATCTCATATAGGAATTACTATATTTTGAGGCTACTTATGACCTCCTATTTAGGGTAGCTTAGTCGGTAGGACTTGGATACAATATGAATCATATAGAGATAGTTGAATAAGTCAGTAAAAGATTTTTCACTCTAAATTAATTAAAGAGAATGTTCTACTGTTATTGATTAATAGTAATTTAAGAAATTTTTTGGCCATAGTGAATTAACATGTAAAAATATATTTTTAAATATCAATTATAAATCAATTACTAATTAGTAAGAACTAATTTAATTGGATTCAAAAGAGTAGATGATATATTCATACTTTGTCCAATTGAAACATTAAATAATAGAAAGATTAAATTATACATCATAACTATGCCGGGGCATATTAAGTCAAATCATTTTAATATTTCTAATATTTGAGAGATCATGAAATATAGCAGATGTCAATCTTGATCCATAATTATTAATTTTTTATTTAAAAATTAAAGATAAATTAAAATGAGTTTTAATTTATTTAATACTAATATTAATACTAATTATAATTTATATCATTGTCAATATATTAGGAATCTAATAAGTCACATTTAAAAAGCAGTTTAAAAGATAAAAATTAATTTCCATTAAGTTAGACTTAATTGTAAAATTTGAGAAACTTTAGGAATCAAATATGAGATATTTGACTTTATTAAAGTAAATTAATTATAATTAGTGTTTGACTTTAACTATAATTGAAATATTTAATTTCAATAAAAATTAAAACCCTAATTCTTTTCTATTTATAGGAGTACACCTTTGCTAGTCCCTCTCAAAGAGTTGAATGTCTTTTACTGCTTTGTGGATACTGTTAGAGGTTTTTCGAAAGTATTTCAACAAAAATATCAAATTAGATACAATTTTATATTTTATAATTCGTATTTTTCAAATTATTCAATTATTAAAATATGACAAACAAACTGTTAAAAATATTTTCGCTGCTTATACCCGTAATTTGATCACGATTGGTTTCCCAACATCTTATTAACATATAATTCTGAATACAACTAAGACTTACTCAATTGAAAGATCAGTTGATTTTACCGGCAAATCCAGGCAAACTCCGTCCAGTCATTGAAAACATCAGAATTCCGAAACGAAAATGACCTGTGCTGTATTGCATTTTAGTTTATCTCTTCAGGAAGCTCCATTTCAATCGTTTTCTTCATTTACAAAAATAAACTTAGCGATTTTGTTGGTTCTGATGTTGACTGAATTGATATGAAAGAACAAATGCTTGCAGAGTCCAGGATGTTTGGGGTTGGGGAACAAATTTAACCTATAAACTTATTCTAAGAATCAGATCCTTTGACTTTGCAACTTAATTAAATAAATGAGAAGATAAAATTGTGATAGAAAAAGATATGAAGAGATCTATACTTAAAATAGTATATTTTATAGAAATTCCAAAATAAGCTATTTATGACCTTTATTTTTATAAAATTATAACAAACATCATAATTCAATTTAAATATAATACATTTGATAAGTTTGCAATTTTACTTAAAACTTGCATATGAAAAGATAAAATCAATTATTAAAAAAACCCAACTCAGCTATTTTAACCGTAAAAATCTTGGACCGTCTAACTTTTTTGTTCAGTTTTTAACTTTTCAGTTCAATTTACTTTAATAACTTTTGTTATTAAAAACTAGTCAATTTGTTAATTAATCACTCAATTTTTTTAAATTAATAAGTCCTTATAAATTAAAATAAATCAATTAATTTTTATTTGACAATTAAGTTTTTAGTTAAACTTTAAATTTTATAATCTCTTTCCTTAATCTTATTTAATATTTAACTTCTTGTCTTATCAGATTAAGTTTCGGTTCAAATTTTAAAACATCGGATAAAATCCAATTCCATTTCACATGTTTCATGATTAGTTAATAACAACTTCCTGTAAAAATGAAAATGAAGTTAATTTAGCATTGTGCATGTTTTAACTTCTATTGTATATTTAAATGTGGAGATTTTAAAATGTGAATATGTTGCACTTCCCTGGAGCGATAATTTCATGTCAAACAAATATTTTATAATAAAACAGTGGAGAAAATACATAATGGAAAAAACAGTACATTAAACATGCTTCCAAAGAGAAACTATCGAGCTGACGTCCCACGCTGTCATATATGATATAAGATCAGGAACAATTAGCTGAAAGACCAGTCATCGATGAAGTGTTAAAAATTAATTCATAATGCGATATGTATAGGTAAGGGCGGTTTGATGTTGCCTGAGCTGGGTGAAGTCCCGTGGAAGTGGAATATCTGGTATAGAAGGGACTCATGGGAGTGTGGGCTTGGGCAATTCAGGATATTTAGGAACTTCTGGTTTTGGAATTTCTGGAAACTCGGGCTTCGGTATAGTTGGCACCTCATTATAAGGTTTTGGTAAAACTGGGAGTTCAGGTTTTGGAAGTTCCGACTTTGGAATTGCTGGTATCTCGAGTTTTGGTAGCTCAGGTATTTCAATCTTAGGAATTGCAGGTATCTCAAGTTTTGGTAGCCCAGGTACTTCAACTTTAGGAATTGCAGGTATGTCAAGCTTTGGAAGCTCAGGTATTTCTGGCAGTGTTACTTCGAGAAGATTGCGGGTGTTCACTCGGATAGCATGTGAAGTCATCACTGATAAGTTGATGAGCAGGAGAGGTAAGAATATGGATGCGAAGCGAAGATTGGCCATAGCTTGAAGCTGAAGATGGATGAGAGAACTAACACTTGGGGGAAATTTGCAAAATAAGTTAGGTGTCTTCTTGTGATTGCCGTGTGTTGTTTAGCACATGTTGTGTGATTTTATAGAAGTGGGAAGTGGAAAATGGTAGAGATCAAGTGGTAGCTGGTAAGAAATCTACTTCACCTGGTAGGTTCAACTCCTCACCTTATGGCGATTACGTCCTGTTTAGTCGATAATCTGTTCTACGGTATAACTACTTTGAAAGTCTACGTTTCATATGTGATTAGTTGGAAGCCTTGATAGTAAGTTCGTGTCTGAGTTGATAATTTCCAAGCATTGCAAACACAGTTTGGGTGGGTACAAGTTCCAAGCGCTGAAGATGAGAAGTTAGTTAATGCAAAAACCTATTTTAAGGATACACTATTTTCATTATGAGTCAATAATTATTTTGCAAGACTTAAATTGAAAAAGAAAGACGATGTACTTATTTACGGAATCAGATCACCTGTTTTATCTTTACTGTTCTAACTCTATTTCAAGTCATCTTATTTACACACAAGGATAGAGGATAAGTAGGGACACTTGCCCCACTACTTTCAAAAAATTTTATATAAAAAGTTATTATTTTAAGTTTTAATTTTATAAAATATAAAATTTTACCCCATTTAAAATAAAATTTTGCCCTTACTCAAAAAAATTTTAAATCCGTACATGTTCACATATTTATGTGACACTTACGTAAATATGTGGATGAGATAAGTTAAAACATGGAACAGCAAGAGTAAATCATCATACACCTCCCCTTCTTTACTGGCAAATCTCAAAGTTTAACAGCCATATAAAGCCTTGAAAGATGACAAAACCAAAGATTATTTTGTGTTTTAACACCAGAGAGCCAACATCAGAAGTTGGATGTTGGGCGCCTAACGCTAACGCTAGCCCACCTAAGAAACAAAATTGTAATTTCATCGCCCGCCGCTAAAAGACGAGGGATAGGTGCTGATGACAACATATAACAATTAATTTAATTTTGGTTCTCCTTTTGTTTTCAGATAAAAACAATTTTTTATTTAATTGTTATAGTCAATATAGTTATATTTTTATTATTAATGATAATTATGTATTAGATCAAATTTAAAAATAAATTATTCTTAATTAATTAAATTTATTTTAGTCTTTTATATAATATTATTAATAAAAACTATTTTTCTATATTAAAATAAATACTTTTAAAATTAAATTTATTAAAATAAATATTTTTACAATTAATTTTATTAGTAAATTAAATTTTATTTTAAATATAATTTAGTTATTAAATAAAAAATTTTAAATTGTATATATTTTGAAGATATTTGAAATTTAATTATATTTATTAATAATTTTCAAAAATAATTTTATTTAAATTAATTACAAAATTAAATAATTTTAATTTATTAAATTAAATTATCCATAATTCTTATTAATAATTAATATATTAAATAATTAAATTATATTAGTTGATAGTAAATTAAATTATGAAAAAACAGAAACAAAAAATAAAAATCACTTTTGAGGATTTTATAAATTTTGAAAACCGAAAAAATCAAAACCAAAAATAGAAATAAAAACTTAAACAAATAGATTTTTTACTAAATTTGAAAACAAAAACAAAAAACGAAAAATATAAACAAACAAACCCTTAAGTTTATGCTATTTTAAGACCACATAAGCTTTATAATTTGGAATTAAAGTATGTCAGATTTGTTAATCACAAAACTGGTTGAATTATTATGTTATTCAATTCCAAATATTATGTTTAAATTTCAATTACTTATAATTTGATGCTAATGAATTGTAATAATATCAAGAAGGATGGCAATGGGCTAATCCCAATTTTTAAAAATATTTTTTTTTAAAACAACTTTTTTTAATTGGGTTTGGTTTTGGCCTACCCAGGCCCAGTCTTATCCAAGATTCAACTCTTTTAAATAAAACGATGATGTTTTGTTTAGAATAAATGAACCTCGAGTCAGTATGAGCTTAAACCTGACCCATGGGCTGATCTATTGAAAACAACTAAATTTAGACCCATGGGCTAATAATTGACATCCCTAATATTATTGATAAATTAAAGATCATGGCCATATAATGTTTTGAAATCGCCAAAAGGTGGTTTGTTTATTTTATAGTTAATGAGCATTAATGTAGGTAATGTATGTACACAATTAGTTGTGTTTAGATACGCAAAGATAGTACATATTTCTAATTGGTCTATGTACAAATTAAGCATCGTTATACGTTAATAGATTACCCAAAGGTGAATATAAATGTACAATTTCTAAAGTACATATGTAGTACGTTGTTGTATAATTCAAAGCATTAATACTAAGTTTTATTTTCCTCCAACACCTATTGCTATGTACTCAAATCTCCTCTCTCTTACAGTGTTTAATATACTGAACTTCTTTGAATTGAGTGAATAAATCCAATTCTACCTTGGGGTTTTGGACTTGGATTTGGCACTCAGAATTAAAAAACTAGCAACTCTGAATGTTTTGAGCAATGATGAGGAGAAAGTATGTTGGACCCCAAATTTTCCTTGGAAATCAGAAATTATAAAATGAAATAAAATGAGGAAATATGGTATGATTCTTGGAAATGAATGAAAAGTATAAATGAAATTATGAACATTTGATGAAATGAAAGACATTTGAGCTTCCTTGTGTTTTGCATGTGTTTGATAAAAAGATGAGGTATTGTGTTTGGATGTGGGAATTGGAGAATGTATATGCTTGAAGTATTTGTGTAGGTGTTTGAAGATTTTGGCTAGTGTAAATTTAGGGGAGATGCTGTCCAAATTTTCATTATAGGCAAAAACTTTGACTGAGTTTTTGACCCTCTTAGAGCTCGAAATTGACCAAAAGGTCTTCTTGAAGATTGTAGTTCAGGTTTTGATCTTTTCAATGATGTAAAATTTGTTATTTGTGGAAGTAAGAATTGGAAGATATGAAATTTTAAAGTTTGGATGTGGTATAGGATGACCTATTTTTTGGCAGGAACTTTGACTGAAAAATTGACCTAGTTAGAGGTTGAAATTGCTTTTAAGTTCTTAATGAAAGTTTTAGATTATGTTTTGGTCTTTCCATTGATGTGAAGTATGCAATTTTTGGACTATGGAATGTTAAGTTATGATTTTTGGAAGTTTTCTATTACTGTTTTAGCATGATTATTACTGGAAGCAAATTTGACTTCCTTAGGGGCCAAATTAACTTTTCAGTCCTTCAGGAAAGTTGTAGGTTGTATTTTGATCTTTGCATTGATATAAAATATGACATGTTTAGACTTTGGGGTTGAAAGATAGAAATTTTCAAAGTTGAGTTATTGTTTAGGGGTTTATTATTTGGACAGAAAGTTTGTTTAGGTTTTTGATCCCTTTAATGATGGAATTGGTTTTCGAGTTCTTAATAGAAGTTGTAGAGCTTCCTTTAAGCTTTCTATTGATACCAAATTTGTTAAATTTGGAGTTCGGAATCAAGAGATATCATTTTTGGAAAAATTTGGATTTTTATATATGTGAAAAAAAGGAAAAGAATTTGGTTCAGGTGCCCCTCGCGAGGGCGAGCGTCTCGCCCTACGAGCGCCCTTGCGAGAGCGCTGGCGAGGGCGAGCACCCGCGCGACGCCATTTCATCTGTTCTTTTCTCCTCAGCGAGCGCCCGTTTCCGCTATATAACGTCATTTCACTTCCTCCTTTGCGACGTCGTTTCGTGTTCTCTTTTTCAGCATGCTGCCGTTTCCTCGCGTGCGACACCGTTTCGTTTGTGATTTGTTCCCATGTGACGTCGTTTCCGTTTGCTTGTTTTTCCTCTAATCCGACCTTTGTTCAATCTTTTGCTTATAACTTTTCCGTTCGACATCCGATTGACTTAGTTTTTAAAGCGTTGGATTCCTAAAACAATTATCTACGTCCTTATGGGAAATTTATGAATTTTTGAGATTAAATTGAGGGTGATTGATTTAATCAAAGTGAGTTGAGAAATTTTCTGAACATGGTTCAGTCTTTTGAGAAATTCTTGATCTGTGGAGATCCGATTGAATTGATTCTTGAGGAAAAATAAAATAGAGACATGGGGCTACAAGTCATATGAAGGAATTGAATTTCAATT